>CM031917.1:13659404-14089792 GCA_018703695.1 Prunus fruticosa
CACAACAAATTATATGTATTAAGCAAATCATAAAAGCATTTAAAAGAATAAGAATATATAGTCCATCTAATTACTCTAACAAAAATGAGTTCCTTTTTTTAGAGATGCTATATGATTCCCCTCCCATCTTTCCTAAGTTATTTTAGTCATCTTATATGTGACTTTATGCCCGTTTGACATTCCTTTTTTGGGGTGATAAGTGATTTTTAAAATTTTGGAAGACTGGCTCGTCTGGTAAACTATGAGAAAATCACTTATTGTTAAAAATTGTTGCGAGAGAAAGGTATAAGGGAAAGTAGCTAATGAGTTTAATTTTTGATTATGTGGAAATCAGTTTTGAAGAGACGTAAGGTTTAATGATTATCCACGAGTCATTTCTCAATTATGCCTGAAATCAGTACCAACAACACTTTTAACAAAAAGTTTACCAAACGCCAAACTATTTTCTCTCAGGAAATGCTGACACGTTATTTTCACAGCATAGCAATGCCAAATTGGCTCGTAAAACTAGTTTGGAAGTGATTTTGAAAAGGCCAATAATGACTTTGTGAAATCACTTCCCTTCCCATGGACTTTCCCCCATAAATCACTTAAAAAATTACTAAAAGTAATTATATAAAGAAGCACGTGAAAGGTAAGAGCCGTTTGTAAACTTTGTATAATTAAAATGAGCCCTTAGATGATCTTGCTAGAGGGCAAGGCGAAAGATCGTTTGTATAATTCCATTTAGGCTTTGTGCCACCCCTTAATAAAAAAGTAGAGAAATTATTACAGGCTTCCGTTTCCATTTTTTGCAATGGGCTTGTTCTTTTGGTCTGGACATGATTATGTGGACAAGATAGACTGTGCATAATGGTTTGCCCCTTACATGCCATGAGTGTTTTTTTGGGCCACAAGAACGAGCGGATGAACTGTCTGCATTGGGCTTTTTACAATTGTAAGGAAATAAAAAGCTAAAGCCCAAAGTACATATATTTACGGAATTGGGCTTTTTGCTCCTAATCGTGGAAAGGAAATTCGAATTTAGGTGTCTTAATTTCTTCCGTGGAATTCACTTGCTCCCTAATATAAAAAAGTTAGCATCTCGTATGAATTTGTTATGTGGAGTTGACTTGCTGCCTACTTGTGAATTGAGCCATGGTGTTTAGTAAAGTTGGAAAGTTTAAGAAACTCATTTTCAAGTTCCAATTTATTTATAATGTAATATTTTTCTATAAATATATAGAAAATCTGTAGTGGAAAAAAAAAAGTTTTACAATAAATAGTATGTCCTTTTATTTTTGGTTTTTACTGAAAATAAAGTGGCCCAAGTGGGGTGCCACATCTTTTGGGGAAAGCGTACAAGTGCTTGTTCCAAATTGCGATGGGTGACGATCGACTCCATCTCCAAACCTTCTATAAAAGGCAACATTTCATCCCTTTTTCTTCATTGTAGGCTCATTCATTCATAGCAATCCTGTATCTTCTTTTCTCAGGCGGGACACATCCCCAGTTTGTGCGTGAATTGAACCCCATCACAGCCGTCCATCTTTATGATCACGCTGTCAACTCAATTCAATGGTGTTAGATTCACGCACAAACTCAGTGATCTGTCTCCTCTTTACAACACTGCCGTATTTCTCTTATTTCCCCTTTTTTTTTTTTTTTTTTTTTCTTTTTCCTTTTGTTTTCCAGTTACTTTTCGTTCCAAAAATTTAAAAAAACCATTCCTTTTGGCGCCAATTCGGATTACATTTTCCCTCTCAATTAATCTGTTCACTAACAGTCACAGACTCACAGTAAAAGAAGACACTCGACTTAGCGAACAAAGGAAAAATCGCGGGAATTCTGATGGCTTCAGCTTCGGATTTAGGGTCAACGGATGATTACGAGGCGTTGATGTCGATGACCGATGTGGAGCTTTTGAAGAGCGCGTGGCGGCAACAAAGGCCGCTCCGGAGATTCTTCAGTTCGAGAGTCGTTTGATTAGAGAGTCAGAGAGCAGATCCGACTGATGGTAAATTCCCTGAAACTCAAAAACAGGGAGGAAAAAAAAAACCCTAATTCCCTTGTTTGGTGCCTCAGAAATTGATAGGAAAATGAAAGTAAAATTCAATTTCACGGTGGAAATATCTAATCTAACCTCCTGCTTATGTTGTATTGTATATGTACCCATAAACAATCAGGATTTTAGTTGAAATGATTGAGTACCTGAGAAAAATTACTAGTGCTTTTTTCTTCTTTTCTTTATTTTTTTTTATAATTTTGAAATTTGAAAAGAAAATGTTTAGTTTAGGATCTCAATTAGGTTGGAAAGGGTGCTAGATGTTATTATTGGTGGCAAACAAGCTTTGCAAGTAGATGAAATGCTCGTGCTAGTATTATTTGCGGTTGTGTTATTGCTCACTCCAATTGATGCATATAATTACAGGAAGAAACCGTGGAGGAATTTACTGAAAGTGGTTTTGATCCACTTACTGTGTCACTCTACCAGATGGATTTGGACAGGACTCAGTTCTTGTTGAGATCTTATCTACGAATTCGTCTGCAGAAGGTGGCCATCTTCTCTCCTTGTTTTTTTAATGTGTGCATGCTTGTTTTTTCATTGCATTTTAAATCAACTATTTGGTTCTTTGATTATATTTTGGTATTAGGGAAACAGGAGCACTCACCATGTTTGATGATAATTTGATCAAAAGAAAGTCCAATAGTGAATTCTAAGTTGCTTGCTATGAGTATTAGGAAATTGCCCGAAAATCTTCCACTGGTTTTAGATGTTAAATGCGACAAGGTTTCTCAAGAACATGTTAGTTGAACTTTGCTGTTTGTATTTCAATTTTCAAGTAACTTCCTTTTGCAGATTGAGAAATACATGTTTCACATCTTTGCCACCGCTGAACTTCTAACACGTCTATCTAAAGAGGAGAAGTGGTTTATTGAAAGGTGAGGACTCTAGCTGTTTTATTCGTTTGTGTTCTTTTAGTTACAGCACATACTTTAGGTTTATTGTGGTTTAGAGTTGACATGGTTATTGCTTACAGGTGCTGTGTTGATTTGCAGACGCATCTTGAAAAGAGTGTCCTGTCGCAATTGCCTTATACTTATCAGTCTATATTTCAGCAATCTGTAATTAATGATGAGACTGACATGGGTACGGACTCGCATTATTTTAATTAGTCACATTATCTTTTTTCAGATTTTGGTGATGCATCTCTGCTTTTTTCCCTTGTATGTGAATGTGTTATGGGAACAGTTGTATCATTTTCTGCAAACTATTTATCCTTGACCCAAAATCAATTCAAAATAAGGTGCTCAGTGCTGTGGTTAGTGTGGTGACCTTTTGTACAATTCACCCGAGAGGTTTAGATTTTCTGATCTAGTTTGGCAGATTCATATAACTTGCAGCGGAACTATTTTAAAGTTTGATGTGATTAGTGTTTGGAGTTGTGCTAATAGAAACTTGTAAAAAGTGATACTGTGCATTTGCATGCTGTGAGGGAACCAGTGACAAGCTAGCGTATGGAGCTGAGAATTTGTTCCAAATTCTTCTGAACTATTTGCCCTCAAAACCCTAAAACCTTTTTACCAGAAAACAATGCAATAGTTTGTTTGACAACTTGAAATGCTTAGCCTTCCCATGTAGTCTTGGTCTGTCTCTTCTTGGATGAGTTCTTAATGCTCTTGGTGTCTTGATCTAACTCCATAGAATTCTCTTCACACTTCACATTGCTTCTTCTACAATGATTTTTGTGTACTATTTCTTCTGGACAGATGTTTTTCATTATGCATATGGTAGGCAATATGTAGATTGGACATGTGAACTCAAATAGTGTTCTGTATATGTTTGACTTCCAGTGGCAAAACCGCAATTGGACACATTTGTTGTCTGCAAAACCAAGTATTATCTTGGACATATTCAGCTTGAGGACAATGCAGATGGAGAACCAGATGGCAGGTAACTTATTATTCATGAACATTTACTTTCATAGAAAATGTTGTTCGTTTTCTTTTTGCTTACTGGTTTCAGTTCACCATATGACAGTGCGAGCCAGAAACCATTGGAGGAGCCTTTTGAGATGGAGCCCAATGTTTTATACTTTGTACGTTATAAAGCAGTGAAGAAATTTGTAGAGGAAGGGAAGATTGATTTATACTGAGCATCCAGCATCTTTGGGTAAATAGCTTTGAGACCTCCTCTATCTCAAAATATGATGTCATTGTATCTCCCCACCTTTTGCCTTACCGGTTTATTGAGAAACTATTAACATGGCAAGTCATGGGAGTGAGTTTCCGAGCAACATTGAATTGAATGGTTTTCTATCTACGTATCTTTTAGGCGGTCTGGTCGCTGTAGTTCGTCAGTTTTACCACTTTGGTTCTCATAGTTTCAACTGTCAATTTTATCCCTATAGTTTTTCAATTTGAAGCAATTCAAGGACATGTTTTAGTTTCTATCAAACTTTCTCCAAATTCCCTTAAGTTTTGACCACGTGCTCTTCACGTGTAGGGGTATTTTGGTCCACTTGAGCCAAATTTCTCCCAGTTCAATCAAATTTTAACCCAGTGATGCAAAAAATTTTGAAACCCAAAACCCCAAAATCGCTCCTAAAGTGAATTGAGAAGAGCTTCATCTTGAGTTTTACATTTAGATGGGTTTGAGTGAATTGAAATACCTCTCCACCTCTATGTGAGGGGCACGTGGTCAAAACTTAATGGAATTTAGAGGAACCATATAGACTAAAGTGGTAAAATTGGTAAACTACAGGAGATCGAAAGTGAACTTTTGTCTTTATTTATTTATTAAATACAAGTGATAGTCCAAATTACAATGAGAGTTTCTCACACATACTATCAGGCAAGGGCCGGATGCATAGAAGGACAAATGGGGTCAGGGCGACCTCATGGCAGTTGGGAAAATGGTGGAGAAGGTCTCAGGCAACCCCAAGGTGCACACCACTTGTTCGATGTAATGTGCAGAAGAGCCTACGAGTTGCTACTTTGCGCAGCGTGAGCGAGGCCAAATTTTTTTTAAAAAGCCCTTGGCCAAAATGACGTTGTTTTGAGCCATGTTAAAAAAACACAGCAACCTTACCTCTTACCCGATTCCCAGCAGCCTCCAAATGCCCAAAACTCAAATTATTTTCAAATTTCCCTATCCTCAACCCTAACTAATCCTTGGGCCTTCACCACCACCACCCACCACTCCACGACGTAGCTGACCACCTCTTGCGCCCGCCACCCGTAACCACCACACCACCACCACCAACCAAGTGAGTGATAATCCTTTACATATATTGTTTTGGGCTTTTGATTTATTATTTTAATAAAATTGATATAAATTTAGAATTTATTGGTATGATATTGATTGATTTACTTATTTCTTATTTGGATTATAATTTGTATTGATTGATATGTGGTGTTTTTTATGAATTCGAATTTATTGATATGATTTTGATATTGATTGATTTTGTTATTTGGATAATTGAATTAGAGTTATATTGATTGATATTATTATTTAGATTAGATTAGAGTATATAGTAGACTTTATAAATTATAATTGATTGACTGAATTAATTAATATGTAGAATTATCATGGAACAATATTTTAAGAGAAAAGTACCTATGGATAGTTTGCCTAATCTTGGGTAGTTCAAGTGCAAGAGCAAGACCTATTGTATTAGATGAGATATTGGCTAATCTTTAGGTAGAACTGGACTAAGAACTCAAATGACGAATAATAGTCCTAATTATCGAGATGAGATCTGAAAAGCATATTTTGAAGAAGAACCTTGTTAACCTAGAGGTCATAAATTTCTACAAACTAATCAATCATGAATTAATAGACGCTTCATTGCTCAATGATTTGATGAGTTTGATTTGTTGGAGTAGACTTCAAAATTGGAAGAAAGGAATAGAAAGGTTTAACATTCATGTTGGACTGGTTGTTAGTATTTACAACCAAGTTTACAATTTGATGAATAAAAAAGCACATATTGAAACAATTGTCATCAACCAAGTTTACTATCTTTATGTCCCTATGAGATCACAATCCTGTGCTATAAGGTGCCATCAAGTGCTATCTTTAGAAGAAAAGAACAAATATGCTAATATGCTGATATGGTTACTGTACTGTAGTATATGCTTAACATGCCAGGATGTCCTTAGAAGAAAATATCGCACATAGTGATAAAAGGAAATCCAAAAGATTCCCTGCATGTGATATGTGTCTATGGAGACAAGTGCTAACAAACAAAACAAACACATTAAAAAAAAAACCCGACGGAAACGAAACAGGACCCATACAAATTTTGCTTTGGGATCACTCACTTGATTCAAATTCAAAGAAAACCATAATTTTGTTTCCCACCACCTCGGATTGCCTAGCTAGCTGGAGCGTTTGGTCCATGTAAAATAATTAAATACATTTATTATTGTTTACATAAAACAAGAATTAAGACCTCGCAGCTGGCCAACGACTAAATGAGAGGACAAAGGCTCTAGCCGACATGATCAACGGCCAAGATCTTGAGCAAGCCAGCATAAGACACGCCTTGGTTGTCATCGCCGCCGCCCAATATAATCATGGCCTTGATGTCTTCATCAGTGGCGGCGAAGCCAGCCGCGTTCATGTAGCTCTTCAAATCCTCATGGCTTAGCTTGCCATCCCCGTCCTTGTCCATAATCTTAAACACGTCCTCCATCACTCCCCCCGAGCTTCTTGCACCGCCGCCGCCCAAAACGCGCTCGAACTCGTCGTATTGGACGAAGCCGTCCTTGTTGAAATCGGCCACCGACATCATCGATCCGATGAGGTTGTCGTCGGCGCCGGAGCTGGAAAATCCGGCGTAGAAGGCACGGAGATCGTCTTTGCTTATCTTGCCGTCGCGGTCGGAGTCGAGGACGTCGAAGGCTGGCCGGAAATTTGAGGTCATGGCCGTCGTCGTCGTGGCGGTCTCTGCGCAGAGGGTGCGGCCAGAGGGACACATTGTGATGCTAATTGCTGCGTTTGTTTGGTGTATAGAAAGGAAGAAACGGGTCGTAGGCTGGCTCTTAGGGAGGAAAATTGTTGATTGAGTTGCGGAAGAGAGGCCGTGTGGTATTTATATATGGAAGGGAGGTGGGGGCCCAGCCCAAAATGGCATTGGCTTGGTTCGCAAGGTTTTGATAGAGAGGCTACGTATGGAGTGACGTAGTTAAGAGTTTTGGGGTGGGGGTGGGGGTGGGGGGGGAGAGGATTTTTTGTGTGTGTGGTGGTGGGGGGGAAGAAAGACTTTGATGAAAAGGGGTAGCAAAATAATAGTGTTAGTTTTTCTCGTATGGGAGACGGAGACTGAGACTGACTGGTAGGTTAGAGATTTATTGGACTTTGACAGAGTCCATGGCCAAAAGGTATGCAGAAACAGCCAACAACAAGGTGTCTGTATCTCCTCCATAAGTGTCTGTATCTCCTCCATAAGTGTGGTTCAGCATCAATTCTATTCCATGACAACTTACTTTTTCTTTACCAATTCAAAATTGTCTGTGCTGAGTTATTTTGGGGTGGTAGCAGCGTGTGTGTGTTGGTCCCATCTAGACCTCCAATGCTACACGACATCACTAATCAAGTATCAAGATTTGAATTACTTGGATTTCAAACCAAAATTCATACATAAAACCCCAAATGCTAGAATTCATATCTAAAACCCCAAAAATTATAAAACCCCAAACACGAAATCGTAAAGTTCCAAAACCCATAATTTACATCTCAAACCCCAAATACAAAATAAATGAAATTTTGAATGCCGTAGCATTTAGACCACAAGTTGGCATTTCGATACCAAATGCAAATATCTTTTATGCATTCCAAGGGTATCTAATTCTCTCCACTGCTTTCACTTTAGGCAAATGCTCGTTGTATTATTTATATATTTATATTGTTACTTGGACTTGGTGCTACATGTCCAGATGCCAATCAAGTAATGGAAGCATGCTGGTTCGGGAAAGAGAGTGTCTTTTTGAATTTCTGTAACTATGAGTTACCCTTATGACTATGGTCAAGGGTTTCATAGCAGTTTTGCCTTTGTAGTTGGCAGTTTGAAACTGAGCAAAAAGAGCCTACTGACTAGGGGATGAGAAACACTCGGAAAGGCTATAATAAGGAGCTAATTAGAGGTTATTTGTCGACCGTGAAATCTCACCATCAATAACCAAAAATAAAGTACATGAGGGGTGCATTGGGGGGTCCACACCCCTTTTGATGGTGAGATGGGCCTCCAAATAACCTCCTCACTATAAACCCTCATTAGAGACGCTTCCGAAACACTCGCATGAAACTGGGATAGCATCTTTTGTTATTCCCGACCAATAACATTATGACAGACGTGATAACTCTTCCATAAAATAGCGTTATTTGTCAGAAATAGGGAAAATAGCGCTATCCGTTTGCAGTTGCAACTAAATTTTTGTACTCTGGGACATGTAATGGCTTGGCCCCTTAAGTAAGATGCCTATGCAGAACGATATTTGGGTTTTATCCTCCCTTTTTCTCTTTGGGCCCATGAGGCCAGGGAAGTTTTGGGTTTGTGATTCATCCATTTGGGTTGTTCATATTGGATGCAAACGGGCCGAAATTAATGGCAAATTCGTAATATCATTGAAATGAATGGGCTTCTCATAGGCTAAACCTCAAATATTTCATGAGCGAAAACCCTAATTCTAAATTCTAGTATATAAACACAACCACGCCAAACAAACACCAGTAGCCTTAGGTCGCAACCTCCCTCCATCTTCTCCCTCCCCCGCTTCTTCTCTCTGTCCTCTTCTCTTTTTCTTCATTTAAAAGAAGGAGAAATATCTGTGGTGATTGGTATAGTGCCTCTTGATGAAGCCTTGGGTCTTAATTAATTTGGAGCCAGGGTTTTATATTCTTATAAAGAATAGGAGGTAAATTTCGTGCAGGAATGTTGAGTCACTTCGCCTTTGAACAATTACCAGGCTCAGTGAATAACACCCTGCCACATCCTCCTTTATTTCTATTGAATTTGCCCATTTCAATTTTATTTTTGCACGAGTTTGAATTTCTTTGTTGTTTTTGCAATTGATATTTTCAGTTTGATTGTAAAATATTCACTGCATAGGGGTTCCGATGATGGCATGAAATCTTTGAGACCTGATCATCCAATTGATGATAACTATAAGCATGGTTTCTGAGGACCCATTATTAATGTTACTAAGAAATTCAAACTTTCCCCATTCAAAAACTCAGATGGGCATTTCGTATTTTGCTTTTGAAAAATGTGTTGGATTTTGGACTGATGATATGCGAGTATAGATGATGAAGTATGCACTGGGCTCTGAGCAGCTCTATGAGCTTCTTTTTGATGGACATTGCAGCCTAGAAAGCTAATCTGATATACTCTGTCTTGTTCAAAATTCATTTACCCTTTTCCGTACTTGAGCTAGCTAACCCCAGCCAACCCAATTTTATAAAAACTAATTATGATTTATATGCTTCGTTGACAAACCCAGAGGGAGGCGGTAAATTGCACTGGAATATGTGGACTCACACGGTTTAAAATGTTTCGGAGACAGCTGCAGATAAATTAACGTGTTCCCTTTAGAACACTAAAATAAATAAAATGAAAGAAACAATTTGTACCCGAAAAAGAGGAGCAAAAATGTTGTAGGATCCTAATATTGATCCGGTAGGGATGTTTCAGGATGAGAAATAGCAAAATGATTACATACCGCAAGCAAATATGCCAGCATTGACGTCTTGAAGTTCCATTTGAAGTTATGGTTTGTCATCGGGGCGATCCTAAATTATCAAGTCGACAGAAATTCTTTTGGAAATTTAGAGCCCAAAATTCTGCACTTCGAAGATTTTGAATGAATTACACAGATTAGGATCGAAAAAACAGAGGGAAAAAAATGAAAACTTATAATAAATATTTAAGGAAAAGAAAAAATAATGCTACTCTTACCATCTTATGTGATGGCTGAAACAGACAACCACATTAATTAAAATGATTTAACAATTTTCTTGTCTTTTATGATTTATTCTAATATTTGTTTATCTAATTTTCTTAATTAAAATATACTTCAATTGGCATATTATGACATGTGGTATAGAAATGTGGGATAAAAATATAGTTAAGTGTTGCATTACTAAAAAAAAATGATGAAACTTGAAATCCTTGATGTGGGATAAAAATATAGTAAGTGCAGACTTTAGTTCAATAGAATCAAGAAAGCTATCACAAGCAGTATATTTGTACCCAAAGATTAAAACTAGAAATCCTTGATGTGGGATAAAAATATAGTAAGTGCAGACTTTAGTTCAATAGAATCAAGAAAGCTATCACAAGCAGTATATTTGTACCCAAAGATTAAAACTAGAAATCCTTGATGTGTATTTATACCCAAGTTTCAAATGGTAGTACAGATACAGTCTGGTCAGTCATAATTCCAAGGCTACAAGCTTCATGCTGTAATCTGTTCTAGTTAACTAACTTGGCTAGAACAAGGCAGAGACAAAGAGCGTGCTGCAAAATTTTCAAAGTTTCTCTGTCTAACATTTTGCTCCTACATTTCTTCAGTGTAAGAGACATCTGTGCCTCGGGAATCAGGGTTGATGGGTATCCGTTTGGCCATAAAATCTCTAAACTAGAGTCAGCGCACGGGAGATGAAAAGAAAATGACAACAAAATATACAACGAATCCGGCAATAAGAATCCCCCCATAGATATAAGTTTGAGATGCCTGCACAGGATATTTGTACTCAATGTCGCAGCATTTCATCTTTTCCCTCTCATTGGCCAGAACATGGTCTACGTACCTGCATTGTGCAAATGATTATTAGCAATTAAAATGAAAGAAAGCCTGCTCCACTGACCTTCAGGTTCAACAATCACTGATAGCCTTTCACTGCAAGGGAAATCACAATACGAAACAAAACTAAACACATACAATACGGCAACTTACTGCTGGGTAAATATGGAACTCTGGAGAATCTCCGAACTGTTCAAATGTGCATCTTGTAAGCGATGACCATATAACGATGAAGACAATTCTACAAGCTGTTCCTCAAGGTTCTGTTGTTTAGATTGTCTTACATGTGTTAACAATCTTCAAGATGTTTGAGAAACACAGGAATTTTAAAAGTAGGAATGACTTACATCCAAGTAGTTCTCCAATCTATCAACTAATTCGTGTGGGAATGGTTCAGGCAAGTTAGTTGTCTTTTTGTAAAACTTCTCCACCCATAGTTCAGTGGTTGTTTTGTTCCTCTTTCCCTTCAATGGTTCACCAAGTGGAGTTTTTAGATACTGTGCTGCAAAAGTTTGTACAGCCTGCAGAAAATAGTGGAAACCATATAAGCATAAAATCATACAACTAATTTCTAATAAATGGGCAAATGAAAGACCAAATTACCTCTGACGTCTACCGAATTCTGTGGAGAGCAGAATCTACACGTGCATATATTGTGTTCCTCTGCCAAAAAGATTAACAATTACTTTAGATATCACAATCTTAAAGAATGTGTCTACATTTTTATGTCTCTTTGTGTGTGCCAACTTGCAAATATATGGTCATCATGAAGCAAATGCTGAAGTGTCATTCATGATAGTTGTGCAGAATTTGGCATTGTAAGACTGGGCTTACCAATGCAACATCTTGAAGCATTTGACTGACTTGAGAAGTATTAGAGAATGGTCCAAATGGATGACAACCAGCTGCCCAAAGCCAATTCACAACTGACCTTTCATGTACATGAGAAGCCTTTTCATATGGGGCACTCAAACCGCCAACAGCGGAAGCAAGTCCTGCCAATATATGGCGCTGTGCCTGAGATGGAAAGGCATGCCTTCTCTGAGTTTCTGAAACATAACTGCGCACCAAGACATTTCAGCAAAACAGTTTAAAAATTCTTATGGAACAGGAGGGGGAGAAGCACATCAAAATCAACTCTAAATGAAAGCCACAGAAACATGAGTGGCATAGTCAATCAGAGACCATAATGTAAAACATAAAACTTGTATTTTGCAATGAAGGAACTGCTGTAGTTGGTTCTTAAGAAAAATGACATAGATCCTAGAAATGTAATAAAGTATACAATACTTCAGAGTTTAGACAATTTCACTGGTTGAACGATGTCCTAATTTTACCAGAAGTATAACTAAATGCTAGGAGGGCTTGACATTGCCTAAGTTAAAGGTGTTACAGAATATGACAAGATAGTTTCAAGTAGTAAGAAAAGCCACAATGTACTACGCTGAACCCTGCACAGACTTCAAACTAAAACAGATTTGACCCAATACTCTTCTTCGATGTTTACCCATCCACATAACATATGTTGTAACTAGGGAAAGTTAGCAAAATAGCTGTGACTAAACCCTATAGCGATTGAAACACAAACAGTACATGTTCAATGATGCTACAATGCTGGAAGCCTGGCAATAAATCACTGTTTCCTCACCTAAGAGGTATCTTTTCATTTTGATGCTCAAGTACAATCACTACATCTTTGCTTGTCCATACAAGACTTTCGTCTTCCATCATAAGGTGTGGATCCACATCAGCCAATGATAGCACAAAACTGTGGAAAAAAAAGATATCAAACAATTATTTACAGCAATCATTACAGATTAATTTGATGAGTGATGCATGCTATATGTTGCTAGCACTGTAGTAAAAAACAGGTAAGGACACCCAGAATTACCTCCAAACTTCTAGTTACCAGAGATAGGTGACAGTACATGTCATTAAAAATTGAAAGCAAGCCTTGAAAAGTTATATGCAACAGAAATCTGAATAATTAACTATAAAATTCAACGATCATATCTTCATGCTAAATTTCTGGGTAGCAGGCTATACATAAAAATGCAGAAATAGTTAAGCAAGACGGACTCAACAAAAGCATGTTACATGTAATTATATGAAAGAAGAATGAAGACACCATTATGAGAATAGTACTAAAATTATACTGCAGGGGAACTCAAGGTGGGATGCTCACACAGGAATCACTCTTGTTCCATAAGTTCGGTAAAACTCTCCTTGTTTCCTTTCTATTCTTTTTTTTTTCTTTCCGTGCTTTGATTCATAAGCGGACCAAAGAGGTTTATGCTTTAGAATAGAATCACTTGACCCCTCGGATTCATCCGCCCAATGCTGGGGAACAAAAAGTACAAAAATTAGGACGATGAAGACAAGGGAAGAAAAATCTACTTAGAGCTTAACAACAGAAGAAAAAAGTCTCAGAGAACAAAAATCAATGTGAACAACATGTACAACTGTATCAGATTTGACCAACCTGGCGGAGGAAAAATTTACTTGAAAGATTTGGGTCAGCCACCTCAAGCAAACCAGCAGCAAGCACATCAGCAGAACGTTCCATCTCCTGGAATGAGCATTTCTCAGTGAGAAAAGAAAAATAGAACGTACATATAATTTCACTAATTCAAATGCCATCTTGATGTTAAGAAGAGGAAAGAAGCATGAATTTTTAAATCAAAATATGATGACATCTAAATGTAAGGCCAAAAGTGCACAGAAATGCATATAGAAAGACATCCATGACACAATTTTTCACCAAGAACCTCGCAAATGGTATATAAAATAGAAATGAATAATTTGACACCAAAAACACCGGGTAACAAAGTTTGATGACATTAGGATAAATAAAGAAGTACATAAAGAAGTACCCACTTCTTTAAGAATAGCACCATCCAGATATGTCTTGGTATGAACATGGAAGCGCCCATCATTCTTAGTTTCTTGCAGGGAATGGCTTCTCATAGCTTTTGAAACAGCAATCGACAACTTCTCATGGCGATGTAACGAATGTGAACCCCCAACAATCACAACTTCTTGCCCAGCATGAACCATTTTCTTCACCTGAAAAGGACATATCAAACAAAAATGGAAGTGATTTTGGGTTTATGTATTTCAAATCACAACTATGGAATTACTCATGGGAGAGGGTTGCTGCGACTGCATGATCCTAAAAGTGAAAGAGCTATTCTTTCTTTTCTCTGGCACTTGTTAACATAGGCAATCATGAAGATGTTGAGTTATCCCAGAGGAAACAACCCACCTCTGCCTCAATTGCTTCAATATTTATACTGTAGTTGTGGCCTTTATCTATAATGTTGTAGCGATTATGATTTTGGAGGACAATTATTGGTAAAAGCAGCCTTGTTGTCAGGTCAACAGTTTCAAATCTGAGTTAAGACCATAAACACATGATTAACAACCACAAATAAAAAGTGCACAATTGTTATAAACAAAACCATGCTTGGTGTCAAATCAACATGCCTTAAGATAGACTGAGTACCTAACATCTGGAGCTATAACATGCTCGACTGTGGTGGATACTAAAGAGGCAAGTTGTCCAACAAATACATCATGTGTAGGGTGATCACTGGCTGCACCGAAACCTCTTGGAAACACCACATTTTTAAGTCGTGGCAATGTCCTGGAACTGACAGTTCCCTCTTCAGTTTCAATCTTTCCATATGTACATGGGCCTGCTGAGAGATCAACCACAACAAATCTGAACAGCATAGGCAGGAAATTAGATTTTTAATTTCATTTTAAAAAGAAAAAAAATGCAGAGACAGATAAGAAGAAGGAGTAACATAACATAGTCCTAAAACACAGCATATAATCTATCAACCTGTTCAATGTGATACGGAACAAACGAATGTTTCTAACCACCAGTGTAAACCGCAAAGTATAATGCTATCTTTTATTCATGTGCTATCCCCAATGTAAAATTTTTATAAACACAAATAACAACTCTCCCACAAATAACTACACCACCTATATAGAGACAAAAATAACACACCAACCATAACTCATATAACAACCTAAAAGACTTCGAGAAAATCCTTATTAACAGACTACCCAATACTTCACATGTTCAAGCGCATCATTCCGCATACTTGATGTATACTTGCAACATGTTTGCATGTTCAGCAGTCCACATTACTCTATGTACTTTGAGGCTAAGCTTCCCCCTCTTTCTGGTCTAACAAAGAGCACAATAGATAGTTGCATAACCAAATGGATTACTTACACCCTAAAGTAGTATGCAAGTGATTTGGTATACCAAAATCAGGCTTCTTATACAAATAAAACTGTGCTAACTATACCTGCCAGAGCCAAGCCAAACTTGAGATGCACCTCCTCCATTGTATCGATAGCGATAAATGTAGTCTCCCTCTTGGTTTTTCATATCTTCCTCAGTGAGCTGTGTAAGTTTGCCATACATTAAGCTGTCAAGATCAATGTCCTTATTCCTCGGATCCATCCTGACCTGCAAAACAAGTGAACACACAGAAATAATAAGTACAGTTGAGTGTGACTATTAACAAATGGTTTGAGAAATACTTCATAAGCATATTCCCTTCTTTCTTCTTTTGCGGTAACAATACGCATATTCCCTTCACATGTGCAAAATCATATGGTAAAGTAACACATAAATTGAAGGATTAATGGGGAAGACAAAGAGAGACCATTAACTATGATGATTGCAGACCATACCTTATCAAAATTGACTATAAATATTGCACTTGAAACTTGCCGATCCATATCATCTGCAGCGGAATTAGCAGCATTCTCTGTGTCAAATATGTAGGAATATAGCCTCTGAAATACAGGCTCCACTACAGTTGCATCCACTTCAAACAGAGGTACTTCCCTTCCAAAATCAGCCTAAATAATGAACAACAATTTAAAACTTACTCTCCAAAAGACAAAATAATACTCATAACTTTCTCCAGAAGACAAGGTACAACAGGCAAACAATGGGAGTCACCTCTCTTGCATTTCCTGCAGGAACCATAGCCTCTTTCAGTGCCTTCTCCAGAGCTATTAGTTCTGGCTGCCCGGCCTGTAATTAGAACAAATACAAGATCCAATCACTGGATGAAATATATAGTTAATGTACATATCATATCATATGCATCCATATATCTAATATTATGTGAATAATATCCAAACGAGAATGCCACAGTCGGATATGAAGCTTACAGGAAAGGCATTATAGACAATTTGATGCTCGATATCGAGAGGCTGTCCTGTCTCCAGGCAGGAAGGCCTATGCAATGGGAAGCTGATTTTCAGAAACTCTTCCAATTTGTGCGCATCGACCGAGTACCTATAGCCTCCATCAGCACTGAAACCAATCAGCACCACATTCACTTCGAGCGGAACCTGGAACGGAACCTACATACACACACAGGAGAATCACTCACAGTCACAGTCATGAGGAAACTAAACTAACATGCAAACATGTTGAATTTCTCAAAAATTAAAACCTAATTTCCTAATTTCAAAATTGTGTGATTTTCCTATTTTTTTTTCCAATTGCTGTTGAGAAAGAAATAGATTAAGCTGATGATAAAATCACCTCAGCACGAGAATGGAGCATGCGGCGAACATCGGATCGAACGCCATCTCGGACGTCGTGGAAGGCACTGTGGTGCCACTGAGGGTGACCTGGATCTCTCCGGAAAGCCTGAGGCGCCGACTCTGATTGAAACACAAACAGGCTCAGTGCGAAAACAAAGGCATGTATCATTGGCGTTGATATTGGATTTGATTTGGCAACCATAGCTGCGGTATCTCAGTCGAAGAATTAGCTAAACCAGAATGGCAATTGAAATGTAGGCGAAGGGTACGAGAAATTACAGATACTAATGGTTGAAGTTGGACTTTGGCATGGCTGGGTCAGCTGGGCGAGACTCAGAACGAGACTCTCAGACTGAGGAGATGAGCAAGAGAAGAAAATGCTAAATTGTTATTTTCAAATTTGCCCCTACATTTGCGCTTTAATACAATAATGGACTCGCGTATTGGGTTGGCGGGTTTTAATGAGTTTAGCAATCCTTGCCAGCAACAATGCAATACGCCCGAATGCAATGAGGGCTCTCTTTAAGCCCACTAATTTTAAGGACCAAATAATGCGGTTCTTTTGTGAGGCGGTAAATGGGAGAAGAGGGATGTGCAATGTGCATTTTGAAATTTCAATCAGGAACAAATGCTCTCATGCTAGGCCTTAAATTTGGGTCAGGGAGAAGGAAGGCATCTACATGCTATATTGGTAGAAGCCTAGTCTAAAATATCAATAATATTGACGAAATATGAAGGATATTATCTTTTTTGGGTCACGGATATTTTGGAACGTATCCATACACATATCGTATAAATATCGATAATATCTGGAAAATATCAATGTCGATAATTTCGCTCACACTTCAGTAATATTTTGTCAAAATATCGATATAATATCGTGAAAATATCGAAAATATAGATGTAATGGGAAAAAAAAACACAAAGCACACACACAAAGGGATTCAAACCCTTGCCATTTCATTCCTCCAACCCCTTAACCACCATATTGCTTATGTTTTTGTGACAATATACTAAAATATGTATATTTAAATTGTTTTGTTTTGAACAATTACATGCAAAACTATTTTGGGTGTTTATCATTTGATGACTACTTTTCACAATACACTTAGGGCATGTTTACTAATCTAGTAATGGAGAAAGAAATGAATCAGAGAATTTAGGAATCGGGAACTCCTAAATCGGTATGGGAAGAATCATTCCCATTAAGCCTGTTTACTAAACATATGGAATTAGCAAAGGAATGAGGTTGATTCCCATTGTTATTGTTTACTAATTTTCATGAATCAGAATCCAAATTAATTTGATTACTAAAATGCCCTGCACATTTTCACCACAGCACATATATAATTCTCAAATTGGCTAAGGAGACCAAACTAATCCGGTAGCAAACTAGTAAGACAGTGTAAACATGAGGAATCAATATGTTGAACAAGATGAACATCAAGAGGCTAGTTCAATGATAATATTATTAACACCTTTGTCAAGAGCCAATTTCAAACGAAAAAATAAACTCCAATAAATATATATGTTTCACTTACGTAACTAGTAAACAATCAAATAATAATGACCTGCATAATCTTCATACTACCAAAAAAAGAGATATATAATCTCCACAAAAGTGTTTATCTATGACCGTACTATGTTTGGTGATAAATATGAAGACAGAAGATAGATAAATATAATGATTTACATAGCACAAGGCGTTGCCTGCCGCTTATGCGAGGTTGTGCTCCAACGAACGTGAAAAAGAAGTTGGAGCGTCTTGGACCTTCTTGGCGTGAGTTTTTTTTTTTAGGGTTTGGGGTGTTTTGAAATTATGGTAAAGTAGTCAAGGTATTTTTGGAAGTTATTAAGAGAAAACATAAATGGGAATCGTATCAACTATTCCCCCTAGGTGATCTGATACCCAGTTTTAAGGGGATGTGATTACGGATTTTGAGGCGGGGCCCACTTATTTTTTCATTTCTAATTGCAAGTAAACGCAGGGAAGTCAGGAATGGAAATAATTCCATTTCCTCCCATACCCATTACTGATACGTAAACATGCCCTTAGGGCATGTTTACATATCAATAATGGAGAAAATAAAGAAGAAGAGAATTTAGGAATCGGGTAACTATTGAATCGGTGTGGGAAGAATCATTCTCATTAAGCGTTTACTAAACATATGGAATTAGCAAAGGAATGAGGTTGATTCCCATTGTTATTATTTACTAATTTTCATGAATCATAATCCAAATTAATTTGATTACTAAAATGTCCTGCACATTTTTACCATAGCACATATATAATTCTCAAATTGGCTAAGGAGACCAAACTAATTCTTGGAGCAAACCAGTAAGGCGGTGTAAACATGAGGAATCAATATGTTGAACAAGATGAACAGCAAGAGCCCAGTTCAATGATAATGTTAATAACACCTTTGTCCAGAGCCAATTTCAAATGAAAAAAAATATAAATATATATCTTTCATCTACGTAACTAGTAAACAATCAAATAATAATACCTTGCATAATCTTCATACTACCAAAAAAAGAGATATATAATCTCCACAAAAGTCTTTATCCATGACCATACTTTGTTTTGTGATGAATGTGAAGACATAAGATAGAAGAAGAAGAAGAAGAAGATAGATAAAATGACTTACATAGCACAAGGTGTTGCCGTTGTTTCTGGGAGGTTGTGTCTGCAATGCTAACGTGAAAAAGAAGTTGGAGCGTCTTGGAATTTCTTGGCATGAGTTTTTTTTTTTTTTTTTAGGGTTTGGGGTGTTCTGAAATTATGGTAAAGTGGTACGGGTATTTTTGGAAGTTAATAAGAGAAAACATGAATGAGAATCATATCGACTACTCTAGTTGATTTGATACCTAATTTTGAGGGGATGTGATTACGGATTTTGAGGTGGGGCCCACTTATTTTTTTCATTCCTGATTGTAAGTAAACACATGGGAAGTTAGGAATGGAAATAATTCCATTTCCTCCCATACCAATTACTCGATACGTAAACATGCCCTTACTCTACACATAGAGATGATAAAGATAATGAAAAATTTGAACATTATAAGAACTTTCTGTAGTACTAAGTCACTCATATATCTTACAATGCAATGTATAAAGTGTAAAATATCGTAGTAAATCACTATATATAAATGATTATGGTGTGTTTAATGTTCTTTCATTAATTACTACATATTTTATACTCATAGTGTTTGTCAGTTCGCTATATAATTAACTTAAATCAGTTAACCCATCATGCAATGCATTTCCCTCCAATATTTTGTGATAAACTAATAGATAATTGACTAAATAAACATCCTCCAAAGTTTCAATAAAAATTTCCGTGATTTTTATTCAATTTTTATTGATATTCGATAATATCCCGATATTTCCATCGAAATTTCTGTATTTTTGAACTATCGATATTTCTAATACCATCGATATTTTAGACCTTGGGTAGAAGGGAGAATCAAACACAGAAACTCGGGTGCCGGGCTGTTGCTCAGTCTTGAACTGAAGCAAAGATTGAAAATGATATGAAACAGTACTGTGTGCTTATAAATTACTAATTCTTGCAAAAATCTTGTTGAAGATTAAGTTTTTTTTTATAGGGATCTATGATTTTTGAGTTTCCCAGATACAAATTTCCAGATAGGCTAGTTGGATAAATTAAACAAGGGGCATCTGCACTTGGTGGTTTTAAAAATGATATAAATAAATAGAACAATGCGGCTCTCACATTCTGTATTTGGGAGGCAACCAACCACAACAGGCATTATTAAAGTAATCTTCTAACATTTAAAACTTTCAAGCCTCTTCACTCGAGCATGATCGCAGGATCCGGGTGGTTTGTCAGCGCTCCTCTCTTAGCCATGCATAATAAAAATTCTTTTCCGAGTGCTGTACGATTTTTGAAGCATGGACCAAAATCGGGGTGGTGGAGACACGTTTGGTTCCAGAAAAGTATCAGTGGTCAACAGCACTTATTATTGAGACTGGAGGTTCTTCCACTGTGCCTCTGGATATTAAGTCATGGTTTAAGAATAAAACAATGACAGTTATATCGTCATGAAAATGGCGTCGGACTTTCTTGTCAATTTTCCGAAGATCTGAATATCTCATTTCTCTTTTTCTTGCAGCTTCTTGGAGAGCCGTCTTTACAAGCCTTTTGGCACTTCCCTATATTAAGAGAAATAGTCAGAACTAGAGATCAAGAATGGAATAATAATCACGTTAAAACAGAAATATGAATAAAGCATCATATACCAGCAAATGTTTGAAACTTTATGTCCATGTCACTGCATTGATTGTGGCTCAAAATAACTATGCTTATTTTTCTTTTTTCTTTTTTCCCTTAGTTGCAAATTAAAAAGACAAGTGTTTATCCTTCAGTTCATATTTCCTTGGATGGGTAGTCTTCAGAATATTGAAAGGTAGGAATGAAATTATGAAACAAATGCGCATGCAAATGCGAGTTACTAAACACGAATAAAATGAAAGGCCAGAATCTTACCGCATGTGGATGCTTGTGGACGATCTCAACAGCTTTTTCATTACTCAAGTGTTCCCATAGACCATCAGATGCAAATATAAGGAAAGAATCATTTGGATGGAGAGGATGAGAAAGAATAGTCGGATTGGCAGACATGATAGGCATGTGCATTGGTTCAGGAAGTCTGAATTTTGCATTAATTGGCTCCCTGTTAAACTGTGAATGTTTCATATATACGTCACCAATAGATTTCGAAACCTGCACTAAATACAATAAAAGAGTTATTCACAAAAAATCCCCATTTAAGAAAAAACAAAATTATGAAAATTTAGTAATTTACTGAGAAGCATTTCAGAGCCCAAAAATCCTTTCCCCCAAAAAACAAAATGAGGGCATTATGTCAAGTTAACCCCAATACAGAGCTAAGCTAACAGATAAATCAGAAGCTGGATCCTATGGGCAGAGACTAGCAATGCTCGGACTAAACACTACTTGCTTTAAAAAAAAATTGAGAGAATACCCAGGAGGCCAGGACTAGTGTCCTTGCACCATTGCCCTGCATGTTGGCTTCAAAATCAACGGGTATGAAAACAAAAACACCCATGACAGAAATTTAAGCAGTTATAAATTAATGCACACCTTAATCAATGAGCTCTTACATGAACAATAGCATTTGAAAATTACCTGGATAATCCCTTTTACTCTCCAAACTCCATGCTTTAAAACAACAATTTGAGGATCATGTGGGTGCAAATCTTTCAGTTCGTGCCTAACCTCCTCGAGATTTGCATTGTGTTCAGTGGATAACTGAATCGCAGCAACTTCTCCAGTGTTTCCCACTTTCTTCCCCAACACAACACGGGAATCTCCAAGGTTTGCCACAAATAAGGTCCGCTGACATATCACTCCAACCAGACAACATGACCCAACAGTTGCTACATTGGGTCTAGTACTCCACAACTCTGAAACAAGGGCAGTAAACCCTTCCTCTGTTCGGAGAAAAGCATTTCTAATGGTCTCTGCTGTCACAACCCCATCTGATTCTGCTGATATTGCTGCATAAACACAATGCCTAAGATAGCCAACATAAGAGCGGCTCATTCTTCAATAGTCAAACAAGAAACCCAACCCCAAAATCACCCACAAAGAAATAAAAAGAGGAAATGAAAACACTGCATTACAATGACTGTCCCAAAAAAATATATTTCTGAAGGGCTCAAAGTCTATTAAGCAAATTGTTGGTGGAAGTATAAATTCAATTCCCATAGGCATTGTATGCCAAGATACTCCGTGATTCAAACTCAATAACCAATCAAAATCACAACTTTAACAAAAGCACACGAAAAAGTGAAAGAAAAAAAAGCACGAAAAATGAACCAGAAAACATCACGGTTGACAATTCAAATTCACAAATTAACAATAACATATTATGCACGAAACGTGGCCAATTCAAAACCACGCCAATCAAACCCAAAAAATTAAAAAGCATACATATTTAAGAAGAATGTAAGAGCTTTCGGTATAGATTGGGAGGGTCGGGGATCACGAACCTTGGAAATGTCTGAATAAATTGTCGCAAACGTATCGAGCAGCCTCGGGGCCACCATGACCATCATAAACGCCGACGAAGGTCCCAAATGGTCCAGACTCGATCTGGCTCTGGTCCTCGAGCACCTGGTTGGCTTGAACCACAGCCATGGAGAAATCGCCCCACGCGTACTTTCCGAAATCTCGGAACCAAAGCAAGCTATCTTTGCCATCTCGTCCACCGCCTCGGAAATTTGCACCGACAATTCCGACAGAGTCGAGTCCCTCACCGTTGCCTCGCCCAAATGGCCTCCAGCACAGAGAGAGCAGATTCATCAATGCCTGAAGCATCCCACATCTCTCAAAAACCCTAACCCTAAACCCAAAGACCCTGGAGGACTCCGAATTTGGGGGAAGAGGCTGGGAGGGGAACCCTAGGTCTTAATGGAATTGGGGTCGGGGAAGGTATAGATAGATAGGGGGAAAGGGGGTGCGTAGGTTAAGGGATGGGGCGTAGATTAAGAGGGGATGTGTATGTTAGCGAAAAGTGATGGAAGGGTTATGTTCGGTGGTAGAGGAACAGGGAAGGCCTCGTTCTCGGCTGTCTTGTGGGCAGAAGATGGTGTGGGGAAGCATTTTGTTGGGTGTCACCCTTCAATGTCTTTTCATTTTTCATTAATTTGTTTTTAAAATATGCTAAGTATATCTCCCTCTTTTTTTTTTTTTCCCTCTCAATTTTGACTATAAAGGTGTTAAGGCTTGGGAAGAGGATGATAAAGTCAAACTCATTTTGGATATGTGGTAATCTAATTTTTATAGTATGATTATGAATATTAATGAAAATGTCTACCACTAATAATCTGCCCCTTAAAACATTAAACGAACAAAATTAACGCTATTTAAATGATTAAAAATATTTTTTAAGCTTCGTCACATTCATATTCCTACTCTAAATTTTTTATATGAAAGCACATTAGAAGTTTTTAGTAAGATACGGATGAAGTATGTTTAAGTATGGTTTCAGTTTTCATATTTTCAGTTAACTTTTAAGAAAATATATATATAAGTTTTTTCGTAGAAGAAAAATATATATCTTCTCTTTCAAAAGAGGAAAAATGGGATTTGTGTATGTTGTTTTTTTTCCCTCAATTGTTTATGCGATCTCTTTTTTTTTTTTTTTTCCTTGTGAATTGTTTATGTGATCAATTGCCGGGCTTCTTCCAGGGACCGCATGGTACAAATTCAGCCCAACATATTGGATTTAAGCCCATCATTAATTACAATTTTACAACTATGAACATGAAGCATGGCTTACTGTGCAGGGGCACTCTCGAAATTTCAGCTTCAACTCATCAGAGAAGAAAGAAACAAGACATCTTGTTGCTGTGGATTTTCAAGTGGGGTCCGGTGCTTTAACCCAGAAAATCGTCATCAGCTTTCCCTCTCTATTTGTCTAACTGTGGCAGAATAGGGAACATGATAACCAATTTTAAGCTCCACCATTTATAATGTTCCAAAAAAACTAGCGTGCTTGGTTATTCTAAATTTCTAGACAGGAATTTTGCAAGTTGCAAGTAGCAACAAACGCACAACATAGCCATGCGGAAAATGGGTCCGATTTGATGACATTTACAGTAGCAAAGTGCCAATCAGAAACAAAATCTGCCGGATCAGTTCGTTGTGGCCGGAGGGATATACATTTCTAATGTGGCTTACTATGTTTGGTCTGGTATCCATGGGCGCCCCTACCTTCTAGCATGTTAGATTTTTACCAAAATAAGAGACACTACTAGGCCCCCAGTCAATTCCTGCACAAGAGACCAAGCTTTTATACATGTAGTGTACATATATCTTGCAGACTTGCACTCAACTTGGTCCCAAATCTTTTCTTGCAGTACACATCAAGGCCAAAAACACTTTCATTTGATCTATAAGCTTCTACCAATCCAAAGTTGTGCATGAGAGTTGCAGAATCCCTTATAGGTTTGGTTGTGTTTGGAGAATCTTAGATCTGCAATCAAATGAATCTCTGATCCTACAATAAAAAATCATAAATGCAAAAAAAAAAAAAAAAAAAGACCGAGGAGAAAACTGGATTGAATAATGCAGCTTGTTTCCAAGTTTGGGCTGATGATCTTGGTCGCTTCGGTTTCAAATGTTAAAAACATAAATACGCCGATGCCGATCAATTAGCAAAAGATAAAGATAAAAAGTAGTATAATTTGGCAAATGCTTGACTAATTATGAAATGGCAAAAATCTTGAAAGAGAATAAGATCCATGCTAACATTTGAAATGAAACATCCATTATATGTGGTATCAGAAATTTCTGCTTCACTCTATGAGAACATCCATTTATTATTACCTTGTATGGTAGAAAATCAAAGTACATACTGTCCCAAAGTTTATGGGATTGCAATACTTATGATAAATGTACGGTTGAATTCAGCACTGGCCCATTTGATCATTCATTAGGACCCTACACTGGTTGCTGTTTAATCCAAATTGCCCCTGACTGAACATGTCAATGCTTGTCAGTTTTACTGCCTCATGTTATAGCTTTTGAATATCTCCACTAGCTTCCATTTCTTTTTAGAATTATTCATTTGGTTCTGAATTTTTTTTTTCTGCGCATGCATCACCAATTTCTTGTTTCATTTTGTTCGTTCGTAAGTCTATATGGCTCCCCTCCTCCTAACGTAATCTCTAAGACCTTCCTATCGCCAAATCTAGATTTGCTTTGTCCCTCAATGGTAATCTTTCTTTGGATGATGATGGCATAACACTTCTCTCTGATCTGATGTCCTAAGAATGTAACAGTGTCTGCTTGTTCTTCAATTCTTCATAACACTGACAGACACAGATTCATCTCCTCCTCTCTACATGTTGAAATTCGTTAATGCAAACTCAGAGACGGCACCTTTCTTGGTTTGCAAGTAATAGGATTCTGAACTCAATTGGGAAGCTAGTATATCGTAAATTCTTGAGCATTTTCCGGTTCAAGACGTGGTGGGCAACAATGTGGGTTGGTTCAAATGGTTATGATATAAAATGCAGATACCAAATTAATCCTCTACAAGTTCCTGAGTAAAACTCTTCTTATTATCTCATCCTTGCCTTAATAGAAGGCAGCTTTCGGCCTGCGATTCATCCAGGGGAGGACAATTACGTTATTCCATGCGTTGAGAGTAGCAGCTCCACAGAAGTAAAAAGGCCTTCTGTTAAGACCTTTGTGGAAAATGCACACCCTCCACCAAAAGATTTTTTTTTTATCATAGATGATATGGATGGCAAAGCATAAACATGGAACATGAAAACCCAATTGAGGATTCTAAGGATCTCACTGGTCTTGGGTCACAACAAGTGCTTTGCAGAGGCTCTACCAGTTGAAAGAAAATCAGAAGTTTTCCGAGTAACAAGCAGGCACCATGCTGAGACCAGATGCACCCAAATTTGAACCACAAAAGCATGACAAAATGTTTCAAGAAATCGTAGAGTTGGCAAAGCGAAAGAAAAAACTCAAGGAGGAGATTGGGGATTGCTCCAAATTACTAGAGAGATTAACTGCAGAGTATCTAAGAGAAGAGGATGAGCAGTGATTGGATGTCAAGTTATAATCAAAGCTTTGCTCAATCTAAGGTAAGTCGGTGGTGAGAGCGGTCATTCACCCCCTAAATTTTTTCTCATTAAAAATATAAAAAAATTCACTAATAAATGAGTATGTCTAATCTCGTATACTTAGGGCCAGCTGTGCTGTGAAAATAATCACTATCAAATTTACTGTGAGAGAAATCAGCTGTGAGAGAAAGCAGTTTGGCGTTCGGTAAACTTTTTGTTAAAAGTGTTGTTGGTACTAATTCCCACATAATCAGAAAATAATTTATGCATAATCATTAAACCCAGCGTCTCTTTCGAAACTTAATTCCTGCATAATTAGAAAATAAAAGCACCTCAATAGCGCTTTCCTTTTCAGCTTTCTGTCACAGGCAATTTTTAACAATAAGTGATTTTCTCATAGTTACCAACGGACTTCCCGAAATTTTTAAAAAATCACTTATCACCCAAAATAATCACTTATCTTTTTTTTTTTCAGTTAATATACTTATGTACGTGTTAATTACGCATTATAATCATCTTCGCAAGCAACTTCTTAAAGATAAGTATATTTAAAAGCAAAACAATAAAAAAACAATAAAGTGGAGAAAAGTTCACGTTTGTTTACGTCCCATTGCATTCAGGATATGTGTGTGTTTTTAAACTTCAAATTCAAGTCTTAAATCCTAACGTCGGCGTAACGTAACCACCATCCATCACACCAGCAAACCAAAATTAAAGAAGCCAATCCTAAATAACTAATAATAAATCCCCTATTACTTTTATTTACCCAAAATACCCCTGGAACCAAATCTAAATCTCGAATGTGTCCCTGCATCTCCCAACCCAATCTCAATCAGCAGCAGCAGCAGCCACCCCAGCATTGCCTTTCGTGCCATCGTCATTCTTGTTGTTACTATTCTCATTCTCCTCCCCCTCCTTCGTCTTCTTCTTCTTCGATCCCCCCAATCCCAAAATTGTTTTCAATTTATCAAACGCTCTTTTCACAATACACTTCCCCCGCGGCTTAGACGGCGCCGGATAACGAGTCTCCACCTTCAGGTGCTCGAGCAAACCCTCCATAGAAGCCCCTGTTCCTTGAAATGCCTTAAACAGTTGCGGGTACAACTCCACCATCGACTCCACGAATTTCCGCTTAACCTTCGTAACCGCAACACCAGCATCCTCATCCTTGTAGTGTCCCACCACCACGCGCCCGTTCGCGTAGGCCCTGCACGCTCTCAGTATCATGCCCCCTCTCTGGCGATAGAACACGGCGGTGAACACCTTGAAATTCAGCGGCGCCCTCCGGAGCAAATACAGCGTCGTTTTGCAAGTCAAAACGAAGACTTTCTCGTTGTAGGCCCGAGACGCCTCGCATCCGAACCGCTTCCCGGCTCCCGGTTCGTTGAAGTAGGGCTCCTTGTTGAGAACCAAGCCTTGGATCGACACCAGAACCTGGAGTATCGTCGACTGAGATGGGTCCCACTTCTCCTTCCCCTTTCCTGGCCAGGTGTTGAGCAGGCTGAGGCAGACGTACCCGCTCGCGTAGAGGTTCGGGTTAGGCCTCAGCCCGAACGAGCGGTAGTGGACCTGGGGTGGGTGGGTCGGGTAATCGGAGGGGAAGGCGATGTCGAAGAAGAAGAGCGCGTCGTGGTAGGGCGTGCCGGAGGCTCCGACGACGACGGCCCTGAGGAGGTCGATGCGGGTCTCGTAGGCGCGCACGTAGATGGAGTCCGGGAGGTGCTTCTCCAGAATCTTCCACTCCTGCATGATCTTCTTCTGGACCCGGCCGCCGCCGCCGCAGCCGTTTTTGTTGTTAACGTAGTGGTGGTCTGAGTGGTCCGAAACGACGTCGAATCGCTTGAACACGTTGGGCTTCGACGTCGTCGTCTTTGGCGTCACAGAAGAAGAAGAAGAGGGGGCCATCATCGTTCCGTTTTCTTTCAAGACTTTTTGGAGATTGGACGGACTGTGGACTGTTGTGACTGTGCTTTCAATTATTATTTTTGATGCGCTTTCATTGATACCAAAAACAAAATAAAACGAAACAGTCAAGGCTGCGGGGCCACTGGGATTATGAACGTAATAGACGGTGATTAGAGCTTTTCGTCTGCTTAGGGTAAACAAGTAATGAGTTGAAAATAAGTTGGTAATCTGCTAACTAATGGATTAGGTTGGCCTGGCCTAGTGCCAAGTGACTTGTGGTGAGTGGCTTTGGCTTACTAGTTTTGTTTTGTGCGTGTTTTTGACGTGGGGAAGAATTTAAGCAAATTCCTAACAAGTATTGCTTATGTTGTACATTAATTACTACTCCTTAGATACTGATTCTGATCAGGAGATCCTTTCCTTCAACATGTAACAAAGTGAGAAAAAGTGAAGAAACAAATTTAGAGTTTTAATCAATGACTTGCAATTTGACAAGTACTTGAAATATGCAAAATCTTTGGATGAATCTTTAATCCAAAAGAAAAAGGGGGAATATGGAAAGTAGAAGCAACCAACTTGGCAAAGAAGAGCGACATAAAACAAAAATTAACAAAATCTTAATAAACCTTTATCTTGTTTTATGATGAGAAATTCTTCAGTGTGTAAGGGTCACAGCCGCATAATATTACAATCCATTCATATTATAGAACATGTATTTATTTACTAATATTATATCATAGGGTCCTAAAGCATAAGCTATGTCTTTAACCAAATATTATAATGAGTTTTCTATTGATTGATGAGGGATAAAACATTTACTTTTGGGTTTGGTAATTTGAATTTCTATTGATAAGCCTAAAACCCCTAGCTTTTTCGGACACAAGTACATGATAAACACCAAAAAGATACCAGCATTCCTCAAAGTCAAAAGGGTAGATTGTTTAGTTCGTATACTCTGTCTTTTGTTCCTTGACACGTTGTCATCATGTGAGTTTTTAACCACCAGAGACTTATTTGGTTGAGCGCCTGCGGCCATTTTGACCTATTAATAGGAACCAGTAAATACAGTCATCATCATCATTGATTTTTCATCAGTGACACCGTAAAGCAAAGGCAAATCTCTAATGTAATAGTAAATTATGTTTGCAGACACAAATCACTAATAAGATCATGTCGCTCCTCGTTAGAGCATCTTAGAGAGATGTCAAATACCAAACATCAAATTTAAATTTAATGGCTGATGTGTCAATTTGACATTTTACACAAGCTTTACACTCAGGGATATGTCAAATTAAATTATTATTTTATTATATTTTAGTGTTGATTTATTTTTAATTAAAAAGAATATAAAAGAAAAAAATAATAAAATATTCATTTGACATCTTGCTTTTGGGATGTCAAAAATAACATCTCAATCTTCAGCCTTCATTCCACATTAGCTTTTGACACATCGGTTAGAGTGTGTGAAATGTTATTTCTAGCTGTTAAATGTCTATGTGACACTTTTGACAAATCGGTTGGAGATGATCTTACATTAAAAACAAATCTATCAAGCAGAGGTAAGTCTGTCAAATTATCAGGTACACTGAGCCCGCTCCTTTGCATTCTAGTTCGAGTTCTCCACGCCCAGAAAAAATCCATCATAATTGGTACGATTCCATCATTTCATATGTTCTTCTTGTTTCATGTTGTGAAATTATTGCAAGCGCACAATTCGCACAAGTAATATAGAAATAAGTAGAGTGTCGTTCCCACGAAGACTGTAATTTCCTATTAACTACCAATTATGATTAATTCAAAAGTTTATTCTGAACAATTGATTAAGAAAATTGATTGATTTAAGTAAACTACAACAATTATGAAGAATAACAATTTAATTAACGATGGAAGATCAAGTTTGATTAGACACTAGAGCATCCAATTTCACCATAACCAATTCCACTTAATTCTTTTAGCCAATTTACCCTAATTACTATCCATGTTGACAGTTGGTTTCTCCTAATTCATTCGATATCCCCTCTCGGGCTCAACCAAAAGTATTCTTAATTAACAACCCATTCTCTCTAAAGCAAACAGATTTAGAAAATTAAGAATCCATTAAGTTCTATGAGAACCTGCCAGAGAAACTGCATGAGTCACGTTAGTCCCTCTCGGGCACTCATTCAAGTCATGATATTTATTACAAGAAGCAAACACCAAACATCTCCTCTCGGTCTCCGCTTGGATCATCAATTAAATACTAACTAGATATTTAAATCATTAAGAACAGTAACAAATACTCAACATGGGATAATAATCAGGAATTAATATAACTATAAAAATTAAGTATTCATGGTTAGGCTACATCGTAGCCCTAGCAAGGGAAATTAGTTCATGACAAAAGAAAATATAAACAAGAGAATTATTGTCATAAAACCGATTTGGCCGATGGACTTGATCTTCGGAGTCTCACAGGAACACCTTCGAAAGCTCTTCAAGTAGTGCAGCAGCAAATCCTTGGCTCTCTCTGATGTTTCTCTGGGTGTATGAAAGTTGGTGGAAAAGTATGGTATATGGGAGGATGATCTAAAGAGATCCTTAGGGTGACCTTATATAGTGTAAAACAACTAAACCCTACTCTTAAAAGGTCTGGAAAAACTCTCCTAAAGCAAAACAAAATCCCAAACAATTAAGGAAACAAATTAGGAAAGAATCCTTCTTTGACTTGGAAACACGTCAGCCATCTTGCACTCACGTTTTGGGGTCGTTCCACTTCCTAGAAAATTCTGGAAAAATATCAGAAACGTAGCTTTATATCTAAGCTTTCCAAACATATATTACACGCCACTAGGAAAAATCGGAAAGGTCTTCAAATCTTCAATCTTCCACAGCAGTGCAGTTCTGACGGGATTTCAACTTAAGCTGTCTTGACTTGCAAGTCTGGAGCATTTGGCTTGGTAGAAAATTATGAAACTTTGATACAATGATATTCAATGTCTTAGCTTTCTTCTCCAATTGGCCTTGTGCTAAAATTCATTTGAAAAGTCGATTTTCAGTCAAAATCCTTCCAAGAGCGCATAATAGCTGAAAATAAGGAAAGTAAGGTAATAATGCTATTTTTAATTAACTTTCCCTACAAAAACCAAATAAAAGAGGTATACAAATATAGGAAATAATACACTTATCATTTCACATCTGAATTCTAATTTGTATGACAGCTCAAAGTAGCAACTACTACATTATTAAGGGTGAGCAAGAGCCAAGAAGACTTCCATTACCATTAGCAGACAGACGTCACAGAACAACAGAACGTCCTAATTTGAACAGACGACATAATAAATAAAGTGACAGGAAATGGAAAGTCGTATTAAGATGAACTGTGAAGACAAAGCAGCTCTTGTCCAACGCACACAAATCCCTTCAAAATTGTAATAATATTGTAACAAGCTCCACCATTTTCCATGTACCATTTACCATAATTCATGAATTGGCCATACTTCTGGACTTCAATAGAGCTGATAAAAACTCAAACAAAATTTCTAATTGTAATTTGAACAAAGGAAAATGCGTTATTAACCAGAGTTACATGTATGCCCAATAACTTAAACAGCTCAACATGTCGATTGCTGGCCACCTGAGGGGCAAATTAAGCTCATTCCTACCTTTTCGATTTCGAGAGCTTAACATAACATTCTTGTGCTTACAGCAGTAAATTCTACAACTTGGAAGAAGGCTTTTTTGAACCCCGACCCGTTATAAACTCTTGCATCTTCTTAAACTGCTCTTTGGTCATTCCACTGTAATAGTCATGACCCCTCTCCTGAAAATAGCAATCACATATATATTCTGTCATAAAGAAGAAGAAGAGCAGCCACTGCAGAAACACTTACATGAAACGGGAAAGTGCAGCACTTACAGCCAGTGCTATTCCCGTTTCATACAAGTTTTTCTGCTAAACAACATGATCAATAGCTGGGTCAAATGGTCAAAATCATCTGAGCATATGTACTGTGGAAATTTAAACCCAACACTTTCAATAAAAAGTAAGTAAATCAATAGCTGGGTGGGTCAAATGGTCAAAATCATCTGACATTTTGAATTGGAATTTATGGGTACCTTTTCTAGTGCAAGAGCATGGCCCAGGTCCAGTTTAAGCCCGTCATTAATAACAGCCTTGTACCTCAACACCAGGTCCTGGTTATTTTTCGCAATGGCCTCAGCTACTTCACGAGCTTTCTTCAGCAACTCACCCTCTTCAACAACATGGTTCACGAACCCCAACCTTTCACCCAGCTCCGCCGTCAAAGGCGTCGCTGTCAGCGACACTTCCCGCGCTTTGTTGGCCCCTATAATCCTCGAAAGCTTCTGAGACAAACCCCATGACGGAAATATCCCAAACCTGTTAAAAAACAGTCAAAAGATTTCGGATCGGATCGGGTCGTACCTATTCTGATGGGTCTGAATCCGAAATCAGAAATGAAATCCGACAAAATTACAGACCTGGCATGAGTGTCCACGAATTTAGCTCCTTTTGCGGCGACGATTATATCACAAGCGAGCGCGATTTCGAACCCGGCAGTGACCGCGAACCCATTAATGGCTCCGATGATGGGCTTTCGGCACCGCTCCATTTGCGCCACCGTGTCTGTCTCCATGTCCTTCACGTCCCCTTTGAAAACGTCCTCCGCGGCCGTGAGATCGACTCCGGAGCAAAAGGCGCGACCCGACCCGGATAGAATGATGACCCGGACCGACTCGTCTTGACTCAGGGCCTTGAAGGCCTTGGCGAGGTCTATAATCATGGGCCGGGTCAGCGAGTTAAGCGACTTGGGACGGTTGATCGTCACGAATGCGATTCCGCTGGGTTCGCGGTTTACGAGTATGAGATTTTCCGGCGAGGATTGGTGGCTGGCCATCTTGGGAGCCAAGACGTTGAAAATGATCAACTTCGATTTGGGATTGGATTGGAGGGATCGGATGAGAACGGATATTTGAATGCGTCGTTTCTGCGTTGGAATGCGTGGATGGGTTATCGGTGCCGTACAGGTGCCACTTGCCGCCAGGATAAAACTGCCTGCTGAGTGTGGGGTTGGGGTACGGTGGCCCCACCCCATAATGGAGCATGGTCTTCACGGGCCTGAAAATAAAATTACAGGCTTCATAAGCCTGAATATTGCATAAAAGGCCCAGCCCAACTGTGCTTTTATTATCATGTGGCGCATTTTAGGGGTCTAGTTTAGTGGAAAATGATTTTGATTTGTCGGTCATTGGTTTTAGGTTTGAACCCCTATGACACCTTTAGTAGTGTATGAGAAACTCCCGTCCCCCTTGTAGTTTAGACTATCGTTTATGTTGAAAAAATAATAATTCAAACTGATGGTGGACGTGATTGATATGCCATAGATTTTAAAGGTTACAAGAAAAGAGGAAATTCGAACTTGTGATCTCTTTTAACATTGGGAAGAGAAGTAATACTAGACTAATAGCTAGTTGAGGAGTCAACACCTTATTTATTGTTCAAGTTACTAAATGAAAAAAGCCTGTCATAAAATAAAATTCCAAAGCCTTGAATGGTTTTTGGTTAAATAAAGGCATAATGAAAGCTCATTACACTACCACTAATCAATAATTAGCAGGCTCTTCTGGGCATGCCTTACAAGATTAAGATTGATTAAGTTGCACAACATTCATTGGTGAAATGTCATTAGTGTCACCATACAAGAGACGCCTTGCTATGATCACATTAGCAGCATCGGATGGATGGTAGGGGTCCCAGAATACATACTTGGATCTGTCCCTACAAACTTTGGATAGAGGACCGCATGGAATCAGACCCCCAAACCGCCCAGCAACATAGCAGCATGCAGAATTTGCATTTTCAAAACCTGCAGTTTACAAAACATAATCACTCTCATTTTAATTACAATTCTAAGAGCAACTCATATAGCTAGAATGAATTAAATTTAAATCTCACCATATGATATGTGGTTCTGGATAATGTCATCTACGATATGATAAACATCTGCATAAACAAATTTGGACCCCTCAAGATTGGTGCTAAGCTCCTTCACAAGGCTCTTCAACTGGACGTTGAACAATCGTGCTAACCGATTTGGTTTTTCGACGCAGAAATCTCCTGCAGCTAGATTTATTTCCCTCTGATAAGGTATGCACCCAATAGGTCCTACATTTGTCACAATAATTTTCCTTGCACCCAAATTGTACAGCCTCTGCAAGCATCATGGATTTGTTCATAAGAACAATCACAACATATAAAGAAGAAAAAATAGAGAGAAAAAAAAAAACATTTACTGTAAGTTGCAGCCTGTATCTTGAAATCAAAATGGCCACAAACACTTCTGGAGATATCAACTTCTGCTCAGGAGTTGAGATAACCGGCGCCAAGTAGTTGTTGATGAAATCGTTGGAGCCCATTGTTACAGAGAAGAGAGCCCTGCTGAATAGCTTCAGAGCTGCAGGAAGGCCAATCCCGGAGACAATGTCTTGCCTGGTATTAGCAAAGTTATCTATCTGTGCATCCAAGTTTATTCGACCCACCTAACGATCACATGAGATTTTTCATCACATCAAGGCACACAATAGTATCAATTTATTTGAAGTATCAAAGCTCCATTTGTAAGCTTACAAATATTTTTCCTGTGTGATTAAGAATTCCACCTCCACCTGAAGCATAATTGACACCCTGCAGAATTCGAGGTCCAGTTGTTGAGGGAGACAAGTAAGGAGGAGGAAAAACTTTAAAACCCAGCTGCTGACCTGTTGAGGCTAAAATTAATCAGCCATCCTTGTTTGTTGAATCTGTGAAAGAAGAAGAAGCATTCAATTGGGAAAATGGAGAACTTGCCTATAATGTCAACGATTGTTCTCCCATTTGTGTATCGTCCTGTTGGCTTTCCGAAATCAATTCCATTGGGGACATAGTTGGCCTTGGAGAGTGTCGCAATGTAGTTGTTGTTTCCTACATCAACCAGAGAATCCCCAAACACAAAATTGGCAGGAACATCTTGTGCCAAGCATATTTTCCAAAGTACAAAAGAAATTGTTGATATTTGGAAAATATGGCCAAGGCTAATGGTTGCTCTATCTGCTAGGCCACCCATTACAAAAGAATGTAAGGAAACAATATAGAATATCAGATCAGACCTTATTAATATTACTTGGCCACTTTATTTCACAGCCATAAGGAGGCAACAACAGCTATTCATATATGAAAGCATGTGGCACATCTTAAATAAACAGCCGTGCCTAGCTAGCTAGAAGTGAGATGTTTCTGATTTATCAAATAAAAACTCTGAATTTGGTGTAGGAAAGCAACGTATAATGGTACTTTTTGCCCATTCCTATTTTCCATTTAGATAATCTGGGTATAAACAGCATTAGTGTTAGTATGAAATTGTGTTGGCATTTTCTAGAACTTAGTATTTGTTTGGAAGTGTCAATTAGTTGTAAGGTTGAAGCAAAATTGCTGTCTTTGATTTCCAGAAACTGCAGGATTGAAACAGCTCTAAGCAATCTCCGAATTCCAGAATTGTGACTTAACACGTATGAGTCATTTGATCTGAAGGGCAAGACATGTCATTTTTCATGCACTCATAATAGGAACGTTTATTGGAATCTAATATGATTTTATTTCCTTGATCTTTCTTGATTTTAATAAATTAGAATCCATTTAGGAGTACATCTCATTTAGGCATATTTTGCAATATCTTTTTACTTATTCTTTCTTTCTCTTATCCATCATTTGTTACTTATCTTTTAAAGTAATTTACTTGCAAATCAAGTTTTAATCAGATCACATTATTAAACGTGTTGAGATATTCTTGGTAGTTGACCTAAGAATATTAGGACTCCTTTAATGGTGGGATTATCATAAATTTCCTTATTTGGGTTTTTACTTTCCTAATGTTTTGGGCTTCACGTGTGATCACTATTAGAATAGGAAAATATCTTTTTGATTTTATTCAATTCGTGCAAATCAAGTAATTTGGTTTTGACTAGGAAACATATCTTTGGTTATTTGGTTAGCCTTCAATGAAATTTCTTGTTTTTGGGACGTGGACTTTTCTTCCTAGAGAAGAAAAAGTTATATAAAACAAGGCTTGATGTTTTTCTTCTTGTACAGCTTTTGAACAATAATTTTGTGTGCTTAAACGTTTAAGAAAATTGCATTTTTATTTGAGATAAATCATCAAGTGTTCCATGTTTACTTGGTGATTTATCAAACACTTTTATCATTCATATTGCATTCATTTGCATATTTGGTGTCTCATACGATTGAGGGCATCAAGACCGTGGTGGCGGTTTTTCTTCAGTGAGCTTGAATCGATCGTGACAAGTATCGGATTTGTGTTGGATTGAGTAGTCCGTGGATTTTCCCAAGAGGTGGGGTTTTACCATGTAAAATAATTCTCTGCATGTTCCTCTATTTTATGTTCAGCATGTTTCAGGATTAATAAGCCATATCAATTATGCTACCGAAGTTTATTTTTTGTTTACTGATTATAATCTTAAATTTGCCTATTCACCCCCTCTAGGCAATTTTTAGTCACCCTACAGGTAATTTCAATTGACCAAGGTTAATGGCCTATCTATCTGATAGGCCACCCATTACAAAAAGAATGTAAGGAAACAATATAGAATATCATAAGATCAGACCTTCTTAATATTACTTGGCCACTTTATTTCACAGCCGTAAGGAGGCAACAACAGCTATTCAGATATGAAAGAATGTGACACATCTTAAATAAACAGCGGCGCCTAGCTAGAAGTGAGATGTTTCTGATTTATCAAATAATAACTCTGAATTTGGTATAGGAAACCAACATATAACTGTACTTTTTGCCCATTCCTATTTTCCATTTAGATAATCAGAGTATAAACAGCATTAGTGAGAAGGGTTAGTTTCGGGCGCTACTAAGTTCGAGCACTTTGATCACCAGCTGTTTTCTTCACCAGAAAATTACACAAGAAGATTAACCCAGTTTTGATATTGTGATCATGATGATTAAGACTTTAAGTAGGAGAAGAGTTTGGGGTAAATAAAACATACCCTTTTTAAGTTTTTATGCATGGAGCAACTTTGTTTGTAAAAATTTCAAAGCATGGCATAAGGTGAAGTATACAACATTGAATGCCCTGCAAATTCAGCAACAACCCCTCGTGAGGAGAAAGCTGGTTTAGAGTTTCACGTGGCCAACAGAAGCAGATTCAAGTGGCTAAAAGTTGCAACCCAAATGTGGATTCCGTGCACTGCTTGAAAAGTAAAAAGACTAGGACGTCTTTTCTTTCTTTCTTCAACTACCAACGAACCTAAAGGCCTAAGGAGGCCTGTACAAATTTGAAACCAGTAAGCAACCTATCGTATGGACGAAATTTAACGCAGTAAAGTAAACCATTCTGCTTATAATTTCTAATTCCTCAAATAGCAACCCCAACCAAAACTTACAGCTAGAGCACTAGAAAAGTTTGTTCTTGCGTGCACGACAGGCAACAAGGAAAAACCATTCAGCTAGCCATTATAGCTGCAAGAGGCTTGCGCCTAATTAGAAGATCTTAAGTTCCACAGAAGAAAGTCTTGAAATTCTTCAAAACCCACTCACACATGCAGCTTGGATTAGGTTCCATACAATTTATCTCATGAAAATGGTCAAATATGTGGAAAAGGATTAAAGTACTAAAGATGTTAGTACAAAAATTGTATTGGCATTTCCTAGACTCTAGCATAGGTTGCAAATTAGGTTGTGAGGAATTGTTATTGGATGTTTTGGTACAACTCATTCAACCCCATACTTCCGAGGCATAACTTGACCATATAAGAAATTTGACAACTGGTAAATCATGACATAATCATGCATTCACGATAGGATTTATAGTTGAAGTTATTTTCAATGTCATTGTGATTGAAGTTACAATATTAGCAGTTCCTATAGTGACGTGCACTATGCTTATCTCCTAATTAACTTGTTTTAGGAGATAATTGATTCTTTATAAAAGTGGATGTTTTGTGTCATCACTAATAGTCCATATTGTATTAGAATTTATATTCTTATTGAATCTGGATTTATATTGGTAATTGGATAATTGTTTGGCTGCTGTTTTGGTGTCTCAATGAAGAGACTGATGGGTATATTTTATATTATATATTTAACCATATTCTTAGTATATTTTGGTTAATATTTTGTTAGAATTTTGATACTTTGAATTATATTTCCAATATAGGACTTTCGACTTCCTCTGGAGCAAAACATAATCAAATGGACGAATTTTGGAGTAATTCCAGTTGGAGGACGTTCGTGAGTCACTTAGCTTGATCGTATCAAAATGTCAGATTTTTCTACCAAGCGATTATTTTATGGCAATAAAATAAGGCAAAAGGTCACTTTCGGTCCCTATAGTTTGCCGTTTTTACCACTTTGGTCCCTGTCGTTTCAATTTGGTCAATTTTGTCCCTGTACTTTCAATTTCGAGCAATTTAAGGACAATCGTGATTTTCTGTCAAATTTCTTTAACGCTTGTCATCTTTTGGTCACGTGCCCCTCACGTGGAGGAGCAATTTCGTCAAATCATGCCCACCTAAAAGCTGCCCCTCTCTCTTTCTTCTTCAGATGCAACTTTGGGATTGTGGGTTAGGGTTCTTCAAAAAATTTCAGACTTGTGGGTTCTTCGAAAATGTCAAAATCTGCTACCAGCCAAGCTCCAAAATGCCCATTTTGCAATGGTGAAATGAGAATAGCAACTTCAAAGACTGTCCTCTTCTTCACTACCCTCTTCTTCACTACTCTCCTTTTCTCTATCCTCTTCATGAACAACATTCTCAGCAATTTGAGAATGCACAGGGACCTCCACAGTTCCTACATTTTCATTCCCCGCTTGTACATTGACTTGAGTAACCTGTGATTGTTGACTAAAAAACTCATCTGGGACCTCATCAAATGCTCTGGTATAAGGAAATTGGGGTAGCCCAATGTCTGAAAATTTTTGACAGAAACAACGTTTATATAATTGAAATGCATGTATCTCGGTACACTTTATGCAAATAGGAGGAACTTTATGCAAATAAGGGGGGACCACGACTAATACAGATACCATATTTATTCATTTACTTCCTAAAGTCTTAACTTTTTCCAGCAACCATTCCACTAAGAGACAAGTCCTAACCCAGTACACTACACCTTTTCTAAACTAGAATCTTACAAAGCAAAAAAATCAGAATATGACAAACCCACCACAACTCCAGCACTAACTCACCAAAACAATTCAATAAAGAATGCATTGAAAGCCTAAACAACTTGGAATATTGAAAGCCCCAAACAATTGAATAAAGATCCCAAACCAACTTGAACGTAATTTAAAAATCGAGCTCTCACCTTGTTTATTCCTGCATCCACTTCCTTCACCTCTCTTCTTCATTGTTGATGATGTAAAAGTCTAAATCCAGCAAAATAGTGTCTTGTTTTGAAATTGATATTCAAACCCTAATTGTACTCTGCCCAAAGTCGCGACTTCAGTGTAATAGAGAAACGTGCAGTTTTTTTTTTTGGGGGTCTGAAGAAGAAAGAGAGAGGGCAGCTTTTAGGTGGGCACAATTTGACGAAATTGGCCCTCCATGTGAGGGGCACATGACCAAAAGATGACGAGCGTTAAAGAATTTGACAGAAAATCACGATTGTTCTTAAATTGCTCGAAATTGAAAGTACATGGACAAAATTGACCAAATTGAAACGATAGGGACCAAAGTGGTAAAAACGGCAAACTACAGGGACTGAAAGTGACCTTTTGCCATAAAATAAAGGACCAGTATGCGGTGCTGGAATAGTGACGTTTTGGGCTTTTATTGCGTTTTGGAGTCCAAGATGACCTAATATGGGTTCGTGGCCTTCTGGAGAAGTGTTCAGAACGTTTTTATCTTTAAAACAAGCTATCTTGGGCCGGATTTGGAGGAGACTTGAGGCCAAAACGTGGTTGGGCAGATTGTGGGCAGATTCTCCTAATCCAATTTGGATTTTATATCATAGTATTATTTTATTTTAACTTAGTTCCTTGTAGGGATTGGGCAGCTAGATTTTAGGAGATATTTAAGTTATTTTTCACAGCAATTTTTTGGGACTTTCTTTTTGGCTTTTGAACGTGACATTGTGGAGAGCAATTGTTAGGGTTTTGGAGTTTTGCAACTTTAAGGTGTTTTCTTTCTTCTTTTCTTTCTTAATGATATTTTCCATGATTTCAATTATGAATATGTGTAATTCTCTTTTGCTAGGGTGAAGCCTTGAATCCTAGCATGAATATGTAATTTTTATTTAATTGTTTATGATTGATTGCATGCATACTTTGAATTGTTAATCACGGTTTTAAACTATATATCTAATTGTCTTAATGCCTGATCACCATTATGATCTATAGAAAAGTAATTGGATGCAATTTTGGTCGGAAGGTTCCCTGAAATTGACGCTGGCTTCTTGTGATTAATAATTGTAATTTCACTTAAGATGAACACCACGTCTTAAGGGTTGCATGGTTTTTCAAAGGGTTTTCACAAAACTTAATGAGTCTTTCATGTTCAGATTTGATTCGGAACGTCCGGACGGGTTGCATGTTAGATATACGTTCTATGTTGGAGGTTCCAAGTAGAATATAAATAAAGAAAACCTAACCTTCAAAGTGGCATGTGCAAATCATAAGTAATTGGTAAAAATTCATAGGATTGCTAGGTGATGGTGGAACCCTAATGATTTTATAAATTGGATTATAAAACTCTTTTCTTTGATTATATTTGTTTTTAATCAACATTCGTAGTTTTTAGACAATTTTAGAATCATCCTTCTCAGCCCTTAATTTCAAGTAGTTAATTAGAGATTGTTTTTACATTAATTACAAAATAGTCCTTGAGGAGAACGACCTTGCATGAGCATCTATACTACAATAGCCTTGTATTCTTGCAAGTACTTTATGTGATTTTAACATGATTTGCATGGATGTTAAAAATCATATAAGAGACCTTCTTGCATCAGGTTTAGAAGTCTTAGTTGAATGGGTTTTGAGAATCATTGTTGGACAGGAAGTGTGATTACGTGGGTTTCTCTCTAATGAGTGAAACCTGCATGGAATAAAAGCATGTGGTTGTGTTGTTTCAATTGTGACACTTTCAACGCATTAAGTTTCTGATCATATTGAATCTGTTTTGAGAAAGTTGTTGTGCTTAGTTTCTTTGGTAAGTCATCAAGTGCTCTTTTGCTGCTTGGTGATTTATCGAATCTTTTCATCATTCATAATTGCATACATATGCATGTCGGTGACTCATATGGTTGAGGGCACCAAGATTGTTGTAGCATTTTTCCTCCGGTGAGCACTCATATGGTTGTTGTAATTTCAAAAATATTAATGTGTTTCTTCCAATACATATATACATTTATGTTTTATAGACAAGAAGTTTATTCTATATTAAAGGACGAATTGTCAATATGATATTGATAAAACCTTGATATCATTATCGATAATCACTACTACAAAAAGGGCAAAAGACGACCAGAAAAAAGACAACGGTAGAACAAAAAACCGTCGTTGTTTTAAAAAGACGACGGTAACAAAAAACCGTCGTGGATAAGTGACTTAAACAACTAAAAAATGGAGATACTGTTGAGAATTTTTTATAACGACGCACACAAATAAAAAAGCGTCGTCTTATTAAAAAGCTTTTCTTCGAGAGTTAAAATCTGACCAAAAAACAACGACGCAGGTATGACAAGCGTCGTCTTTTAAAAATCAAGTGTCCTTTTTTTGGTAAAGACATAGTTGTTTTGTAAAGATTACGGTTTTTTTATTTATAAAAAGGGTCATCTATTATTAAGTAAAGACGCGGTTTTTTTTATAAAAAGGGTCGTCTTTTATGAAGTAAAGAAGACCCTTTTTATATGAAAATGGTCGTCTATTATGAAGTAAAGACGACGGTTTTCATATAAAAAGGGTCGTCTATTATATGTAAAGACGACGGTTTTCATATAAAAAGGGTCGTCTATTATGAAGTAAAGACGACGGTTTTTTTTTATAAAAAGGGTCGTCTATTATATGTAAAGACGACGGTTCTTTTATAAAAAGGGTCGTCTATTATTAAGTAAAGACGACCCTTTTTATATGAAAATGGTCGTCTATTATGAAGTAAAGATGACGGTTTTTTTAAAAAGGGTCGTCTATTATTAAGTAAAGATGACAGTGTTTTTTTAAAAAGGGTCGTCTATTATGAAGTAAAGATGACGGTTTTTTTAAAAAAGGGTCGTCTATTATATGTAAAGATGACGGTTTATTTTTAAAAAAGGTCGTCTATTGTGAAGTAAAGATGACGGTTTTTTAAAAACAAGATTTAACGGTTATTTCAACTCTGATTTTGATGATCGGTTCATAATTGTATATCATTTTGTACCCTTCTAGCTTATGATTTGGTTATGTTATTGAGTTAAACTTGTGCTTTTAATTCATTTTCTGTTTTGATAAGTCCATAATTTCATACACTTGCATGCCTTCTTTACTTAGTGATTTTGCTTAGTTTCTCTTTATTTTGAGTCACTTACCTATGTTTGTGTGTTTTGTAGGTTAAGATAGCAAGAGATAACATTTGATGCAATCCATGCATGTTAAGGGCTGATTGGCATATGAGGAATATGAGCTTAAAGACAAACTAATTTTGGCTGCAACCCCTTTCCAGCCCAATTTCGTAGGTCAACTTCTTGGCCTTGGATCAGCATGCTATGGGGCTCGAATGAGGTGATGATCTTCATGAAACTTGTTCCAATGGGTGTCTAGTACAACATATCCAACTTTCAGCCCAATTGGACATATGTGGAGTGCTTAGCCAGTCCAACACTCAACCTTGCTCAGCAGGATTTGCAGCTGCCAGCTTTTTGCCATGTGCCTCTTTTTAGCCATGTGCCTCACCCTAACTATAACTGACTTTGTACCCAACATAATGAGTGAAGTAGGGAGGCATTCCAGCTATGAAATTCTAAAGGAGCAAGTTGGAAAATGATGGAGCTATTAAAGAGAAAGCATGTGCATGCATGTGAAGCAAAAGAAAGAAAAGAAATAAAATGAAGTCAATTCCAGTCCCTGTTTCGGCAGCCAACTTGCAGTGGCCAAAACGTACACTTGTACTGCTCCAATGAGAATACTTTCTTCATAGAAGGTGTTCCAATGGGTGTCTAGTATAATATATCCAAATTCGAGCCTCATTGGATACATGTTGAAACCTCTGGCCTTCCTACACCAAACCTGGTTTAGAAACCTCGTTTTTGTTCAACAACCAAAAGAAGACCACATGGGTTGGCAGCAAAAGGCAGCCACAATTGAACACCTTTGAACACACATGTGAAGAAAGCTTGAGGTGCAGCAAAAGAAGTATGGGATGGGATTGATTCCAACCACACTAACATAGACAAGATGAAGTGGGAGTTATGAGTTGTATTAAATAAGGAATGGTGGTGTTGGATTTCATCATTGATATTCCTTCCTCTTAGCCCTATAAATAGAGAAGCCTTCAAGCTTCAAAACACACCCCAAGGGGGGGAGCTCTCAAACACTTATCTAGAGCTCCCTTCCCTTCTCTCCCTCAAATTCTCTTAGTTTCTCTTTCAAGTTTTCAATTGTTGTAATGAAATATTTGTGCTGAAATTCTCCTTAAGTTTTTCTTAGTTCCACTTTACTTTTCATTGTTATGTAAATTCTTTTCTTTATTTTCAAGTTTGATTAGTTTCCAAGTTTCAATTATGGTTTTTGTTCTTATTCATTATGCTTATAAGTTAATATGCTAGTTTGAATGATTGATCACCATTTAGGCTTGCATGTTAGCTATCTTGGTTTGAATTAAGAGTAGACATCATGCTTTAATTCGAATTGAACTATGAATAGGAAGAATATGTATGGACATTCGACAACAGGGATTAGATACATGCTTGGTTGTTTAAATTGTTCTTCTATGCTTAATGGGTTCCTAATGCTTAATTTTAGGTTAGACAACAAATGATCAAATTAGGGAATTAGGAACACAAGGTTATGACCACACACCATGGCTTAATCATACTTTAGCTAGAATCAATCCATTAATCTAATTGAACTTGGGAACTTATTTGCTTGAGTTATTTCCTTTTTTTTCTTGTTTTATTTATTTTCTTTTTCATTTCTATTTTGTGTAGGGGAAACAAATTGGATCATTCAATCACCAATCCTCGTGGGATCGACCTTGCACTTACATATGCTATACTACCAAACGGCTCGTACACTTGCGAGTATCACAAGTTGAGGATGCAGCTGAATCCATTTTGGTGCAGCTGAATCGAAGCAACAAAAGGGTCGTCTATTATGAAGTAAAGACGACGGTTTTTTTATTTATAAAAAGGGTCGTCTATTATATGTAAAGACGACGGTTCTTTTATAAAAAGGGTCGTTTATTATTAAGTAAAGACGACCCTTTTTATATGAAAAGGGTCGTTTATTATGAAGTAAAGATGACGGTTTTTTTAAAAAGAGTCGTCTATTATTAAGTAAAGATGACGGTGTTTTTTAAAAAGGGTCGTCTATTATGAAGTAAAGATGACGGTTTTTAAAAAAAGGGTCGTCTATTATATGTAAAGATGACGGTTTGTTTTTAAAAAGGGTCGTCTATTGTGAAGTAAAGATGACGGTTTTTTAAAAACAAGATTTAACGGTTATTTCAACTCTGATTTTGATGATTTTTTACAGCTACACTCATTGACCCTATATGAATACAATGACTCAATTTGATCTTCAATTTAAAATATTTACACTAGTGGATACCACAAAATCTTATGTTGTATTTAATGAAAGTATAAATAAAAGAAGGGTCTCTATTGTGAAGTAAAGATGACGGTTTTTTTTATAAAAAGGGTCGTCTATTATGAAGTAAAGACGACGGTTTTTTTTTATAAAAAGGGTCGTCTATTATATGTAAAGACGACGGTTTTTTTATTTATAAAAGGGTCGTCTATTATTAAGTAAAGACGACGGTTTTTTTTATAAAAAGGGTCGTCTATTATATGTAAAGACGATGGTTTTTTTATAAAAAGGGTCGTCTATTATGAAGTAAAGACGACGGTTTTTTTTTATAAAAAAGGGTCGTCTATTATGAAGTAAAGACGACGGTTTTTTTTTTATAAAAAGGGTCGTCTTTTAAAACACGCTAAAAAATGGCCGCTTAAGTGAATTCGCGCTCGACAAATTTTCAAATTTTCACCTGTCTTTGAAAACCTTATCTCTCATTAACAAGCGTCGTCTTTTAAAACACGCTAAAAAAAGGCTACTTAAGTGAATTCGCGCTCGACAAATTTTCAGATTTTCCCCCCGTCTCTGAAAACCTTATCTCTCCCTCCTTAAAACCCTCCTGCACTCTCTAAAACACTGATGAGCACATAATTATTACATTTGTTATCCCTAAATTTAAATTGTTAGTGCTTTAGTTAATTTTGTTTAAAGTCTTTTTATTCTTCTTTTTAGGTGGAGCATCCAAACAATTAAATGCAATTGGAAGTTGTTAGTAAACAAATAAATGAATGAAGAAGTGGTGATGGCATTGATATAAATAAAACAAAAGCATTGAAGTGTGGCAACCAAACAAATGATGATGAAGATTTAGTGCCACACCAAGGCATAAAAGAAAGGAAAAGAAGCAATGGATGGAGCAACCAAGAAGAAAAGAATTGAAAAGAATGCATGAAGTGCCACACTCATTCCAAAAGATGAAACAATGAAGAGATGGGTTACGGTTGTGCATTGAATGAGATGAGAATTTTAGATTTTAATATTTCCCTAGTTGTTGTGATTTAAGGCTATAAATAGGAAGCTCTACAAGCCTTCAAACCACACCCAAGCTCCACAACTCTTGAGCTTTCTCTCTTCCCTCCATCTTTCTAAGTTTTAATTTATGTTTTTAGTTTTATTTTATTATGGGGAACTAACTCCCTAGCTAAGGCTATGGAGAAAGCTTTTAATATAAGTGTGTAATTTTTATTAGTTTGATCCAAACTTAAGCTTTAATGTGAATTTGTAGTTTTGTTCAAATGGAATTTGTAGTTTTCTTTTTAATTAATTGATGAATGTTTGATAATCTATTTCATGGGTTCAATCATGTTTTTCCCATTGTGTAGTAAAAACTTTCATGCTTTTAAAAGAGAAGAGAATTACTAAAGATTAATAGAATTTTGATGAAGATTATTTTTTGATAGTTTGTTGCCAATGGTACAAATTATGCTTAGAATACTTCTAAAGGAAATTAAAAAGAGCTTTAATTATTTTGAACAACTACAATGGAAAATATTTTGTGGATCAAATTAATAAGAGTTGCATGCTTATGTTAAAAGTGAAACCCCAATGCCTTAGTGTTTTAATCAATTAAATTTTTTCTTGAAATCAAATCTTGCATAAATCTACTTTTCAATCATAATTGTTCTTTTTCAGCTCTGTTATCTTTACACCGCTCTCTGTGGATACGACACTCGGACTTCCGAGCTACACTGCTATACGACACCTCCCTTGGGTTTTGCAAAGTGGTGCGAACAAATTGGCGCCGTTGCCGGGGAGCGGCTTGTCAAAGAGTACAGAGATCCCCTTGGTCAGAGGTTTGCTGGTTATGTGAAATTCTTCACATATGGTACACTCTTTCCAACTTTCATCTTATTGTTAATAAATTTTTTTTTTTAAATTTTTTGTTTTATTTTGTTTTTGTTTTTGTTTTTTTATATTTATTTATTTACTTTATGCGACCTAGAGATCATCTAGGAAGATTTGTCAAAAAGTCTGCAACTGTTAATTCTCTTCAACTTCTTCAACTGAAATATCCAACAAATCTGAAAGCATGGCAGAAATTGCGAATAATGAACAAGAAATTGCGAATAATGAACGAGAGGTTAATGCTCGGATTGTGAATGATGAAATAAGAGAAGTAGTTGCACCTAGGACTTTAGAGACATTTTTGCATCCTATTCGTGCACCAAATCCTTCATGCATCATGTTTCCACCTAACATGCCAAATTATGATTTCAAACCTGGAATGATTCAATTACTACCTATTTTTCATGGCATGGAAAGTGAAAATCCTTATGTGCATGTTAGGGAATTTGAAGAAGCAATTGGCACCTTTTACAATGTTCAACTTGATAGGATTAATTTCATAAGGTTGAAATTTTTTCCTTTTTCCTTAAAAGAAAAAGCCAAAGGTTGGTTGTATTCATTAAGGGCTAGATCCATAGGTTCTTGGGGGGAAATGACTCAAGCATTTTTTAACAAATATTTTCCTAATCACAAGACAATTGCTCTTAAGAAAAGAATATCAAATTTCTCTCAAAAGGAAAATGAAACTTTATATCAAACTTGGGAAAAATTTAAAGAGCTTTTGAATTTGTGCCCACACCATGGCTTTGAAAACTGGCGTCTTGCTAGTTATATCTATGAGGGACTTCTCCCTCGTGATCGCCAATTTGTTGAGTCAATGTGTAATGGAAATTTTATGCAAAAAGACCCTGATGATGCCCTAGAATTTTTGGATGAAATTGCTGAAAAAGCTCATCAATGGACTGTCCCCAGTCTAGTTGAAACCACTGATCGTTCAAGAATTGCCACATCTTCTACTAATAAAGGAATTTACCAATTAAAAGAAGAAGATGATTGGAAATTAAAATTTGAGGTTTTGACTAAAGAGATAGCTGCTTTGAAAATGGAAAAATTAAATTTGCCTCATACTGTTTTTTCAAGCTGATGTTAATCAAGTATGTGATTCTTGTTATGAGATTGGTCATACTGTTAAAAATTGTCCAATTTTTCAGGAAATGAAAGAAGCTTATGAGGAGCGTTGTGCTGCTGTTGGAAACTTCAAACAACAATATTCTCCTTTTTCCAACACTTACAATCCAGCAACAAGAAATCATCCAAACTTTCGTTGGAGCAATGAGTCACAACCTCAGGTAAGTGACATGAATTCTTCCAATAATCAGTTTCAGGCACCTAATGCATTCAATGCTAGGCCATCTTTGATCGATACTCTTCACACATTTATGCATGAACAACAGAAGCAAAATCAAAGGTATGATACTTTGCTTAGTCAATTGGCTGAAGAAAATAAAGAAATTAAGAGTCAAATTTCCAAGTTGACTAACTTTTTGGCTGTTAATGAAAAAGGAAAATTACCTGCCAACACTCAACCAAATACAAAAGGGGCTAATTCTTGTGAATATTCGCTAGAGCATGTAAATTCTGTTATTACTCTTAGAAGTGGTAAAATAATTAACAACACACCTTCACATAAGGAAGTTGAAAAATCTAAGAATAATGATAAACTTAACATGTCCAACTTGAATGAATCAAATGAATATCATTTTCCTGCTCATTTTCCCCAAGCTTTAAATCCTCCAAAGAAATTGAGTCAAAATTCTGAAATTTTAGATGTCTTTAAAGAGGTCAAAGTGAATATTCCTTTGTTAGCTGCTATTAAACAGATTCCATCATATGCTAAATTTTTGAAAGATTTGTGCACAATCAAAAGAAAGCATCAAGTGAAGAAAAATGCATTTTTAACTGAACATGTGAGTGCATTGTTACAATATAAAATTCCTCCAAAATATAAAGACCCTGGAAGTCCTACTCTTTCGTGTGTAATTGGAAATAATTTTATTGATCGTGCATTACTTGATTTGGGCTCCAAGTGTAAATTTATTGCCTTATTCAGTATACTTGCAGCTAGGTCTTGGTGAGCTTAAACCTACAAAGGTAAATTTGCAATTGGCTGATCAATCAGTAAGGACACCGCGAGGGATTATTGAAGTCTGTTGGTCCAAGTGGACAAATTTTATTATCCTGTTGATTTTATTGTTTTGGACACTGCACATGTTTCAAATTCTGATAATCAAATTCCTGTGATTTTAGGACGTCCTTTCTTGGCTACTTGTGATGCTAACATTAATTGCAGAAGTGGAGTCATGAAACTTTGTTTTGGAAATATGACTATGGAAGTTAATGTTTTTAATGTTTATAAACAGTCATCTGGGGAGGAAGATGAACCTAAAATCTGTGAATTCTATCTCAACTTTATCGCATGATCAATTTGCTAAAAGTAGTGTTGTTTCTTGTACAGAAAAATTTCAAATTAATTCTAATGGTTCTGATTTAACAAGAAATTCACAAATTACTGAAATTGGTTCATTATTTGATGCTTTACAGGTCCAGGAAGGGATTGGCTGGAAACCCAAAATTGACAAACTTCCACCTTTATATGATGAGCCTATGATGTCAAGTGTAAATGAGGCTCCTAAAGTGAAATTGAAATTGTTCCCTAAGTCTTTGCCAAACAGTGAAGTTGACACTCCTCTTGTGGTATCCATTTCTAAACCCAATTATTTTCAGGGAGAAAATTATTCAAAGACTTTTCAGCATTTAGGTGACTTCTATCCCACTTGTTATAATTTCGTTCCAACATGTCTCTCATATTTTTCTTTTATAACACATTGAGGACAATGTTTCATTCAAGTTGGGGGGAAGTTGAATTATTTCTGGCAATTTGTTAGTTCATAAATTTTTGTTCAAAAAAAAAAAAAACCTCTATGCTTGTTGTCATCGAAATATACTTGCATTAAATTGAGATTTGATATTCATGCATGAGTTTAAAATTGAGAACACTTGAGCGATACGATAACTAATCCAGTCTTTAGTCTTTTTCATTTATTTCTACTTAATGAATGATTTATGAGCTAAGCTTTGAAAAATTCACACTCACACTAATGCGCTTGAGAAGATAGAGTTTGAGATTGATTGTATTTATCTTTGTTGTCTTAAAAAATAAATAAATAAATAAATAAAAGAATAAAAAGGGAACTTTCACTTAGTAACCGGGCCTCTTGCCTAATCAGTAGTGAGTGTTCGCGTCAAACCGTGAAGTTCTTAAAAATAAAAAATAAAAGTGCATGTGTGACTTGTTTAGCTTTGTAGCCTTTTTAACTCGAGTTATTAAGCTCATCGGGGTGTTTCAACACCTAATGCCTTAAAGCCTTTGTGTTTGAGAGTCATTGGCCTAACACTCGCTACATGGGTTAATTAGAAAGCTTAAGGGAGCTAAACATTGCACAGTCCACATAATAGCATGTATATATTTATTTTAAAAAAATAAAAATAAAAAATAAAAAAATCTAAGATAGCAAGGATGGTGTGATTATGATTGAATTTTTGTCTTCTCAACTATGTTAGTTCACTTTACACCAAAGAAAGCAAATGAAAAGTTTATTAATGGTGATAAATGACTTTGACTTTAGACTGGGAGAACTTAAAGTTTTGGATTTGTGTTCGCTCTTTTAAATTTGTTCATGAATTGAGAATTTTGGTTTTTGAGCTTTAACATTCTTGATGATGATTTGGCAGGAGAGTTACTTAAAATTCAGATGTTTGTGGGTATCATCCCTGAAAACCCTCACGAGACTATAACTCGTCCACTAGGGCAACCTAGGGGTTTAAAGGCTTATTGCATACGCTAAATGCAATCGAGATCCCTGCGAAAGTGGCTTAGTTAGTTTGCATTTATGCTTAGCTTTTCATTTTAGTTTGCTCGAGGACTAGCAAATTATAGGTTTGGGGGTATTTGATGAGCACATAATTATTACATTTGTTATCCTTAAATTTAAATTGTTAGTGCTTTAGTTAATTTTGTTTAAAGTCTTTTTATTCTTCTTTTTAGGTGGAGCATCCAAACAATTAAATGCAATTGGAAGTTGTTAGTAAACAAATAAATGAATGAAGAAGTGGTGATGGCATTGATATAAATAAAACAAAAGCATTGAAGTGTGGCAACCAAACAAATGATGATGAAGATTTAGTGCCACACCAAGGCATAAAAGAAAGGAAAAGAAGCAATGGATGGAGCAACCAAGAAGAAAAGAATTGAAAAGAATGCATGAAGTGCCACACTCATGCCAAAAGATGAAACAATGAAGAGATGGGTTACGGTTGTGCATTGAATGAGATGAGAATTTTAGATTTTAATATTTCCCTAGTTGTTGTGATTTAAGGCTATAAATAGGAAGCTCTACAAGCCTTCAAACCACACCCAAGCTCCACAACTCTTGAGCTTTCTCTCTTCCCTCCATCTTTCTAAGTTTTAATTTCTGTTTTTAGTTTTATTTTATTATGGGGAACTAACTCCCTAGCTAAGGCTAGGGAGAAAGCTTTTAATATAAGTGTGTAATTTTTATTAGTTTGATCCAAACTTAAGCTTTAATGTGAATTTGTAGTTTTGTTCAAATGGAATTTGTAGTTTTCTTTTTAATTAATTGATGAATGTTTGATAATCTATTTCATGGGTTCAATCATGTTTTTCCCATTGTGTAGTAAAAACTTTCATGCTTTTAAAAGAGAAGAGAATTACTAAAGATTAATAGAATTTTGATGAAGATTATTTTTTGATAGTTTGTTGTCAATGGTACAAATTATGCTTATAATACTTCTAAAGGAAATTAAAAAGAGCTTTAATTATTTTGAACAACTACAATGGAAAATATTTTGTGAATTAAATTAATAAGAGTTGCATGCTTATGTTAAAAGTGAAACCCCAATGCCTTAGTGTTTTAATCAATTAAATTTTTTCTTGAAATCAAATCTTGCATAAATCTACTTTTCAATCATAATTGTTCTTTTTCAGCTCTGTTATCTTTACACCGCTCTCTGTGGATACGACACTGGACTTCGAGCTACACTGCTATACGACACCTCCCTTGGGTTTTGCAAAGTGGTGCGAACAAAACACCCTCATGAAACTCTCTACAAAATCATCAAAAAATCAATATCAATGAAGGAGTTGAGAGATTGAGGTCTTCGCAGATCCATAAGATGTAGAGGGAGGTTTCTATTTGAGAATCAAAGCTGGTTGAAAGGTTTGATTTGAAAGATCTCGAACCTTCACTTTCTTCAAAGAAGATCTCGCTCTCGGGCACTCAACTCGCTCATCAAACTCAACGACTCGATCTAGAAAGACTTATGGAAATCGGTCTATATATATATATGTTTGTTCATGTATTGTGCTAATTTCGTGGGATTTAAGTGAGTTTCTCATTTGGGTTTTTTATAAATATGCACAGCCGTCCCACAAGGCCTTCGTAATCAAGAAGAAGCTCGACGAAGAAGATGAGGCAAAACATACCCATCCCTCACTAGATCCGTTTGTTTTTGGACCGACAACATCATCAGGTCCAAAATACTTTTTGTTTTTGTTGTTTACTTTAATTATTTTGGAATTTCATTGTTAATTTTCTGAATCTCTGATTTTTTGTTTGTTATGGTGCCACCACAAGAACAGGTACTTTGCCAATTATGCCAATTGTGTTCTGCTGTCATTCTAGAGCTGCATAGATCTTTGCTAAGGTTAGGTTACTGCTAAACAAGTTTATGTTTAAGAGTATTGGGGTCTCTTTCGTGCAGGTCTTTCCTTTTCCGACACCAACAACTTGGAAAATGTGCAAGAAGGCAGAGCTAAGTCAACCCAAGAACAAATTGATGAAGTTAAAATCAAATTAGTAGAATTTGTGAGCTCCATTATTTCTAATTATAGGTAGGAAGTATGTATGTAATAGAATAAAGATTGGTTGACTATGTAATAACTATTGACTCTTCAAAAAACTAAAGATAATAAAACGATGGTTTTATTGGAAAAACCGTCATCTGTATATATTATCAATGACCTCTTTTAACACCATAACGTCTTTTTTATATACAATCAACGACGGTTTTACTAAAAAATCGTTGTCTTAGAGTTAATAGACGACAATATTTCAAGAAATCGTCGTCTTCACATTTAATAGATGATGAATTTTTAACAAAACCAACGTCTTTGGATATAATAAAACATAGTTCTTTAACAAAAACCGTCGTTTTTACATCAAATAGACGAAAGTTCTTAAAAAAACCGTCGTCTATTATATGTAAATAGACGACCCTTTTGAGTAAAAGCGTCGTCTTTACAAATAATAGACGACGGGGATTTACCGTCGTGGTTTTATGCATCAAAAGATGTCAGTCGATTTCACGACGGTTGAAAAACCGAATACACGACGGTGGATTATCGTCGTCTATTTCGATTTTTGTAGTAGTGAATATATGAATAACAAAACATACGGATACAAAATTCGTCATGTAACAAAGGAAAACGAGACGGATGTGCTAGCTGCACAAATAATATGTTTGTACTGCAGTTAATTGAGTTTTACCTTTAGAGCTAATTTGAGTCTTGAAATTAAGGAGTCCAAATAAGCTTTTCATCTGACATAGCCCAGGGTGATAATATCCCCCTAAACATTATATCGTTAGAGCCAATTACAACTGCATAAATTGCTTTTCTCAACAATTTCTGAGCTGCAGGAATGCCAATCCTCGACAGTTGTCCCATGATTACTGATTTGAGTGTCAAAATTGATTCGATCACCCTATATATATGTATCAATTATTCACATAATTTTGGCTTTATAAATGGCACTTCACGGGAATTTTAAAAGGGAAACAAATAAACAACAAACATCATGAGGAGAAATCTTCCTTAGCACAAAACACTTACAAAGATAAATCCACTGGAATTGGAAATTCCAGCGGCACAGGAAGCAAAATTGACAACCCTTTTTTTTTTCCTTTTCTTTTTGGTAGGAGGCCTTATGTAATATATACTTTTTTTTTTTTAAATCTATGGGAAACTTGTGCCTATCTGGGCCATGGAATTCCCTTTTCTTTTATCTAACACATGTTTTTATTACCTATTAGCAATATTAACTTAATTAAATTTGCGTGACAACCACAAGCAGAAGATCAGATTTTGAACTTTAATTATTCAGTAAATGGCATGGAAAGGCTTATAAGGAGTTGGACTACTCCGCTTATTGCCAATTGGTTTTGGGGTGGAACCTTAACTTCCTTCATGGCATCAGAGCGGGTTGCCTACATGTGAAAGCCCAACGGCCACACGTGCTTCATGTCACCCAATATGTGTTGTCTACGTGTTAGGCTTGAAAATTCACCACACGTGCGAGGGCATGCGAGAATGTGAATTCAGGTAAAAATGTCTCATATATTGGAAAGTTGAGAAACCTAACAAGGGCTTATAAGGTATTGAGCTATTCCCCCAATTTTGTTTTGACGAGAAACCTCAACTTCATTTAGAAAGTCCATTAAATATTCATAGCAAAGTTTGATATATAGGTTTAAAGACTGAGACCAATAATTATTTCGGAGGTGCTACCAAAAAAGGAGGGTGGAAGACCAACAAAACAGAACTACACTGGAATTAATCATCCTGGGCCTAGATGACACAGCGCAACAAGGCTTGAAATTCTTCAAAACCCACTCACATGCAGCTTGGATTCCATCATTTATTTCATCAATGAACCATCTTGTTTTTTTTGAATTACAAACAGGGTCGTCCTACATCATATTCAGCTCATTTCGGGTTCATAGATTGCTAGCTCAAGATTGCACAAGCTGTCTCAAATTCATAGGTGACATATAAGTTAAGTCACCATCCATAATATGCCTTGTTGCAACAACACAAGCAGCATCCGTCAAGTGAAATGGATCCCAGAATACATACTTTTGATCTGTTGGGACAAACTTTAGATAAAGGATTGCAGGGTACCAGTCCCCCTCGGCTCCCGGCCAACGCTCAGCATGCAGAAGTTGCAACCTCAAATCCTATCAAACATAACAGAGGTTACTAATATTGTTAGTTGTTACATGACTAACTGCAAATCATAGAATATACAGACCATATGACGCATAATTTTGGGTGAGATCTTGCAACATTCGATAAATATCTGCGTAAACAAACTCTGCCCCTTGAAGCTCTTTGTTAAGCTCTGCAAGCATGCCCTTCAACTTCTTGTTGTATATCCGGGCCATCTTATTTAGTATACGAGCACAACTTCCCTTCTCAACTGGATGTATGTCTTTCTCAAATGGGATACACCCAACAAGTGGAGCGTTGCTCACCATAATCTTTCTAGCATCCAAGTTGTAGAGTGTCACTGCAAAGGAATTTTCTTAGTGTGTGTGCTTCTAACTTTTTTATTGCAGCCAATATATGTAAGTCTTAAAGAAGGAAATTTTACCGTAAGTGCTAATTTGAGTCTTGAAATCAAGAAATCCACATAAGCTTCTTCTGACATAGCAATGTGTTCAAACTCCTTGAACATTATGTCGTTAGAGCCAATTACAACCGCATAAATTGCTTTTCTTAACAATTTCTGAGATGCTGGAATGCCGATCCTCGATATGATAGCTAGCGCAGCTGTCCCATGGTTACTGATTTGCGTGTCAAAATTGATTATGTACGGACATAATTCTTCAGACTCATATATACATACACCCTATATATCCCATGGTTACAATCACCCTATATATACATACATATACATATATATATACATACATATATATATATACACATGTATTATGTACGGACATAATTCTTCAGACTCATGCATGACGCATGCCGGTAGATATATGTCATGAGAATTCCGAAAAGAAAATAGCTAACGACCGGAAATTTTTGCATATGAAACTCATTTGAAGTTTGGAATTAAAACTAGCTACTAGCTAGCTTCCCTAAATCCAAAAACTTCTAGGAGGTTAGTTTAGCAGAAAACTTACATAGAAAAATCCAGTTAAATTGGAAATTCAGGAGCCGAACATGGCGGACCCAGAATTTTTTTAGCGAATGTGCAATATTGACTAAGGGCCAGTTTGGCATTGCTGTGCTGTGAAAATAATCGCTGTCAAATTTGCTGTGAGAGAAATCAGCTATGAGAGAAAGCAGTTTGACGTTTGGTAAGCTTTTTGTTAACAGTGTTGTTGGTACTAATTCCTGCCTAATCAGAAAATGATTCCCGCATAATCATTAAACCTAGCGCCTCTTCGAAACTGATTTCTACATAATCAGAAAATGAAAGCACCTCATTAGCTGCTTTCCCTTATAGCTTTCTCTCACAGCAATTTTTAACAATAAGTGATTTTCTTATAGTTTACCAACGGGCTGGGCTTCCCAAAATTTTTAAAAAATCACTTATTACCCCAAATAAGCAATGCCAAACTGGCACTAAGTATGAAAAATCATTTTTCAGAATAATCGTTTTCTCAAGATAATTTTTGGCGGCTTTTATTCCTCACACATCGAATAAGAAAACTTGATTTTATGAGATTTTAGTATGAAATATATATTGACTTAATGAGCCATCATTTTGAGCCTAAATCGTATTTTGCACTAAAACCGATTTTTCATATTTTGATTTGGTGGGAATTTGATTTTCTAGTATTTTTATTTGAATCTAAATGGGGGATACTTCCTTATTTACATTGTAAACTTAAGTAAATGGAGTAATATAAAAATAAGTGAAAGTAAAAGGACAAAGACATCTGTCTACCAAGTTCAGCAAAGGGGCAATTTGAAGCACCTACAATGGTTTTTCCGGCGAGGGGAGGTACAGCTGCTTCTCCTTGCGCCTTAATAGGTCTGCCATTGTTCATGTTGAATTCGAATCTTCATTGCTTTCCAAACTTTGGATCAAGAAGATTTACTTTTTATTTTTCAATACATACATTTACTTTTTATTTCTTTTTATGAAACGAACATGTCCAAAAACATATTATTGCAATTTTGCAGGCGCGCACACACTAGGGGTGACACATTGTTTGAACATTCTAAATCGTCTTCAAGGATCAAGGTGGGCGTGTAGAAGGCATGGCGCCCATGTTTGAAGCATTCCTAAGGATAAACTGTCCTCAAGGCTCTTTGACATCAAATGCAAGCTTCGTTCTTAATGACCCTACAACACTTACATTTGACAACCACTACTACAATAATGTAATTAGAGGCCATGGGGTACTTAGAGTTGATGCTGAAATGGTGATGGACCCACGTACAGCTCTCACTGTCAAGCGATTTGCTGCCGATCAGGATGGTTTCTTTCAGGCATTTTCTTCTGCCTTTGTCAAGCTCTCTAGCTCTGGTGTCCTGAGTGGGAATCAAGGTGTTGTTAGAAAGATATGCAATGCACTGGACTGAGAGTCAGAGGTGTTTGTTAATTTAAATTGCAATACCATTGTTGTTACCAAAAATTATTCAGTTCATGTTGAATTCGAATCTTCATTGCTTTCCGAACTTCGGATCAAGAAGATTTACTTTTTATTTTTCAATACATACATACATTTATTTCTTTTCGGCTCGTTTCATGTTCAAATCCTCTGTTTTGTTTTGATTAAAATACGATCCATTAAGCCTATGAGCAATAAAAGGCCCAACAAAACATGCTTAAAACAAGAACACAACCCCGAAACTCAAAAGCAAAGGCCACACACCGAAAATTATACAAAGCAAAACTAAAATTTGTGTAGCAACCTAAACCCAGCATTTCCTAACTAAAGCCAGACTAATTTCCTAAAAAATAAAAGGAAAACTAAAGAGATATGGTACGGATGGTGGCTTAACTTAATTTTATGTCTCTCCCTAATCCTGTAATGAGACTCAACTTAACTTAAACCCAAGCTATGACTTTTGAAGAATTTCAAGAGAATGTTGGAATTATAATGACTCAAATCCTTGGCCTGATTTTGGCTTGTGGTCATCTCATCTCTTAGTTGCGGTATGTAGATTTTGTCACACGAATCTGAATCTGAATTTAATCTATATTGCCCAACCCCTTCAGAATGACCATCTAATTCTAGGGCCATGTAATCCATCTTCATGAAACGATTACAATGAAAACAATTATTAAAAAAATCATAAAAACTAGAGAATAGTATTTCTAAAAGAAGAAAAACACCAAAGAGATTCTGCGCGTGGCTTTAAGTTTTGATAATTAAAAAAAAGAAAGAGAGGGAGAGAGATAGAGAGAAGAAGAAGAAGAGAGACAAGGGAGAGTGTGAGGTAATCGAGAGAAAGAAGGAGAGAGAAAAGTATGATGAGGAGAATATAATATTAAATTAGTTCAATAATCATTAAAATTGAGGCTGCCACTTGCGCATGAAAAAAAAAAACACCAAAGAGCTGTTGCGCGTGGCTTTAAGTTTTGACAATTAATACATATCAAAGTTGCAATACCATCGAATTGATATGAAGTTTCACCTTTAGTATCCGCATTTTAATTAAAATCAAGTCATCCTGATGTGAGCAAAATTATATATATATTCTCTTCTAATCAATTAAAAAGAAAATTGTATGCAGTATATGTCAATTCCGGCCATTTGGCACAAACATGATTTGAACAAGAGGGTGTATATATGCTGGATTCGCAAGTGGCACAGCTTCTCAGGAACCCCCTAGATTCACCAACGGCGCAGCCTCAAAAGGGCGTGAAGGTGATGTACATGTTAGTAATCTATATATATAAAGCAAAAGGCAGATAATGGTGAAACATTCAAAATACCAAAAAATACCCTTGGTTAATGCAAACATTAAGAATTAAAATTACTAATTAAATGAGGATAATATGGTAAATTCACACTTTTTCATATTAAAAAAAATTAAAAATAAAAGAAAATTCAAATAATGGATCCTATTTTTATGGAACACAACTACCCATTATCTTTTTTAATTCTAAAATAAATTTAAAATCTTAATAAAAAAGCCTCTCGCAAGCGCGGAAGCGCATGCGGAGAGGCTAGTATATTGTATAAGTAAAAGATCAATTAAGTAATTGATAAAGTAAATATTCTCCGAGTGTCACTTTAGTCCTTAACATCAAGTCCGTTTCATTTCATGTTAAATTTGATTATGTGCTCGACATGTTGCCTACATTTTAGGGGCAAAACAATATTTTCTATGTGGGGCAAAATAACCGGAGTTAAAGTTTTGGCATAGTGTGAATGGTGAGGGCATCCATGGAAAGATTTGTTTGCCCTTACAACATAGATTAGAGGCTATGGGGGCTGGTGAAGTAATAATTTTTGTTTATTTTCGCATTTTAGTTGAATCAGCTGATAAAATTTGTTCGGCAATGTGAATTAGGTTTGATTAATTTGTTTGAGGCAATTGATTTGAAGCCCAAAAACTGTGAACAAATGCGTTGGGTACACCTAAGATTATGAACAACAATGATAATCACAGCCCTATTTCCAAGACCCAAGGTGACTGGAATGGAGTGCAAAGGGAGGCTGACATATTTGAGGAGAAAGATAACATAAACTAGAATCATGAGGTTTTTGGTTCATAAGAGAAGATAGACCAAAGAAGAAAATGATGAACATAAACAAAAATCATAAAGGTGAGTTGGGCCCAAAATATGTGAAATACCCTAATTTGTATTCTTTTCTCTTGTTCGTGTTGATTAAAAAATGTGACGTAGAACGAGTAAATTTCATGACATTAGGCACAGGCCGAAAGCGATGAACATCCAATTCCTAGCCAAAGCCCAACTGAAAGATGGGTGAAATCCCCAAATGAAACTTAGCTCAGAAATCAGAGTACCATTGGCTGTATTGACATTAAAGTCTGACCTTATGGCTTCTGCTAATGCCCACGCAATTTTAATGAAGTCAATCTAAAGGTAATAACACGTGTTAGAACAATAGAGGCAAAAATAACAAATGGAACTGTGGCCGGCAGGGAGTTAGGCACAAATTTAATCAATTACAGAAAGGAGGGAATTTCACAGACCAAGTTAGGCATATATATATATAACCAAACCCCCTTGTGAAAAAGAAAGAAAGGTTATTATTATTTCATGAAATGGGGATTATATTCCAAATTCTTGTAGTCTGCTTCTTGTTGTTGGTTAGCTGCTCAGCCAACAAAAGTGTTCCTGCTTTTTTCACTTTTGGCGATTCCTTGGTTGATGTGGGAAACAACAACTACCTTCAAACCCTAGCAAAGGGAAATTTTTTTCCCTTTGGAATTGATTTTGGGAATAAACCAACAGGACGATTTACAAATGGGAGAACAACTCACACCAACACTCCCTCTCACGTTGGTGCATAGATGTCGCCAATGTCCAACTGCTACTGAATTTGAGATGAAGAACAACTCAGATTCTAAAAAGGTCACATCCAAAGTGACATAGGTACGTCGGGTAGCAGGGTGATAACAGCGGTAGCCTTTCTGATGAGTGGCATAACCCACAAAAACACAACGAAGTGCACATTGATCAAGTTTGTTACGTTGATTTTTGTGGAGATGAACGAAAGCCACGCATCCAAAAATTCGGGGTGTGAGTGCCAAAACATAAGGCAAGGGCCCGTGTTGGGCAAGCACTTATAAGGGAGTTTTAAAGGTCAATACACTAGAAGGCATGCGATTGATCAGATGAACTGCGGTGACAATAGCATCATCCCAGTGATGGCGAGGAACACGAGCTCCAATCAGAAGTGCTCGAGCGGTTTCAAGAAGATGTCGATTCTTTCGTTCAACAACACCATTTTGTTGTGGTGTCTGAGGACAAGTCGTCTCATGGATAATTCCATGTTGTTGGAAGTAAGTCTGAAAGTCATGATTGACAAATTCTCCACCATTGTCTGAGTGAAGAATCTGTATTTGAGCATTGAACTGAGTTTTCATCTGTTTGTGGAAGAACTGAAAACGGGAAAACACTTCATTTTTATTCTTTAGCAAATAAAGCCATGTCATCCGCGTACAATCATTTATGAATGTGACAAACCACCGAACGCCAAAAGGAACAGTGATAGGTGAAGGTCCCCAGACATAAGAGTGAATTAACGTACACGAGTAGTACACTTGGTTGTACTCAACGAATAGGGCACACGGTAACTCTTGGCCAAAATACAAGTGTCACATGTGAAGTCGGAGTCCTTGAAACCTGAAAATAAATCTGGTATAAGATGCTTCATATAACTAAAAGACGAATGTCCCAATCGACGGTGCCACAACCAGATTTGCTTTTGTTTGCTATCGGAGGGATGCATCACACTATTAGCCATGCCATGACTGAAGTCATTTACATAATATAGCCCCTCTCTTTGTACCACGACCAAGATCTCCTTAATGTGAATATCGCGAAGCAAACAAAAACTTGGGTAAATTAGTACACAACAATTCAATTGGTCAGTAAGTTGACTAACAGACATCAATTTATTAGACAAAGATGGAACAAGTAAAGTATTAGACAGTGAGAGAGAGGATGAGAGTGCAACAGTGCCAGCTCCTATCACAGGATAAGTAACTCCATTGGCGTTAGCAATACAAGTTCGTTGGGGTTGTGTAGTATTCGGAAAATCATTAGGATCAAACGTCATATGATCAGTGGCACCGGAATCAATTATCCAACTACTAGAATCAATCTTATCTGAAGTATGGAATCCATAACCAGTACCATTACTGGTCGTATCGCGTTGTGTTTGATTTTTGAGAGTAGCCCACAATTCGCAGTAGCCATGCAATTTAAAACAATATGAGTGTGTCTCGAATCACCACAATATGAGCAATCTCGTCCATGTGTCGGGGTCGTAGTCGGGAAGTCATAATCTGGGCAGCGAAAGATGCATAGGATACAGGAGGAATTCGGTAGGAGCTGAGCCTAAGTGGGGCCGGAGTTTGAGTCGGAGTCGAAGTCAGGATTTGGGTCTGAATCATAGACACATTGAGGGGTCGGGGTCATCGTCGGAATCATGGTCGGAGTTGTCTTCGTAGTCGGGGTCGTCAAAATATGATCTTGATTCAAGATCGGGTTCGGGGTCATCAAAATAAGATCTTGATTCATGATCGGGTTCGGGGTCAAAGGTTGCCTCTGGAGGAGCTGAGCCACTTGGGCACTCAACTCGGCTATGGTTGGTTGAGAAGGAGAGAATGAGTCGGTGGTGCTACCTCCATGAGGGTTGAAAAATTCAACTGCAGGACCCACCCGAATTCCTCAAAACCCGAGATAAATCCTGTGGAAATTCTGACATCACACCGATGCCGGGCCCACTTACTAAGAACCGAGACTTTCTGCCAAAAATTTCGACAGTCTCCCCTGAAAATTGAACTTTTCTCCAAAATTTCAGCATATTAAAAATCATAGTTTATATTCCAACTGGCAGCACACACAATGCACAGAATAGGCTTCCAACCTCCAAATAAATCAAGGCAGATTTACTAATAGTTATAAGGGCCTCATGCCTGTTATACAATATAACTAACCCTAAATCAAACGTTTACTTCGAAAAGGTCCTCAGACCTGTCAAAACCACATACACTATTTAATAGAATTCATTCAAGTGATAACTGAGGAATAAACCAGCATTTAATCTCGCTCAAGTTTAAATTAAGCTTCAGGAATACTAACATATTCAAAACCAAACCCAACAGTAGTAATAATTAGGGTTCAAATCCAACAACCACATAAAAATCCATTCTCATACTTAAAATCAATCAAACCTTTTAAATATAGTTTATTTCACGGCTGCACCTAGGTGAGACCCCAGGCTACCTACGTACCCTTGGACAAAGGATCAAGCCACACGTAGTTCTTATCATCAACAGTCACAACTCCGATAATATAAAATTATTTAAAGCAGAACCAACGATACATTTCAAATTTATCACCACTCCAATTCCGACAAAACACAATGAACACATTTTCAATCTCTTCCTTTATATTAGTTCAACCTCGCAACCATACCCTATCCAAGGCGTATGTACATTGAACACATTATCAATTTCTTCTCTTTATATCAGTTCAACCCCGCAATCATATCCTAACCAAGGCGTATGTACATTGAACACATTATCAATTTCTTCCCTTTATATCAGTTCAATCCCACAACCATACCCTATCCATATATATATGTAATATGTATGCCTATAAATGAATCTCAAACTAGAAACGAATCCACAACCATACCTATTCATAATATGTATGACCCTTATATATATTATATAAATAATATTCCCTTCCTTAATTCAATTTTCTCACAATACCTATTCATAGTATAGAAAATAAACTCTCACGCATAAAATCTGTAACCGGGGTGGTACCTAGGGTAGTGCTAATAGCACTCGAATTAACCTTCTAGTCTCACAACAACATCCCAAGTACCCCACACATAATCAACCAAGATAACACTTTCTCAAATATTATATATATAACTCAAGATACTTGAATATGTCAAAACCCACATATTCACCACACCATCACCAGGCATCTTAACTCATATAAATCTTTTGCCCAAATATTTCCTTAAAGAATGAGTACCAAATTCTAAACATAGACAATCAGTATTCCGAATAATTATAATCTCAAATATCAAAAATAATAGAATTACTCAACAATTCCACAATTTCAAATATCAAACTAAAATCTAAGAATTTAAATGGTATTATAGAACCATCTCAAAAACCTGACATAGTCAATAAAACTCAAATAACAATTAAGACGCGTTTACAAGGTCATCCTAATATTTTTCGAAGGGTGAAACTACCTCAAAAGACTTACGGTCAACCGAGGGCCAAACCTTCCAAATTTGGTCAACCGGGCTCATGGGGCCCCTGTTCGGTTCATTTTTACACATGATTTTTCATGTTATTCACCCACTATTTTGAGTTAGTTCTTGACATTTTATAGCTTTTTACTTCCTTTTTGTGTTTTCTTAGATTTTACCTTGGTTGGGATGAAAATGAGCTAAAATTGCATTATTAGTTATAAATTCTGTTTTTGTTCATTTTCGTAGGTCAACTTCTTGGCCTGGGATCAACATGCTCTGGTGCTCGGATGAGGTCATGATATTCATGATACTTATTCCAATGGATGTTAACTACAAAATATCCAAATTTGAGCTCCATTGGACAAGTATTGCCTATCCAACCAATCCAGCATGTTACCACAGCTCTGGAAATCCGGATTTGGCCAGCTTTTACCTCCTTTGTGTCATCTTAATTTCTTGTTACCATAACTCTTGGTAACAAGGAATTACCTTTGTAAATGAGATATTTTCTGAAGCTTTTGGCATCTTTGTGAAGTCAAAGCTTCATCATGGCAAGTGGACAATGGGCAAAATCTTTAGAGGAAAGAATGAGTTTTATATTAAAAGTAAAAGCCGGAAAAGAGGAGAGAGGGAAGCAAAGGGAATTGCAATCTGAAGTTGGGGAGCCTTTTGAACGTGGGAAATGAAGTCATTCCATTATTCTTCACATACGGAGCAGATTGGAGAGCTAAGAGCTAAGGAAGGAGAAGGAGGTGCAGCCGGAGGAAGAAGGGGGAAGATTTCCACCATTGAAGACTTCAAGCTTTCATCATTTCCAAATCTGTAAACTCTTTCTAGTTATATTTCGAATTTGTGTTTGAAATGATTATGAGGAACTAAACTCCATAGCTAGGGCTTAGGTTGAAGCCCTAAACATGAATACCTTATTGTTTTGATGCTTGAGTGTATGAATTTCTAGATATTGTTGATGAATTCCAATTCACCAAATTAATCTATCCTTGATGTATGTTCTTCTTTGATTGATCACCTTTGAAAGCATGCTTCTTGAGGTTGTTGGGATTATGTGTATCTTCATGTTTTCCTAAGCAATAGATGGATGGAGTAAGAACCATCCATGTGAATTGGTTTCTTGAATACCTAATGTAAACACCATGCTATTAGGATTCTTGTGATGTTCATATTCTCTTTGAACTTAATGGGTTTTCCTTGTAATTGAATCGAAGTACGAACCATACCTAGGTTCGGTTATGAGGAGGGCACAAGTATTGTAGCACGAACCATGCACTTTACGTATATTAGAGAGAATCAATGCATCTTGAGCCACGACCCATGGTCTTGATTGCGAACATTTTCATCAATACGTTTAGAGTTCATCACTTGAGTATTCATGACACATGGGTAGAATTGTTTAGGGTGGATTCCGATACCCTAGTGTTTGTTACTTTCTACTTTCACATTTTGATAATTCATCTCTTCCATTCTCATTTAAATTCAAAGTCCATTTACTTTCATGCAATAGAAATAGGTCACTTGAACCAAATCCCCCCCCCCCCCAATGTGTGTGAGTTGTGTGTTCAACACGTTATGTGTCTTTGTTACTGAATTTTATTTGTTTATGTAATTGTTTTGGACTTTTGGTCCGCGTTGTGTTCTTGAATTTTCTGTTCTAAATCCAACCGTATAAAGAACGTGAATTTTGGACAAATGGTTGGAAAGTTATAGGTCAAAACCTGGACAGAGGTCGAAACTGAAAAAGGCAGAGAAACGACTCTGTGCACAACGACCGGTCGCTTTACCTGACGACCGGTCGCTCATCACGTCAAAATTTGAGTTTCGACTCTGCCCAAAACGACCGGTCACCACTGTTCACTATTCACGTCAATGTTCACTGTTCACGGCACTGTTCGCGTGTGATAAACAGGTGATAGAATGGTGATAGAAAATGCTGTTTGTGTTTTTCTTTAGTTTTCTTGTGTTGTTTTATTTCTTTTACACTTCTTTACTTATTTTTAGTTTCCATTTTGCATTTGTGCATTTGTGGTGTGTCAATTAAGTGTTCTTTACGTACTCAAATTAGAACTTATAGGAAGCCGACAAGTTCTTCGTGGGATTGAACCCCGTACTTACATAATCTATACTTCTTTAGATTCATGCACTTGCGGGTATTTTTAATTGGTTGTTTGCACATTAATTTGTGTCCTTTTAGGAATGCAACAGCCTCCGACCTCCATTTTATGATCCGAAAGTTCCTATGGGTTCCACAAGATCTAGGATACACGTCCTGCAAGTTTGGTCCGGATTGGACAGTCAATTGCTCGCGATCGCACGATGAGATGGTTATTGTAAAACGCACATTTTAACTTATTGAATGGGAACATCGGACTCCGATTCACGATCCGTGAATTCCTACACGATCCTAGGAAAGTCTAAATCAACATATAATAAATTGGAAGCAATCCAACGATTCAAACATATCGAACCCGGAAATCGCACAATAGGCAAATTCAGTTCGGGGTTCAAACGTTATCCGAATTGGAATCCGAAAGTACCTACGCGCTCGTGAGAGCCAGGAGATCATTTTAGGATACAATGATAGGCCAACACGTGGCCCACGCGCGATCAGCGCATGGGCGTCCAAAGAAATTTCCGGTGATCGAAAAAACTCCAAACCGCCGGCCAAGCTTCCTATCATAGGTAAAACACCTAATTTGGAACCACTTTTGTTCTTGGACTTACCCCAAAAAGTGGCCGGAAGTGGCCGGAATCAGAAGCCGAAATCGGCAGATTTTCTATCGCTTATTTAACTACCAAAACGTGGAAATTTCTTAAAACTAACACGACTAGCAGCAAGAACAGCTCGAAAGGTTCAAGATCCATACATGAATCGCAAGATTTGGTTGCCGGAATCACCCGGAACGAGCTCCGTGAAGTTTATGAAAAGTCCGGCCGTTTTTTTGCAATTTCTGGCGACTGCCAAAGGTGGTGGTGGCTGAGATGGGACAGGGCTGGAAGAGGAACTCACAGCGGTCCTTTGGGACCGGGACTCCGCCCGAATGGCTGTGCGGCAGTGGCTTGGAGAAGCCACCGGGTGAGGGGTGGGGGGGGGGGGGAGGGCTCCTGTCTTGAAAACCAGGGAGGGAGAGGAGAGAGAAGTGAGAGTTTTATGTTTTTATTAAAATTCAATTTCAAAAAAATTACGATTATGCCACTGAGAGTTTTTAGATCTTAACTTTCTCGTTACAACTCCAATTCAAGTCCACCACATGTCTATGTACTCGTCTCAAGTATGACCTACGTAAAAATACCACTCGCTGCCCCAAACTCTTTCCGGATTAAAAAGTGATCATTTTGCCCCTACTGTTAAGCTCATATTTTCATACATATACATGCCCAATTTACTTACTCATTTTGCTTAGTTTCTTAGATTTCTAAGTTATTTGCCTCTCTTTGTGTGTTTTGTAGGCCAAGAGAGCAAAAGAGCATAATTCATGCAATCCATGCATATTAAGGGCTGATTGGCATGAAAGGAATACACTTGAGGCATTTGAAGCAAGATGGTGCAAAAAAATGCAAAAGCTGGAGCCTGAGTTAGAAGTTCATTTCGGACTTATCTTCTTCATCCGAACTTGGATTGGGCCAATACTTGTGTGGTTGGATCAATGACATTCTGAACTTCAAAATGGACATCTTAAAGTCATCATTTGATTCAGCCCAACCCAATTCGTGAGCCCATGGAAATACACATCATGCTTACAGGAAGATGAGCTCATTGCATGCTTGGTCATGATGAGCTAGGCATGAGCTATTGGTTTCTGAATGGAAGCTTGGTCATGCTGACATGAGGATTTGCTAGGGCTGCTAGTGGGATTTAGTGGAGTAACCATTTCTGATTATCTAATGCAAGTGTGTTAGGTCATTGTCATATTCAATTCAGATTTCCCACTCCTCTCTCCCTATAAATACCACTTCCATTCCACATATAACTCATATTCAGAGTTCCAATTTTACACTTCCATTGTACACAAAGAGAGGGAAAGTTGAGAGTCACAAAGGGAGAGAAGGGAGAAGGCAGCAGCTGGGAGGCTTTGGCCTCCTGGCAGCCATGGAGATGAATCTTTTCCATCTCTAGCATGTTGTCCTTATCTTCTTCTCCTCCCTTTGTCTTTTATTTTCTTCTTGTATTTCCTTCGTTTTACTTTGTTTTTCTGTTATTAGTTTTAATAAACATCTTGCTAGTCTTGTATCATGGTTTGAGTTTATAAAGTTTGATTTCATTCATGAATTCTTCTTCATTATTTTAATGGAGCTGTTTTGCATCCTTTGATTGATCACCTAAGGTTTTATGCGTTATGCTCTTGTTGGGAAGGTTTGGGGATCATCTTCATTCCATCCATTAGCAACTCATGTGATTTGGTTTCTAGGTCTCCTAATGTAAACACCATGCTTGGGGTCCTTGTGATGTTCAATGCAATTTGATCCAAACACCATGGACTTATTGTGAGCATCTTCATGAGTGAATCAATTTGTTTACTTGCTGCCATAACATGATTAGAACAATTAGGGTGGATTCTAAAACAACATCATCTTGTCCTAGTTATTTTCTTTCTTCTTATTTTGTTTCTTTTGTTTTCATTTTTGTTTTGTGTAGGAAAACTGAGTTGGATCATTCAATCACCAATCCCTATGGAATCGACCTCGCACTTACATACGCTAAACTACTAACGGCTCATGCACTTGCGAGTATCACAAGTTGAGGATGCAGCTGAATCTACGCAACAAGTTTTTGGTGCCGTTGCCGGGGATTGGTAACATTGCTTGATTCTATTTGGTTTTCGTACTTTTTTATTTATTTTTATCTTTTTTATAACTGGACAGTTTCATGTTTTAAAGTTAATGAGGTTAATTGATAAGTTGTGTTTGTAGTCCAACGGACAAGGACAATTGCCTGACAATCAAAAGAACTGGGTTTGAGTCCCAGCTTACACAACACCAAAGAAAGGGTTTAAGTAGCATGTTGATTATTTCTGGTTTATGGTTTCATTCACTTGTTCTTAATTAAATATCTTGTTCAAGTTTACATAAACATCATATGACTCTTGAACTGATTAGTGAATGAATGGGTAGATGTTGAAGACAAACACCATGTTTAAATTCTACTTGGTTCTTTATTGTTCTTCTTGTTCTTAATGGGTTTGGAATTTGTGTTTAGACTAAACACCATAGCTAAATGCTTTTTATGAATACTTGATTAAAACCACACACCATATGGATAATCATATTTGAGAAAGAACGAACTCCATAAGCTAGTTTGATTTACTTTGATGCTTGTTACTTTGAAGCATGGAATTAGATGTTTGTGGTGAAGTTGAATCCCTAATCTTGATGTTTTAGTTTAGTTTATCCTTTCCATTTATGTTATGGTTTCCTAATCAAACAAATCTGAAAATCTGTTTCAAGTTTCCTTGTCTTTGTTTAAGCATTTCTGAAGTAGCTCAATAAGAAAGAGGGAGAGACAGGAGACAACCCAATTCATAGAAGCATGGAGTATGGAGTAGCGGAGAAGTCGACCTCCAGCTGCTATGGCCAACCACGCTCCAGCTAATCACTTCAAAGGGAGCATTCCAATCATATCTCTTTCATTTGTATAATAACTGCTACTCATTCTTAGTTGTGTCTCATTTTCTGTTTTGTTTTTGTTAGGGTTTTCTTTTCCTTGATGTGGGAGAAACATGATGAGCAGCTGACCCAAATACTCAAAGAAGAACATGTGCTGCCATCCTTGCATTACCCCTCTCATTGTCTTCAAGGGGAAGTTCTAAACTCTATTTATTTTTATTTCTTTCATTTCATTTATGTACCCTGGATTTGATGTGCATTGCATGCTTTACATGGATTCAAACATTGAGGATAATGCTTCATTTAAGTTTGGGGGTGAGGAAAGTTTTTTTTTAGTTTTTGTGTTTGTGTCTGAAAACGTAGGCTTCTTCATTGCTACAATTTTTTTTTCCTGCTACTGTTTTGAAAGTTTGGTCCGCGCTGTGTTCTTCATTTTTTCATGCTGAATCCAACGACATAAAGAACGTTAAATTTGACCAAGTGGTTTGAAAGTTACATGTCAAAACAGATTATATGTTGAAATTGAGCAGAACAACAATTTGAAACCTCACGTTTTTCTTTTTCTGTTTCTTTTCTTTGAGTCATTTTCAGCTTTCCTTCCCACACCAATGATAAATCTTGTGTCTAACTTCTAATATGGCTCTTAGGAATTTGATAAGCATTGTGTTAGGTCTGAATCTTATTCTTTTGCTAGCTAAGTCTCACATAATTATGTTTGAGCTTTCTATGCACTTTAGCCATGATTATAACTCTTGCATGTCTTACCCAATTGTATGCATTTTTGCTTGTGTGATTCACTGGAATGTTAAGTTTATAACTAAGATATGATTTAGGCCATCTTTGTTAAGCCTCTTTCTTTTTCCTCCATCAACCCATACAATATATATTCCATTGTAAACCCTTTTGTGCTCAAACACTTAGCCATTTCTTTCTATCACCTTATCATCCATTAAACATCCTATCATCTAGGGGACATGTAGAGTATGATTGTATTTGAGATTGTAATGTATTCAAGGCAATAAATGAGCTATAAAAAAAATCAAAAGAAAAAGAGAAAAGAAGTGTGGCCAATGTAGTCACGACCCTAGGGTGATATAAGGAGAAATCAAGGTGATCTAGGGTGAAGAGCCGCAAAATTGGGCCAACTATTATACAAAGTGTGTAAATGTCAAATTCAAATTGTGAAGTGATTCAATTGCAAAATCTGGTGTTGTGAGCTCTTCAATTTATGTGCCTTACATTTCAAATGTCAATGATCTTGTTTACATGTCATGCTCTACTTTGTTCTTTAGACCTTGTGTTTCCATATCCATTCCTTTTCTAACCATTACATTACATCCTTGAGTAAAGTCCTATTGATTTTGGTTTAGCTTGGCAAACTTGTGTTCATTCTTGCAGGAATTCATATCGTTGTTTGAGAAGCATGAGTTGTATCTTCATGGCTATTTCACACACACACACCTTGAGCATGATTTTTGTGAGATTGTGGTAGCACTTGAATAATGTTTAGAACTTCCTTAGTGCTTGTTTTGTTCCTTGTTGAGCCATGTCTATGAAGTTTAAAATTTCTGTTCGGTTGGAAGGTTAACGTTTTTGTTTTTGTTTTGTTTTGTTTAGACTAACAAATCTATTAAGTTTTTGACTACTTTGTTTTGTAGAGTCAGTAAAACGTTTGTGGGTATCATAAATCTGTTAAACCCTCAGGAGACACAACTCCTCCTACTAGGGATGCCTAGAGGTTTAAAGGCTTGTTGCATACGCTCAATGCAATCGAGTTACCTACGAAAGTGGTCTAGTTAACTTCTTATTTTGTTTTGTTTTTCTTTGTTTTTCTTTTGTTTTGCTCGAGGACTAGCAAAATCTAAGTTTGGGGGTGTGTTAAGCTCATATTTTCATACATATACATGCCCAATTTACTTACTCATTTTGCTTAGTTTCTTAGATTTCTAAGTTATTTGCCTCTCTTTGTGTGTTTTGTAGGCCAAGAGAGCAAAAGAGCATAATTCATGCAATCCATGCATATTAAGGGCTGATTGGCATGAGAGGAATACACTTGAGGCATTTGAAGCAAGATGGTGCAAAAACGTGCAAAAACTGGAGCCTGAGTTAGAAGTTCATTTTGGACTTATCTTCTTCATCCGAACTTGGATTGGGCCAATACTTGTGTGGTTGGATCAATGACATTCTGAACTTCAAAATGGACATCTTAAAGTCATCATTTGATTCAGCCCAACCCAATTCGTGAGCCCATGGAAATACACATCATGCTTACAGGAATATGAGCTCATTGCATGCTTGGTCATGATGAGCTAGGCATGAGCTATTGGTTTCTGAATGGAAGCTTGGTCATGCTGACATGAGGATTTGCTAGGGCTGCTAGTGGGATTTAGTGGAGTAACCATTTCTGATTATCTAATGCAAGTGTGTTAGGTCATTGTCATATTCAATTCAGATTTCCCACTCCTCTCTCCCTATAAATACCACTTCCATTCCACATATAACTCATATTCAGAGTTCCAATTTTACACTTCCATTGTACACAAAGAGAGGGAAAGTTGAGAGTCACAAAGGGAGAGAAGGGAGAAGGCAGCAGCTGGGAGGCTTTGGCCTCCTGGCAGCCATGGAGATGAATCTTTTCCATCTCTAGCATGTTGTCCTTATCTTCTTCTCCTCCCTTTGTCTTTTATTTTCTTCTTGTATTTCCTTCGTTTTACTTTGTTTTTCTGTTATTAGTTTTAATAAACATCTTGCTAGTCTTGTATCATGGTTTGAGTTTATAAAGTTTGATTTCATTCATGAATTCTTCTTCATTATTTTAATGGAGCTGTTTTGCATCCTTTGATTGATCACCTAAGGTTTTATGCGTTATGCTCTTGTTGGGAAGGTTTGGGGATCATCTTCATTCCATCCATTAGCAACTCATGTGATTTGGTTTCTAGGTCTCCTAATGTAAACACCATGCTTGGGGTCCTTGTGATGTTCAATGCAATTTGATCCAAACACCATGGACTTATTGTGAGCATCTTCATGAGTGAATCAATTTGTTTACTTGCTGCCATAACATGATTAGAACAATTAGGGTGGATTCTAAAACAACACCATCTTGTCCTAGTTATTTTCTTTCTTCTTGTTTTGTTTCTTTTGTTTTCATTTTTGTTTTGTGTAGGAAAACTGAGTTGGATCATTCAATCACCAATCCCTATGGAATCGACCTCGCACTTACATACGCTAAACTACCAACGGCTCATGCACTTGCGAGTATCACAAGTTGAGGATGCAGCTGAATCCATTTTGGTGCAGCTAAATCTACGCAACACCTACCCCAAGGGCAAAATTGAAAATTTACATTAAATTTAAATTTAATTCAAAATTATTAATATTTTTGGGTTCGGGATGTTACATCAACCCCCATAGCAACGGCGGGGGTTTGAAACTAGAGTCAGCAATTCCAAAATCACCACTCTGATCTCATGCTAAAATATGAAACCTAATATGAGAATATTTATTTGTGGGAATTTTATGTGTTTTATTCTCCTTGTAGGAGGTCATGTTTATAATACAACGAAACCCGAATGGGCAAGTAAATAATAAATTCATAAATCTATTTACAGTAGGAAATCAGGAATTAAAATAAATCAATTACAATTATAATAGGAATTCTTGGTGTGTAAGGAAAGTAAGTCAATAGTCCACAAGTCACGCCAACAGGTTAGCTGCTCAGCCCAAAATAATGTTCTTGCTGTTTTCACTTTTGGCGATTCCTTGGTTGATGTGGGGAACAACAACTCAAACTCTAGCTAAGGCAAATTTTTACCCTCATGGAATTGATTTTGGGAATAACCCAACATGACGATTTTCAAATGGGAGAACAGTTGTTGACATTATTCCTTGGTTGAAAATCGTCCTGTTGGGTTATTCCCAAAATCAAGTCCATGAGGGAGAAAATTTGCCTTAGCTAGAGTTCGAAGGTTGTTGTTGTTCCCCACATCAACCAAGGAACCGCCAAAAGTGAATACGGCAGGAACATTATTTTGGGCGGAGCAGCTAACCAACAAAAACAAGTAAACTACAAAAATTTGGAATATAATTATCCCCATTAATTTCAAGAGATAATAGAACCTTTCTTTCTTTTTGATGAGGGGGTTGTTATCATTATATACAACTTTCCATATCTGTGGGGAAACTTGTGCCTAACTGGTCTATGAAATTCCCTCTTAATATATTTTGGTTGAATTTGTGCCTAACTCTCTCTAGGCCGGCAGGCCACAGTTAGATTTGTTATGTTTGCCTCTATTATGATCCACATTGTAGGCCGGCCGCAGTGATATTGGAACGCCATTATTTCTGAGCTAAGTTTCATAGGTTCCAAGGAAAAGAGGGGATCGGAGAACCCATTTAAGAGCTTAATTCACTCCACTTTATGTGGTATTTAGATAGGAATTGGATTTCATACCTTAATTCATTCCACCTCATTAGAATGTACTTTTCTTAACCAACCTCTGTTGCTTTGAATTTGTAAGTCCGTAAGAGAAAGGATAAACAATTTTTTATCACATGCTTGGTGGCATGTTTACTTAATACAGATGGGAGAAGCCATGAATTGGGGAACTTAGATAGGGTAATCAAGGTATTGGAATCAGATCAACTACCCCCCTAGTTGATCCCATTCCCAATTTTGAGGGTATTCGATTACGGACTTTAACGTGGAATTGACATAATTTTTTATTCCTTATGTGTTAGTAAACGCATGAGAAGTCAAGAATTGGAATCATACCAATACCCAGGGTCGGTCCTGAGATTTTGAGAGCCCTGTGCGAAATTTAAACTAGAGCCCTCACATAATCGAATATGAAAATACTTTTTTTTTTGCCATGATTTAATGTCATAAAATAATTTTTTATAACTAAAATTCATCATCAATTAGCATGTAATAACAATCACAAATCAAATTCATAAATTTTTTTAATGTTTTCATTTCATAAATTTAAATATTAGTATGTTTGGTATGATTTTTTTTTTTTTGGTTTTGTTTTGAGTGGAAGAAAGTGTTTTTTTTGTTTTTACGAGAAAGCGTATGCGTTCGATATATACTATTAGTTTAGTTGGATCTTTTCCCTTTTTTTTTTCCACGTGCTTATGTTTTCTTTAAAACTATTTTAAATTTTGTTGTTATAATGAAATTTTAAAAACTATTTTTTCCCTTGTTTTTTTTTTCATGTGCTTCTGTTTTCTTTAAAACTATTTTAAATTTTGTTGTTATAATGAAAAAAGAATAAAAATATAAATACAATGACATCATTGAGAGTTGAACTTGGGCCTTGTACCAAAGGGCATGCACTTGAAACCAACTTCACCAAATACACTTTTGTGTCAATGTGCTGCACACTTGAGTATATATACCGATTTTATAATATTAATATATATAATATAAAGTAAAAAAAATTCGGGGGCCCCCACTTGCACCATGCCAGGGCCGCCCCTGCCAATACCCATATGTGATAGTAAACACGGGAAAAGTAGGAATTGGAATCATTCCAATACCCATTCATGAAAAGTAAACATGGTTTGATCAAAAGCCGATCATGGCATTAGTTGAGAAAAATGCTGAAGTATTTAAAAATATTAGTTCATTTATGTTATTCAATATTTATTGTCTTTGAGATTGAGGAGCTCCTCCAACAAATTGAAGAATGAGTGTTACTAAACCAAATAATTAATAGTACTAAATGTATATTAGTGACAATGAAATCTCTACTTGTTGGAGGTTATTCTTTTTAATTTGGTACTAATACATGAATGACAGTCGTTGTTGAATGAAACACAGTTACTAATAGTGGCAACTAGCATGATGTAGGATATATATATATATATATATATATATATATATATATATATATAGGTATGTATCGGTTATTTCGGAGGACCTAGAGCATATAATGTTTTTTGCTGTTTTGGCATTAAGGAGGGTGGAAGCCCAACAAAACAGAACTGCACTGAAATTCTTCAAAACCCACTCACATGCAGCTTGGATTCCATCATTTATTTCATCAAGAAACCTTTTTTTTTTCCTTTTTGAATTACAAACAGGGTTCAGCTCATTACATCAGGTTCAAGGACTGCTAGCTCAAGATTGCACAAGTTGTCTCAAATTCATAGGTGACATATAAGTCAAGTCACCATCCATAACATGCCTCGCTGCAGCAACACTAGCAGCGTCTGTTAAGTGGAAGGGATCCCAGAACACATACTTAGATCTGTTGGGGCAAACTTTAGATAAAGGATTGCATGGTACCAGTCCCCCTCTGCTCCCAGAAAAAGCGCAGCATGCAGAAGTTGCATCCTCAAAGCCTGAATGCAGTGAAACATTACAGCAGTACAGAGAGCTACATTATTAGTTGTTACATGATAAATTAGTAAACTAGTGCTGCAAATCATAGAATATACACACCATATGACGCATGATTTTGGGTGAGATCTTGCAATATTCGATAAATATCTGCGTAGACAAACTTTGCCCCTTGAAGCTCTTTGTTAAGCTCCGCAAGCATACCCTTCAACTTGTGGTTGTATATCTGGGCCATCTTATTTAGTATACGATCACAACGTCCCTTTTCAACTGGATGTATTTCTTTCTCAAATGGAATACACCCAACAAGTGCAGCGTTGCTCATCAAATAATGGTCAAATTCAACTGTAAACATACAATTAAGGTTTTTTTTTTCTTGTATGTGTGTCCGTGTGTGCTTCTAACTTTTCATTGCTTCTGTAAGTCTTAAAGAAGGAAATTTTACCGTAAGTGCTAATTTGAGTCTTGAAATCAAGAAATCCAAATAAGCTTCGTCTGACGTAGCCATGGGTTCAAACTCCTTGTATATTATGTCGTTAGAGCCAATTACAACCGCATAAATTGCTTTTCTTAACAATTTCTGACCTGCTGGAATGCCGATCCTCGATATGATAGCTAGCGCAGTTGTCCCATGGTTACTGATTTGCGTGTCAAAATTGATTCGATCACCCTACATATATATATATATACATGTATTATGTACTTACATTGTTAGGACCAATTTTTGGTATATTGGAAATTTCCTATTACAAAAACATAGAGTAGGTCTTTGAGTGTAACCTACAGTTTTTAAGTGATGTTCTACCATCCTGGATTAGTGTGGCTCAGAGACAATGCCAAGGTATGTTTTGCATCTATGCATTCATATTTGCATATTTGCAAGTTCGTCAAAAGTGGTTGTTAGATGTATAGGACTGATATATGGTTTCAGTCTTACATAATCCAGTGCCTGACATCAGTGAGTTTTTAACAATGGTTTTATATTCTTTAATTTGGTGTTTATTTAAGCAAAATGGTTCTTTTGTCTTTTCAGCTAGGTTTTTAGTTAAGTGACTTTATTTGTTTTAAAGAAATAATTTATTTGTTAAAAAGCCCATTTTTGCTCAAAGCCTTTTTTGGTCTCTGACCTAGTTTTAAGCGTGTAATATAAGAAAGGAACTTAGCCGTTTTGTTTTTGGGTCTGCAACGTTGAAAAGCATAGAACGACAAAAATATTCTTGTAGAGAGTTTTTGAGAGTTCATATTGAAAACTTGTAAGACCTTTTTTGTATTCTTCCTCATAGTGATTTGTTCTTCGGCATAGTGCCCGCAGTTGTTTTCCTCATCTTGAGGTTTTTTACTGCGCCAACATATCTTGTGTCCCTTGTGCGATTCTTTGCGTTTTTGTTTGAATTTATTCCGCTGCGTATTCTGGAATTCTGCTTACAGGATTGTTACAGTATTTCAATCCTGCTAGTATTAAGAAACATATCGGTCGACCATTATAGGGAATTTCATACATAATTCTTCAGACTCATGCCTGACGCATGCCGATAGATATATGTCATTAGAATTCCAAAAAGATAATAGCTAATGACCGGAAATTTTTGCATATGAAACTCATTTGAAGTTTGGAATTAAAACTAGCTACTAGCTAGCTTCCCTAAACCCAAAAACTTCTAGGAGGTTAGTTTATAGCAGAAAACATACAAAGAGAAATCCAGTGAAATTGGAAATTCCAGAGGCAGAGGAAGCATAATTGACACCTTGTAGAAGATTGTCTCCAGCAGCAGTTGGAGCCAAGTAAGGTGGAGTAAAAATTTTCAAACCCACTAACTGTTCTGTCATAAGAAAAATAAGAAAATTGTAAAACTTTGCGTCCATACTCAGATTAATACGTTTCTGCAATGTGTAGAGATATATTATAAGTTGGCAGAATTGAATTCCTAAAGAGAAAGAGGCAGTTATATATATGTAATATGAATGATTGAATATCCATCGAAATGTTACGTACGAATAATGTCAACAACTGTTCTCCCATTTGAAAATCGTCCTGTTGGGTTATTCCAAAAATCAAGTCCATGAGGGTAAAAATTTGCCTTAGCTAGAGTTTGAAGGTAGTTGTTGTTCCCACATCAACCAAGGAATCGCCAAAAGTGAAAACAGCAGGAACATTATTTTGGGCTGAGCAGCTAACCAACAAAAACAAGTAGACTACAAAAATTTGGAATATAATTATCCCCATTAATTTTAAGATATAAATAATAATAACCTTTCTTTCTTTTTGATAAGGGGGTTGTTTATATACAACTTTTGATATCTATGGGAAAACTTGTGCCTAACTGGTCTGTGAAATTCCCTCTCAAGTCACCAATTTGTTGAATTTGTGCCTAACTCTCTAGGCCAGCCACAGGCCACAGTTGGATTTGTTCCTCTATTATACAGTCTAGGCCGGCTGCAGTGATATTGGAACGCCATTATTTCTGAGCTAAGTTTCTTAGGTGCCAAGGAAAAGAGGGATCGGAGAACCCATTTAAGAGCTTATACACTCGCTTTATGTTGTATTTAGGTAGGAATTGGATTTCTTAGCTGTGTGGCCTGACCCTAAGACCCAAGGTTCTCTCCTAAATTAAATTAAATGTTAAGGTTCTGCCTTAAGACCCAAGGATCATGACAGCATACATATTTCTCGACTAGTTTGGCGTCTCCACACCTACCAATCGATTGCACCTTTTAATCTCAACAAATTTGTACTAAGTAATTAGGAGTAAATTTTTTTCCTTTTAATCTCAATTTTTTACTTGTTTTCTTTCTTGCAATCCTTTACCTGCAATTTTCAAAGTCCTAGTATTTCTAGTAAATTACTCTTCTTTGAAACAATCGAACGAAATGGTACTCGGCCTAAATTGAGTCTGGATAGCCAGCTGAGTTTTCATAAGTTACTTGAGCAGCCTCTATGATGATAAAGATGGTCGTACTAGACCTAGACTGGTTGTTGCTTAGTTCGTTTTTGTTTGGGCGGTAGCCTTCCATTCAACCAGAAAATAAATATATAAAAAAATTCCAACCAAATGCCCTAAATGTAAATTTGACTTAAAATTAGAAGTCAGAAACCGATAGTATATCACTGGTTGATTGAGTAGAGAGCATAAGATTAATTATTTTCTTTTTCTTTTTCATACAAGCGATATTGGGGGAGGGGAGAATCGAAACTATGATCTCTCAGGTGCATGGATAAATGCTCTTGAGCTACAAGCCCCTAGCAGAGCATAAGATACTTTCGTTCTTATTATAATTCCCGTAATGTTCTAATGCCATGTTTATGAAGAGTATGTTTTGAACTTAGGATGAGGTTTGAATGTTCTTGAGGTTATTATTAGTGAAAAACTTATAAACTTCAAATAATGACATTGAAATGTGAAATTCTGACACTCTTGAAATTCCTCAAAACCCATAATAGCTAGCTAGCTTGGATTTGGTTCCAAAATCTATTTCATCACAGAACCATCTTGATGTTTTGAAAAACAAACATGGGCGTCTCATTGCAGTTTATTCAGGGACTGCTATGCTAGCTCAAGACTGAACAAGTTGCCTAAAATTCATAGGTGACATATAATTTAAGCCACCATCCATCATATGCCTTACTGCAATAACATTAGCAGCGTCTGTTAAGTGATACGGATCCCAGAATATATACTTGGATCTGTCGGGACAAATTTTAGATAAAGGATTGCACGGCACCAGTCCCCCTCGGCTCCCGGCAAACGAGCAGCATGCAGAAGTTGCATTCTCAAAGCCTGCATACAGTGAAACACAACAACAACAACAACAGCAGCAGCAGAGGTTAATATTGTTATATTAGTTATTACATGATAAATAAACAAATAAATGCCGCAAAAGTTAGAATATACACGCACCATATGACACATAATTTTGTGTGAGATCTAGTAATATTCGGTAAATATCTATGTAAATAAACTTTGCCCCTTGAAGATCTTTGTTAAGCTCGGCAAGCATACCCTTCAACTTGTCGTTAAATGTATGAGACATACGATTTATCAGACGAACACAACTTCCCTTTGGAATTGGATGTATATCTTTCTCAAATGGAATACACCCACAAGGTCCAGCGTTGGTGACGATGATCTTTCTAGCATTCAAGTTGTAGAGTGTCTGCAAAGAAGGAACAAATAAATAAAAAATTCGTCAAATTAATCTGTAAAAAACTACTACTAAAGATTAGTAAAAATCGTACTATTACATGAGTCAATAGTCTTAATTATTAAGGAATTACTTACAGTGAGTGCTAATTTGAGCCTTGAAATCAAGAAATCCAAAAAAGCTTCTTTGGACATGGCAGGTGCAGACTCCTTGAACATTATATCGTTAGAGCCAGTTGCAACCCCATAAATGGCTCTTCTCAACAATTTCTGAGCTGCAGGAATGCCAATCCTCGACATGATAGCACGCACGGTTCTTCCATGGTAACTTATTTGCGTGTCAAAATTGATTCGGTCACCCTATTATATATGTACATAATATTCTGAGTTATAATTAATAAAAGTAAATTGCACACCATGGTATGGTATGTATTATAAGTTAAAATTAGCTTCCTCAGCATCAGGAAGCTAATTTGAACGCATAATACAACTCGTTAGTTCTGAATTAAGACTAGCTAACTTCCTTAAATCCAAAAACTTGTACGTTTGGGAGAAAACTTACAAAGATATATCCAGTAGAATTTAAAATTCCAGAGCCAGAGGAAGCATAATTGACACCCTGTAGAAGTACGTCTCCAACAGTAGTCGGTGCCAAGTAAGGAGGAGTAAATTGTGCGAAACCCAATTCCTGTTCTGTCATAACAAAATGAGAAAGTAGTGAAGTTAATTTAAGTACATATCTCTACATTGTTGCATATATAAATTGTAATACTAATTTGCTAGAATTTGAATCACAAAGACTTGTCGTATGAATATCATCAAAACGTATCGTACGAAGAATGTCAAAAGTTGTTCTCCCATTTGTAAATCGTCCTGTTGGTTTATTCCCAAAATCAATTCCAAAGGGCAAATAATTTCCCTTTGCTAGGGTTTGAAGGTAGTTGTTGTTTCCCACATCAACCAAGGAATCGCCAAAAGTGAAAAAAGCAGGAACACTTTTGTTGGCTGAGCAGCTAACCAACAACAAGAAGCAGACTACAAGAATTTGGAATATAATCCCCATTTCGTGAAATAATAATAACCTTTCTTTCTTTTTCACAAGGGGGTTTGGTTATATATATATATATATATATATATATATATATATATATGCCTAACTTGGTCTGTGAAATTCCCTCCTTTCTGTAATTGATTAAATTTGTGCCTAACTCTCTGCCGGCCACAGTTCCATTTGTTATTTTTGCCTCTATTATTCTAACACGTGTTATTACCTTTAGATTGACTTCATTAAAATTGCGTGAGCATTAGCAGAAGCCATAAGGTCAGACTTTAATGTCAATACAGCCAATGGTACTCTGATTTCTGAGCTAAGTTTCATTTGGATTTCACTCATCTTTCAGTTGGGCTTTGGCTAGGAATTGGATGTTCATCGCTTTCGGCCTGTGCCTAATGTCATGAAATTTACTCGTTCTACTTCACATTTTTTAATCAACACGAACAAGAGAAAAGAATACAAATTAGGGTATTTCACATATTTTGGGCCCAACTCACCTTTATGATTGTTGTTTATGTTCATCATTTTCTTCTTTGGTCTCTCTTCTCTTATGAACCAAAAACCTCATTCTAGTTTATGTTATCTTTCTCCTCTAATATGTCAGCCTCCCTTTGCACTCCATTCCAATCACCTTTGGTCTGTGATTATCATTGTTGTTCATAATCTTAGGTGCACCCAACGCATTTGTTCACAGTTTTTGGGCATCAAATCAATTGCCTCAAACAAATATAATCAAACCTAATTCACATCGCCGAACAAATTTTATCTGCTGATTCAACTAAAATGCGAAAATAAACAAAAATTATTACTTCACCAGCCCCCATAGCCTCTAATCCATGTTGTAAGGGCAAACAAATCTTTCCATGGATGCCCTCACCATTCACACTATGCCAAAACTTTAACTCCGGTTATTTTGCCCCACATAGAAAATATTGTTTTGCCCCTAAAATGTAGGCAACATGTCGAGCACATAATCAAATTTAACATGAAATGAAACGGACTTGATGTTAAGGACTAAAGTGACACTCAGAGAATATTTACTTTATCAATTACTTAATTGATCTTTTACTTATACAATATATTACTAACATGTACATCACCTTCACACCCTTTTGAGGCTGCGCCGTTGGTGAATCCAGGGGGTTCCTGAGAAGCTGTGCCGCCTGCGAATCCAGCTTTTTCTCACGTATGCTAGCTCCGTAATGCATAAACCCCCTTATACACCCTCTTGTTCAAATCATGTTTGTGCCAAATGGCCGGAATTGACATATACTACATACAATTTTCTTTTTAATTGATTAGAAGAGAATATATATATATACATAATTTTGCTCACATCAAGATGACTTGATTTTAATTAAAATGCGGATACTAAAGGTGAAACTTCATATCAATTCAATGGTATTGCAACTTTGATATGTATTAATTGTCAAAACTTAAAGCCACGCGCAACAGCTCTTTGGTGTTTTTTTTCATGCGCAAGTGGCAGCCTCAATTTTAATGATTATTGAACTAATTTAATATTATATTCTCCTCATCATACTTTTCTCTCTCCTTCTTTCTCTCGATTACCTCACACTCTCCCTTGTCTCTCTTCTTCTTCTTCTTCTCTCTATCTCTCTCCCTCTCTTTCTTCTTTTTTTTTTCTTTTTTCTTTTTCTTTTTTTAATTGTCAAAACTTAAAGCCACGTGCATAAGCTCTTTGGTGTTTTTCTTCTTTAAGAAATACTATTCTCTAGTTTTTATGATTTTTTAAATAATTGTTTTCATTATAATCGTTTCATGAAGATGGATTACATGGCCCTAAAATTAGATGGTCATTCTGAAGGGTTGGGCAATATAGATTAAATTCAGATTTAGATTTTTAGAATTCGTGTGACAAAATCTACATACCGCAACTAAGAGATGAGATGACTGATAAACACATAATTATTACAATTTCTATCCCTAATCTATATTTGTTAGTACTTTGTTTTATTGATTTTTGCACCAATTAGAATGTTCCATTGCATATTTTACGAATCCATTTGCACTTCATTGAAATGTAGGCTAATTCATTTGAATTCTCTATTTGGTAGCTCTCTCTTTGAAGTGGCACCCAAACTCTTATCAATTGGGAAATAATTGTTACATTCTAATATCATGATTTTATATAGGTGCATGCTGGAGCTATTAAAGAGAAAGAATGTGCATGCATGTGAAGCACAAAGAAAAGAAATGAAGCCAATTCCAGTCCATTTCCGGAAGTCAACTTGTAAGGCCCAAAACGTACACTTGTACTGCTCAGATGGGAATACATTCATCATAAAGGTTGTTCCAATGGGTGTCTATTATGACATATCCAAATTTGAGCCCCATTGGATACATATTGAAACCTCAGGCCTTCCTACACCAAGCCTGGTTCAGAAGAATCATTTTTTCCAGCAACCAAAAGAAAACCCACATGGGTTGGCAGCAAAAGGCAGCCATAATTGAACACCTTTGAATACCCATGTGAAGAAAGCTTGAGGTGCAGCAGCTAAAGAATTGAAAAGAATGCATGAAGTGCCACACCCATGCCAAAAGAAGAAAGGAAAAGAAGTATGGGATGGAAGCAAACAAAAAAGAATTGATTCCAACCACACTAACTTAGACAAGATGAAGTGGGAGTTATGGATTGTATTGGAATAGGAATGGTAGTGTTAGAATTCATCATGATGTTCCTCCCTCTTAGCCCTATAAATAGAGAAGTTTTCAAGCTTCAAAACACACCAAGCTCCACAACTCTTGAGCTTTCTCTCCTTCCTCCATCTTTATAGTTCTAAATTTGACAGGACCCGCCCCAAATTCCTTGGAACTCGAGACGAATCCTGTTGAATTCCCGACATCACCCGATGTCGGGCTCGCTCACTGAAACTATAACCTCTTTTCCCAAAAAGGATTAAGGGCACGAGACTTCCTACCGAAATTTCGGCAGAGTCTCCCCTGTAAATTGAACATTTCCCAAATTTTAACCTGCACAAAATTCACATTTTAATATCCCAACAGGCAGCACGCACAATATAATTTCATGCAATTCATATAATCGGCCTCCGGCCTTCAGATAATTCCGAATAGAACCAACAATATTCTCGAGTTAATTACTACATAAACCATGTACTTAAAGTCTTCAAACAACTTTACAAGCACCACAGAAATCATTAAACTGGATTCATATCCAATAATCACATCGAACCACATTAGGAATCCAATCACATACGAAGAATCCGAACAAACCTTTTAAACACATTAATACTTCGCGGCTGCACCTGGTGAGACCCCAGGCTGCCTACGTACCCTTGGACAAGGGATCAAGCCACACGTAGTTCTCATCTCAACGGTCACAACTCCGATAATAAACAATTATTTACAACAGAACCATCTATACATTTCAGATCTGACACAATTCCAAATCCAACAAAACACAATGAACACATTCTCGAATTCTTCCTTTATAACAGTTCAATTTCGTAACCATACCCTATCCAAGGCGTATGTACATTAAACACATCATCAATTTCTTCCATTTATATCCATTCAATCCCGCAACCATACCCTATTCAAGGCGTATATTTCCGTACAACACTGCCCAAATCCAGGGCTTATACGTTCATACATGTACAGGCTCACAAATCTCAAACCAAAATTAGAACCACATATACATATATGTAATATGTATAACAAGAAAAGAATAATTATATATTTATATATATACATAAATACATCCACATACACCCACCTCTCACCATCATCATGTACCAGGGGAAAACAATCCAACTGGGGATTGTTGACTAGCTCACACTTATCCGGCCCTCAAAAGTCCATGTGGCTAGGGACGAGCCGTCCAACTGGGGGACTAAACTCAACCAGCCCGTACGGACGAAGAATCAAGACCCGTACGTCTGAAACAGTCATACGCGCGCAGACTACCCAATTAAGGGTCTACAGCGACACCCGTTAAGGTATGCCCCGGGTTCCGTCATATCCAGACCATATCCATAATTTCCATGTATCAGGATCCAAGGGGAGGTACATGTGATGTTGCACATCATGTCCTGGGGGAAACAATCCAACAGGGGATTGTTGACTAGCTCACACTTATCCAGCCCTCAAACGTCCATGTGGCTAGGGATGAGTCGTCCGGCTGGGGGACTGACACACTTACCCAGCACGTACGGACGAAGAATCAAGACCCGTACGCCGGGAACTGTCCTACGCGCAGACTACCCAATTAAGGGTCTACAGCGACACCCGTTAAGGTATGCCCCGGGTTCCGTCATATCCATACCATATCCACAATTTTTCCGGCATCCCACAATTCCGGGATCCATGACCAAATAAGCCCACACGCCCCAAACCCGGCACGTGTGTGAATAGTATATCCAAAACATATCCATATATCCATTTCCATGTATCCCAAGTGTCCATATCCACTGTTTCCAAATATCATCATCCAAGGGGGAGGTACGTATGATGGTGGAGTTCGTAATCCTTATATAAATATTATATAAATAATATTCTCATCCTTAGTTCAATTTTCCCAAAACAAAATACATATTCATAGTAGACAAATGACTCACAAACATAAAACCCATAACCGGGGAAGTAACTAAGATAGTGTTTTCTCAAATATTATATATATAAACTCCATGACACTATAATATATCAAATCCACAAATATATTACAAATACTCTATAAAATAATAATTTCGACTATTAAATATAAAGTGCATTTCAATAAAGCATTTAATTCATATGCATAACATTTCCATCTTAAAACCATGCCATTTATTTGAAAGCAATGCCCATTCTCTTCCTAATAATCATAACCGAGTCCCAAGACTCACTTTCACAACTCTACAAATCAAGTATCCCATAATTATTCATTTCATAATTTCAATTATCAAATAATATCCAAGAATCCCATAAGATATTATAAACAAGCTCATACTCCCAATATAATCCAAATAACTCAAATAACAATTAAAACTCGTTTACAAGGTCATCCTAACACTTTTCGAAGTGTGAAACTACCTCTGGAAGACTCACGGTCAACCGAGAGTCAAACTTTCCAAATTTGGTCAACCGGGTCCGCGGCCCCACGACCTCCGTTTTACGAATCGAAAGTTCCTATAGGTTCCACAAGGTCTAGGATATATGTCCTACAAGTTTGGTTCAAATGGACGGTCGGATCGCTCACAATCGCACGATTCGGACGATTATTGTAAAACACAAACTTTAACAATTTAAATCGGAACATCGGGACTCCGATTCCCGATCCGCGAATTCCTACACGATCCTAGGAATACCTAAATCAACATATATTAAATGGAAAGCGATCCAACGGTTCTAACATATCGAACCCGGAAATCACACAATATGTAAAATCCGTTCGAGGTTCAAACGTTATCCGAATTGAGATCCGTAAAATTCTACGCGCTCGTGACAACCAGGAGATCATTTTAGGATAAAAATGTCTCCCTGCTACAGTGCCCCGCCACACGCGCCGGCAGCACGTGGGTGTCCAAAGCGATAACCACTCACCGGAAAAACTTAACATCTTGACTCCAAACTCCTACCCTAGCTAATACACCTAATTTGGAGTCACTTTTGTTCTTGGGTGAAAGCCAGAAAATGGCCGGAAGTGGCCGGAAATTCAACCCGAAGTCCGGCCAAACTTAAATTCAAAAATCGAACTGTAAACTCTCAAAATTTCTAGAATCCTATCCCATAGGCAGCTAGAGCACGAAAAGTAGTCCAAAAACCATACCTCACTCGTCCAATTTGGTGGAGAAATGAGGGAGAACGAGCGACCCAAAGTTCTGTCAAAAACCAGCCCATTTTTCTGCAGCTTTCCGGTGAAACTCGCAGCGGCTGACGGCTGGGCTGCGGAGGTGGCGGCGAGGCTTCCTTGGCTGGTCTGGTGGCTGGAGGTGGTGAGTGGCTGGGTGTTAGTGGTGGTTTGGGGTGTCGGCTGGAGCAAAAGAAAAACCAGGGGGTGGGGGGGAGTTACGCGAAGAAGAAGGGAAGTGAGGAGAGAGAGAGAATCTGATTTTTAAATCTGATTTTTTTTTTGAAATTTACAATTTGTCCCTTCTTGTGTATTTTGCTTGTAACTTTTTCGTTACAAGTCCGATTCAAGTCCATTACGTGTCTACGGACTCGTTTTGACGTGCTCTACGCAACGGTAACCGGAAGTCCCAAATTCCTTCCCAAACTTAAAATGACCTTTTGCCCCTTTCTTTATTAAATAAAATTTTAAATTTGCAAAAACCTTAATTAATTCAAATCATTTTATTTTATTGTTTACTCCAATTTATTTCCTCTTAATTTAATTATTTTACTTCTTTTTAGGACCGGGATGTTACAATCTACCCCCCTTATAAAAATTTCGTCCTCGAAATTTACCTACCTGTCAAAAGAAGAGATAGGGATATTGGGCCCGCATTTGTGTGTCAGGCTCCCAAGTAACTTCCTCAACAATTTAATCTAACGAGGACCTAACATCCCACATTTCCAAAATCTCATCAACTTTCCAATAAATGCTTTCAAGAATACCCGCTCACCAACTACAATTTCAACATACTTGGGCTAACTGTCCGTGTAACCATTTTATCAGTGTTGTGTCACATGAACTTTGCAACACCATCCTTTATATGATTAAGTACAAGCTCACTGGGCTAGTACTTGCAACTTTTTGAAGTGATGTTGAAGCTACGATCCAAGGCCTACTCAGTTTAAGACATTCCATTGTCTAAGGATTTCTTGAGGCCCAACATAGATTATCATCACAACTCCACCACCCATTTCATCAGTTCCAGAACATAGCCCCTTTCAGGAAAATAATATAGCACATTTGGCATTTTCGACAACTTATTGCAACTCCTTCACCTTGCTCATAGCTTTTGAATACTTTAGTATCCAAAACTCTCTAGAGTCGAGAGAAGTCGCAACCATGTTGTCAGCCAATTCAAAATACCTGATTAAGCAAACAGAAAAAGAGAAGTCTCCTTCTCCCGCTAAAATATCTTCTGATAGCTGTAATGCTTAATCCTTTCTCAAAGCTAGACACTTCCATTCTTGCTTTCTAACCTTCTCAAAACTCTTTGACTTGTTAATATTTTCCTTCTTTACTTAAAATTGACAGACGATATTGTCAATATGATCCTTCAAGAGGAATACTACAGAGGATCATCTTTACTGAATTTTAGTCATCATCCATCTCGACCCAACAGATTCGGTACTTTCAACCTTTCAGCTTTTCAGCTTTTCTCCTATAGGATATTGAGATAAGACAATGTGGATAGGAACGTTTCCACAAACGTGGCACCTCCAAGTGTAATAATCAATATACACAAAATCAGGCAATGTTAAAGAAACCTAATGCAAAGCACATGGCTACTGTGGCTACTAAAAAGTGGTGCCTTTGAGTAATGGGCCATCTCCTTCACAGTTCTATCGAGTCTGCAGAACTTCAAATCAAAGATCGATATTTGCATAAGGATGCATATGATGAAGGAGGTCCAAGCAGCTTTCCTGGGAGCTACAAGGCTGGGGAGTTCGTGGACAAGAGTATTGGTGGTTTGGGATACAAGCAAGAGGCAAACCACACTCATAAAACTTGAGGATGAAGACGTGGTGCGAAGTCCGCCGGAATTCAAACCTAACGCTTTTCATTCAATAATTTAACTTCGCTCATCTTAACCTTATCCACAATCAAACCCTCATCTCTAAATTCATATCCACGAGACAATTTCCCCGTTTCTTCCTACTCCTCTACCCAGTTTACCTTCCCCAATTTTCGACATTAAATGTCTCAAGTCATAATTCCTCCTAAACCGTTTCATTCCAACGTGTATCCTAAGTTTTCATAAGAAAACCTCAACAAATTTTTCAATCTAATTCAAGTAACTTTAAAATCCAGAAGTCGGATTTCTTCGAGAAACCAAGAAAACAATTTGCAAGACACACTTGAAACGTCTAATGAGGTCATCCACGTCAAGGATGTCTCATTCTGTGATGGGAGTCACAACACTACCCACAACTCAAGGATGCACACAAGGTGCGGGGTCCACAAGAAATTGAACCTAAAGCTCTGATACCAATTGGACAGGACCCGCCCCAAATTCCTTGGAACTCGAGACGAATCCTGTTGAATTCCCGACATCACCCGATGTCGAGGCTCGCTCACTGAAACTATAACCTCTTTTCCCAAAAAGGATTAAGGGCACGAGACTTCCTACCGAAATTTCGGCAGAGTCTCCCCTGAAATTGAACATTTCCCAAATTTTAACCTGCACAAAATTCACATTTTAATATCCCAACAGGCAGCACGCACAATATAATTTCATGCAATTCATATAATCGGCCTCCGGCCTTCAATAATTCCGAATAGAACCAACAATATTCTCGAGTTAATTACTACATAAACCATGTACTTAAAGTCTTCAAACAACTTTACAAGCACCACAGAAATCATTAAACTGGATTCATATCCAATAATCACATCGAACCACATTAGGAATCCAATCACATACGCAGAATCGAACAAACCTTTTAAACACATTAATACTTCGCGGCTGCACCTGGTGAGACCCCAGGCTGCCTACGTACCCTTGGACAAGGGATCAAGCCACACGTAGTTCTCATCTCAACGGTCACAACTCCGATAATAAACAATTATTTACAACAGAACCATCTATACATTTCAGATCTGACACAATTCCAAATCCAACAAAACACAATGAACACATTCTCGAATTCTTCCTTTATAACAGTTCAATTTCGTAACCATACCCTATCCAAGGCGTATGTACATTAAACACATCATCAATTTCTTCCATTTATATCCATTCAATCCCGCAACCATACCCTATTCAAGGCGTATATTTCCGTACAACACTGCCCAAATCCAGGGCTTATACGTTCATACATGTACAGGCTCACAAATCTCAAACCAAAATTAGAACCACATATACATATATGTAATATGTATAACAAGAAAAGAATAATTATATATTTATATATATACATAAATACATCCACATACACCCACCTCTCACCATCATCATGTACCAGGGGAAAACAATCCAACTGGGGATTGTTGACTAGCTCACACTTATCCGGCCCTCAAAAGTCCATGTGGCTAGGGACGAGCCGTCCAACTGGGGGACTAAACTCAACCAGCCCGTACGGACGAAGAATCAAGACCCGTACGTCTGGAACAGTCATACGCGCAGACTACCCAATTAAGGGTCTCAGCGACACCCGTTAAGGTATGCCCCGGGTTCCGTCATATCCAGACCATATCCATAATTTCCATGTATCAGGATCCAAGGGGAGGTACATGTGATGTTGCACATCATGTCCTGGGGGAAACAATCCAACAGGGGATTGTTGACTAGCTCACACTTATCCGGCCCTCAAACGTCCATGTGGCTAGGGATGAGTCGTCCAGGCTGGGGGACTGACACTCTTACCCAGCACGTACGGACGAAGAATCAAGACTCGTACGCCTGGAACTGTCCTCCTACGCGCGTAGACTACCCAATTAAGGGTCTACAGCGACACCCGTTAAGGTATGCCCCGGATTCCGTCATATCCATACCATATCCACAATTTTTCCGGCATCCCACAATTCCGGGATCCATGACCAAATAAGCCCACACGCCCGAAACCCGGCACGTGTGTGAATAGTATATCCAAAACATATCCATATATCCATTTCCATGTATCCCAGTGTCCATATCCACTGTTTCCAAATATCATCATCCAAGGGGGAGGTACGTATGATGGTGGAGTTCGTAATCCTTATATAAATATTATATAAATAATATTCTCATCCTTAGTTCAATTTTCCCAAAACAAAATACATATTCATAGTAGACAAATGACTCACAAACATAAAACCCATAACCGGGGAAGTAACTAAGATAGTGTTTTCTCAAATATTATATATATAAACTCCATGACACTATAATATATCAAATCCACAAATATATTACAAATACTCTACAAAATAATAATTTCGACTATTAAATATAAAGTGCATTTCAATAAAGCATTTAATTCATATGCATAACATTTCCATCTTAAAACCATGCCATTTATTTGAAAGCAATGCCCATTCTCTTCCTAATAATCATAACCGAGTCCCAAGACTCACTTTCACAACTCTACAAATCAAGTATCCCATAATTATTCATTTCATAATTTCAATTATCAAATAATATCCAAGAATCCCATAAGATATTATAAACAAGCTCATACTCCCAATATAATCCAAATAACTCAAATAACAATTAAAACTCGTTTACAAGGTCATCCTAACACTTTTCGAAGTGTGAAACTACCTCTGGAAGACTCACGGTCAACCGAGAGTCAAACTTTCCAAATTTGGTCAACCGGGCCCGCGGGCCCACGACCTCCGTTTACGAACAGAAAGTTCCTATAGGTTCCACAAGGTCTAGGATATATGTCCTACAAGTTTGGTTCAAATTGGACGGTCGGATCGCTCACAATCGCATTAATCGGACGATTATTGTAAAACACAAACTTTAACAATTTAAATCGGAACATCCGGGACTCCGATTCCCGATCCGCGAATTCCTACACGATCCTAGGAATACCTAAATCAACATATATTAAATGGAAAGCGATCCAACGGTTCTAACATATCGAACCCGGAAATCACACAATATGTAAAATCCGTTCGAGGTTCAAACGTTATCCGAATTGAGATCCGTAAAATTCTACGCGCTCGTGACAACCAGGAGATCATTTTAGGATAAAAATGTCTCCCTGCTACAGTGCCCCGCCACACGCGCCGGCAGCACGTGGGTGTCCAAAGCGATAACCACTCACCGGAAAAACTTAACATCTTGACTCCAAACTCCTACCCTAGCTAATACACCTAATTTGGAGTCACTTTTGTTCTTGGGTGAAAGCCAGAAAATGGCCGGAAGTGGCCGGAAATTCAACCCGAAGTCCGGCCAAACTTAAATTCAAAAATCGAACTGTAAACTCTCAAAATTTCTAGAATCCTATCCCATAGGCAGCTAGAGCACGAAAAGTAGTCCAAAAACCATACCTCACTCGTCCAATTTGGTGGAGAAATGAGGGAGAACGAGCGACCCAAAGTTCTGTCAAAAACCAGCCCATTTTTCTGCAGCTTTCCGGTGAAACTCGCAGCGGCTGACGGCTGGGCTGCGGAGGTGGCGGCGAGGCTTCCTTGGCTGGTCTGGTGGCTGGAGGTGGTGAGTGGCTGGGTGTTAGTGGTGGTTTGGGGTGTCGGCTGGAGCAAAAGAAAAACCAGGGGGTGGGGGGGAGTTACGCGAAGAAGAAGGGAAGTGAGGAGAGAGAGAGAATCAGATTTTTAAATCTGATTTTTTTTTTGAAATTTACAATTTGTCCCTTCTTGTGTATTTTGCTTGTAACTTTTTCGTTACAAGTCCGATTCAAGTCCATTACGTGTCTACGGACTCGTTTTGACGTGCTCTACGCAACGGTATAACCGGAAGTCCCAAATTCCTTCCCAAACTAAAAATGACCTTTTGCCCCTTTCTTTATTAAATAAAATTTTAAATTTGCAAAAACTTTAATTAATTCAAATCATTTTATTTTATTGTTTACTCCAATTTATTTCCTCTTAATTTAATTATTTTACTTCTTTTTAGGACCGGGATGTTACAAAATTTCTGTTTAAGTTTTATGTATTTTATGGGGAACTAACTCCCTAGCTAAGGCTAGGGGGAAAGCTTTTAATATGAGTATGTAATTTTTATTAGTTTGATCCAAACTTAAGCTTTAATGTGATTTTTAGTTTTTGTTCAAATGGAATTTGTAGTTTTCTTTTTTAATTAATTGATGAATGTTTTATAATCTATTTCATGGGTTCAATCATGTTTTTCCCATTGTGTAGTAAAAACTTTCATGCTTTTAAAAGAGAAGAGAATTACTAAAGATTAATAGAATTTTGATGAAGATTATTTTTTGATAGTTTGTTGCCAATGGTACAAGTTATGCTTAGAATACTTCTAAAGAAAATTAAAAAGAGCTTTAATTATTTTGAACAACTACAATGGAAAATGTTTTGTTGATCAAATTAATAAGAGTTGCATGCTTATGTTAAAAGTGGAACCCCAATGCCTTAGTGTTTTAATCAATTAAATTTTCTTTAAATCAAATCTTGCATAAATCTACTTCTCAATCACACTTGTTCTTTTTCATCTCTGTTATTTTCTTTACACCGCTCTCTGTGGAAACGGCACTCGGACTTCCGAGCTACACTACTATAAGACACCTTCCCTTGGTTTTGCAAAGTGGTATTAACAATGACCACAAGCCAAAATCAGGCCAAGGATTTAAGTCATTATAATTCCAACATTCTCTTGAAATTCTTCAAAAGTCATAGCTTGGGTTTAAGTTTCGCATTTGTTGCAAACTACATGGCTATTCAATACATTAACGCTTGAGTTTCATTAGGCCATCTCCAGCCATGGGCTATATCCCAAATATAGCCCTAAATTAATGCAAAACCCATCTCCAGCCATGGGCTAAATAAAATTTTGGCCAAATTTGGAGGGCCACATTTGGCCCTTTAGCCCTCCAACTGGGACAAATGTAGCCCAGCTTTGGCCTAGGCCAAATTCATAATGGACCCCACCATGTGCTTTTCAATCACCAAATATTAAAGCACTTTCTCACTTGCCTTATTAAAAGCTAGATATATATATAGAGTTTTAAAAGCTGTTTGAATGTTTCTTGTTGGCAATGACCGTTGGAATCCATACATACCCACTCCCTTTTTAAAATAATAATAATAATAATAATAATAAATGTGGTTAGTTTTTGCCATCTTTTCAAGTGTTGTTTAAAAAAAAATAAAAGAGTCTTTGTTCATAACCGTTGAACTCAAACATTGAATCCCATCCTTATTTTTATTTATTTTTATATAAAAAATCTTGTTCTTAATACGTGTCAATGCATATATGGAATATTGTCTCTAGTTGTTGAATGTATAGTTGTGGAATGTATGAGTGTTTAATTAAATTAAGCAATATATAGTTGTGGAATGTATAGTTGTGGAAAATAGTAGTTTAATTAAATTAAACAATATATAGTTATGGAATGTATGAGTGTTGTACCATAGTTTTTCTCAAAATAATAAAATATGAAGGACCCTAAAATATAGCCCTACATGGCTGGAGATGGCCTTACAGGATTAGGGAGAGACATAAAATTAAGTTAAGCCACCATCCGTACCGTATCTCTTTAGTTTTCCTTTTCTTTTTTAGGAAATTAGTCTGGCTTTAGTTAGGAAGTGCTGGGTTTAGGTTGCTACACAAATTTTAGTTTTGCTTTGTATAATTTTCGGTGTGTGGCCTTTGCTTTTGAGTTTCGGGGTTGTGTTCTTGTTTTAAGCATGTTTTGTTGGGCCTTTTATTGCTCATAGGCTTAATGGATCGTATTTTAATCAGAAAAAAACAGAGGATTTGAACATGAAACGAGCCGAAAAGAAATAAATGTATGTATGTATTGAAAAATAAAAAGTAAATCTTCTTGATCCAAAGTTTGGAAAGCAATGAAGATTCGAATTCAACATGAACTGAATAATTTTTGGTAACAACAATGGTATTGCAATTTAAATTAACAAACACCTCTGACTCTCAGTCCAGTGCATTGCATATCTTTCTAACAACACCTTGGTTCCCACTCAGGACACCAGAGCTAGAGAGCTTGACAAAGGCAGAAGAAAATGCCTGAAAGAAACCATCCTGATCGGCAGCAAATCGCTCGACAGCGAGAGCTGTGCGCGGGTCCATCACCATTTCAGCATCAACTCCAAGTACCCCTTGGCCTCTAATTACATTATTGTAGTAGTGGTTGTCAAATGTGAGTGTTGTAGGGTCATTAAGAACGAAGCTTGCATTTGATGTCAAAGAGCCTTGAGGACAGTTTATCCTTAGGAATGCTTCAAACATGGGCGCCATGCCTTCTACACGCCCACCTTGATGAAGTCCGCTTAGACGATTTAGAATGTTCAAACAATGTGTCACCCCTAGTGTGTGCGCGCCTGCAAAATTGCAATAATATGTTTTTGGACGTGTTAGTTTCATAAAAAGAATTTTAAACAAAAAGGGTTGGTTTTCTGAAAAAGTGCTTTTTAAGTTCATGTAGCTACCCATTATGGCCACAGATTCCTCAACAGTCATCCCTTTCTTTGCAAATAGTTGAAGCATGCCATCAACTCCAATGGCGGCAGAAGGAAGCAAAGAATCTGCAAGCTTATAGTTTGGAGGAACAGAAGAGTCTCTTCTTCCCAAAGGAACCTTTATCTGTGGCCCTCCTGACGCAGCCACTGCCTCCCGAGCAGCCAAGACAAGAATGTCAGCGCAAGAAACCTGTTGGGGACATTCCAATTCAACCATTGCCTTGAGAATGTTGATTGACTCTCTCTTTCTGATACCAAAGTTTTTCCCTGCAGCCATTTCAGATGACACAGTTTTCTCATTTGGATCCACAAGAATTGAAGCATCACAGCCCTGTTGTTTCAAAATCAAACCATCATTTATTGAAAAAATATAACTAATAAAAAATAGACTGGAGAGTTTCTATTTTTAAGCCACGCACTTCACCCTCAATGTTTGGGCTTATATCTCAGCTAACCTATGTCTCAAATTCCTAAACTGTGAGAGAGAGAGAGAGAGAGAGAGAGAGAGAGAGGAGACAAAAAGAAAAAAAAAGACCTGAACTTGGCAATCATGGAACATGAGCCTCAACAGAGCTGCAGGAGCAGTGGGATCAGTGAGAAAAATAGGTTGGAGGGCAGCTCTAACAATGGCCTCAACTTGTGGGCATGAGTTCTCATAGAAATTATAAGAAATCCCTTGCCCTTCAGCTCCAATGCTAAACACAAACAGAGATATGCCTACCACTATAGCTCTCAGATCCATTGTGATGATTGGCTGCAGTGTTTAAAAATAAAATCCTATGTGAACTTCAATGCTGCTGCTCTGACTCTCAGAAAACAGAGGACTCGGGCACCACCAGTAGCAGTATGTGAACTTATAGGATGCCAGTCCAATTTACCTCCAGTGGAGGGATCAATTTTCTTTTATAATTGTAATGCAATTATGAACTTGTACGGCTTTTAGTAATTGCTAATACAAAACAGCTTTAATTTGTGAAAAGAAAAAGGCACTGTAATAAGAACAATGATGGAAATTAAACACATGGATGATTAAATATTTGATGTCGAATTGTTCTTGTCAATGCCATGCAAAATAATTGCTTTCTATTCATTATGATTTATAATACATTGATTGATTGGCATCTATCTGATAAACAATTTATCCTTTTCCGGTGGCAGCTTATCCTGTGAAGTAAATGCTAGAGTTCTACTTACAGTTTGCCACTAATATTCTGTTCTGCAAATTTTATTTTGTTTACACAAACCCAGTTGGTAAGTAATTATAACTAAACCCTACCCTAATTACAGTTTACATCCCACCCTTTTACCATGGTGAATGTCAAGTTCATCCTTCATGTTAAGGATATTGTTTGCCTCCTTCTCTAATCGCGGTTTGATACATGTGCAAAAATAATTTATCAAAAACACAAAAAGAAAAACGTGTGAGAGCATATTGGGGTTGGTTTCAAGAGCAGTGTCCGACTAATTCATAATGAGCAGTTGAGTCTGGCGGTGGACTAGACTTAAAATTCCAACCAGAATCCAAATAATGCAGCATGCAAAAGTTCAAGGCTCATTTCCATTTCATTGTGAAAAAAATAAAAGCCGCGATTTTATTAGGAGAAGAAAAAGATTGAAGCATACGAACCACAAAACAAGAAAAACTTCGACGACACCACGAGCCCACTTATTAATTATCTGTTTGTCAATTCAATATCAGGAAGTAAAGCTTTTCCATGGTTGGTTGGGTGGTTCTTCCCGTAAACTTTGATTGGCATTTTGTGTTGTCAAAATCAAACATGCAATGCCTTTGATGGGTTGATCCTATCCAACCCCCCACATTTTAAATGTTTATTGCATATTTATTCTTGTAACTTTAATTGGATTTGAGGCATTACTGCTCCCTGCCTTTGAGTATTTCTATCACATTATACGGTGTGTGAATTTAGTATATCGCCGTTCTCAAATGCACACTGCATTGTACTTTTGAGTTTAGTATATCGCCCCTCTCACATGCACACTGCATATAGTTTGGTACTTTGGTTTGGAAAATGACCTGCAACTGCCAAAGTAAATGAACACGGCATCATTCACATGTTCATGGGAAGGCCATGTTTTTTGTTTTGTTTTTACAAAAGAAAAAGCAAGCATGGTTTAAAAATTTTAATCGGTGTATATTCAAATATCCAGAAATGTAATGTCAAAAGTAGAGACACGTGTCGAGCGGAGAATACTAGAGACTGATCACACACCTCTCTCATCAAGAATATCATGAGGCTGTTTTACAATTGTAGATCTTTATTTTGTTAGTACCATTGTAGATCTTATGGGTTTGACTGATTTGAGTGGTTTGTTCTCATAGATAATGCATGTCAACACCTCAGTGCAAAAGAATAGACCGATCACTGCAATGCAACTGTATTGTTTTGGACCCAACCCAACGCTCCTATCTTATTTATGAAGTCTGAGCTCCCTTCATAGGCCTCATCATTTGGCCCACGGGCTCATGGGCTTACGGGGGCCCGCCCGACCCATTCAAAAAAAAAGCCCGGCCCGGTCCGTTATGGACTTTGAGAGGGCCCGGCCCGTTGGGCTTGGGCCGGGCTTGGGCTTAGGTGTTTGAAGCCCGGCCCGGCCCAATTAAGCCCATTAAAGCCCGGCCCGCCCACAAAAGCCCGGCCCGTTAGGCCCGCATACATATATAATTATGTATAAATAAGGGTTTATGATTAGGATTACATCGCTTGAATGACAAATCCCCCTCTTTAATTTTTTTTTTTTGTGTTACTTGTTATAAAAATTGTGTTTGTTTCCATTGAATTCTACTCTTTCCTAGTTTATAATTGGATGATTAGCACATTAATTTGTGTCATTTATTAATACAACAATTATATATATATATATATATATATAATAAGACAAACAACATATCATATCACCAAACATAATCATACCACCAAATATAATCATATTTTTTTTTAACACATCACCAAATAATGAGCACAAAATTAATACAAGTTTTATCCTTAAATTTATAGTTGTTAGTATTTTCTTTTGTTTTATGTAAATCTATTAGAGTATTTATATTGGTTTTTTCCAATCTTGTTTTTATATTTAATGAGTGGTTGTTTTTTTCCAATCTATTAGAGTATTTTCTTTTGTTTTATGTAAATCTATCAAGGAAATATGCTCAAGACAACGTGAAAATGTGATTACATACAAAAACATGAAAATGCATACATACATTTAAAAATCACATGTTTCTTATTATTTTTTAGGCCCATTTCGGCCCGGCCCGTAGGGCTTTTTCAAGCCCGACTCATGAGATGGGCTTGGGCTTTGAATTTTCTAAAAAAATCCGGCCCGGCCCGATATTTTCTCTCTCCTCTTTAAAGCCCGGCCCAAACCGGCCAAGCCCATGAAATTTAAGCTGGGCTAGCCCGGCCCGGCCCGGCCCATTGACGAGCCCCTTCATCAGGCAGGCTCCACTTAAACCAATTGACATTGAAATTAATTAATAAAAGCTGACTATGTCCACAAGTTCGGTATGTGCCATTTTAGGGAAGTCACGGGATTCGAGTCTTGTAAAGAGCTTTTTGGAGAGAGCTTTCCGTAAACAACTACCCGGGCTCGGAGTGGTAGCCCATTGACTACCATATTTTTTTCATCAAAAAAATTAATAAGCTTTAGAATTTAAGTATTGCATATATTTTTCTACTCCGTACGAATGTCCAAATATTATTACTTCCACAATTATTGGGAAGCGTAGAGCACTTTCAAAGTTTCTATGGTTGACATAAGATTTGTTAGGGCCTTTTGCATTTATACTTACCGTTCTAAATTCTAACGAAATCGTGCAACTCATTAATTCCTTCAAAATAAATGACTTTTTGAATACACCTAAACTTTGTTTGACTTCTAAAAAGTCATAATTGAATACACCTAGATTTCGATGTATTTTTTTAAAGTCAATTGAAATCTGAATTGAATACACCCAAACTTTTACAAACTCTTTTAAAATCTTAATTGAATACACCCCCTAAGAACCAATTAGAATAACAAGTGGCTAATTTTGGGTTTTTCTCTCCAAATAGGCTCTGTATGAGTTTTTGTATAATATGTCATGCTAAAATGAGTTTTTGAATAAATATGTATATTTATTCTACTACCACTCCTTGCTCTCCTCTATGTTTACAATGACGTCTGCACGGTAATAACGTTTGGACGTCCACATCGGAGAAAAACTGTATGTGTATATATAAGTAATATAAACATATACAACCAACTAGTTATTCATCTGCCAAGAAACCCTAGCCGCTTTCTCCCTCTGTGAGTCCTAAAGGAAAACTCCATAGAAGGGGGAGGAGGAAGAACCGTCACTGCTCCTCCTCCCCCTCATCTCTTCTCGTCTTTTGCTTTTAGGTTAGTGAATAAGTCCACTTGGGCGTTTTGAATATAAAAAAAACCCTTTTGTGGTGATTTCTTTTGAGTCATGGTTCTGATTGAAGTTCCTCATCACCCCTTTTAGTCTATGTTCTCAATTAAATCATGCTCCCAAAACCTGATCCTTAATGTCGCTCATATTCTCTAAATTTGATTTTACATCGTCATTGACGGAGGTTGCTGCAAATCACCCAATTGTTTCTTGGCAAAGTTGTTATTTTCGTTTATTTGTTCGCTTTTATGCCCAGGTAAATTCCTGGAAATCATATTTTCCTTAGATCTGTTACAAATGCAGTGGTAGGTGTGGCCACAACGGCACTTCTTCAGGTGGTGGTGGTAGAATTCATCTAGGCTCAGGAGTTGTTTTAAGGTTTTGGTTATGTTGGATTTGTGGGTTTTGTTTGGGCTTATGGTTAATTGTGGTGATGTGGGCTAGTAGTTTTAGTACGGCTTTTGTCCGCTTTAGTTTTGCTTTTAGCAAATTAGTTTGTTGCCATCTTAATATTAGTATTTTAGATGTCTTGTTGATGTCTTTGATTGTACCATTGAAGTTTATCTAATGAAGTTTCTATTTGATTTATAAAAAAAAAAAACAAAGTAATATAAACCAATTGTTTCTCTACCTGGTAAACCTCAAACTTCCTGCAAATATTTACATTGTTTTTATATTGAATGTTGAATGTACAGCCCACAACATAGAATTAACGTTTCTTGCTATAAAAATTCGAACCAAAACTGTGTGCATCTTTTATTTATTTAATGGTATATACATGCAGTTGTATGTTAAACAACGAAAGAAAATTTTGTAACCACGTCATCATGTTAAGAATGCCATATATTGAACGGTTACACACGGACGAGCTAAAACCTACCTACAACGGTGTTTGCACGCCATTTGTGTATGTTTCTCTCCCCATTTTAGAACGTGTGCCTGCCTGGCCAACCACAATTGCTCATTAAGCAAATCAAAAGAGAAAAACCAGACAAGAATCCAACGGAGGCCCTCTAAAATAGATGGAATTTCGTTTAGCCAACAATAAACCCCACTATATAAACTCTCGAACCAAATTGAAGATTTTGCTCTCCCTAAAACATGGCTGGGTCTACATCCACAACATTCATCACCTTGGCAATCATTTTTTGCATCGCAGTAACTTTCACAAATGTTGTCGATGGATTGACTGCGGAAAAAGTAATTGACTCTCCCCTGTTGACCCAAAAGATTCATACCAACCGCACCATCAAGGTCGATATCAATGGCAAGGGAGATTTCACATCTGTTCAAGCTGCCATTGATTCTGTTCCTGAAGGAAATAGTAAGTGGATCATCATCCATGTTAGGAAAGGGGTGTACAGGTAATTCACCATCAATTAGAGCCTCTTTTGGAATTAATTAGTAATATTTTTTTTTATGTATTACATTATCTAATGCATTATATGTTTTGGCCGGCAGAGAAAAGGTGATCGTACCACGTAGTAAGCCCTATATATTCATGAGAGGAAATGGGAAGGGAAGGTCCGCCATTGTCTGGTCCCAAAGCTCTTCGGACAATGTCGAATCTGCTACTTTCAGCGTCGAAGCTCCCCACTTCATTGCCTTTGGGATTAGCTTCAAGGTTCATCATCATTTCCTTTTTCTACATATATATGTATATTTAAAAATGTTCTTAGATGATCCCTTTTTTTCTTTTTCAATTGAAGTCCCATTTGCAATCGTAGGTCAAGAGGGTAACATTTGCCAGATTTTTATTGTCAAACAAATGATAATCTAAACGAAACTCTCAAGCAAGCAAAAACTTAATCATTCTCTTATCGGATTCTAGTAGTGTCAAACAAGCGTTAATCTAAATTACACTATATATATATATATATATATATATAATTGAATGATGAATGAATGTGCAGAATGAGGCTCCCACAGGTGTGGCTTACACCTCGCAGAACCAGTCAGTGGCAGCATTTGTGGCAGCAGACAAAGTAGCATTTTACCATTGTGCATTTTACAGTACCCATAACACCCTCTTCGATTATAGGGGCAGGCATTATTATGATAACTGCTACATCCAAGGCTCAATCGACTTCATCTTTGGACGTGGTAAATCTATCTTCCACGTAAGTATTAGTACTCCAATTTATCATAATATTTTTTTTGGGGGTTTTCATATTGTTAATTTCACAAGAGTAAATTAATATAAATGTATACAATTAATGCAGGGGTGTGAGATCTTTGTGATCGGAGACAAAAGGGTGTCAATTAAGGGGTCTGTGACAGCTCAAAATAGGGAGAGCGAGAAGGAGAACAGTGGGTTTGTGTTCAACAAGGGCAAACTGTATGGTGTTGGGGACACTGTGTATCTTGGCAGGGCCAAGGGTGCCTTTTCCAGAGTTGTTTATGCGCACATGTACCTCTCCAAGACCGTCGTGCCTCAAGGCTGGACCAATTGGAGCTATGCTGGCGGTACAGAGTAAGAACCAACTAACATGTCCATGTTTTTAAAAATATAAGCGATAGTTTAAATTACGAAGAGAGGGGAGTTTCTCACACACACTAATAAGGTGTTATTGGAATTCGAACCGAGATTACATGTTTCACACACACTAACATGGTGTTTTTTGTTTCCTTGTATATTGGTTTTTATTATGCCAAAGTTTTAGTCGACTAACACAGAATGTTGTGGGATGATTATGAGAACGTACAGAAACTTATACCATGCGGAATATAAATGCAAAGGGCCAGGAGCCGAGGCTGGAGGGCGAGCTGAATGGGCCAAACAACTCACTGAAAAAGAAGCTGCCCCCTTCTTGTCTATCGACTTCATCAATGGCCAGGAATGGCTCCCAGTGTGGCTATGAATTAATTGATGTTTGTTTGTTCATGAATCTCGATCATTAGATTATTAGCCGGGAGTTTACGACATTGATCGAGCATGCAATGCAAGAGGCTCATATATGTTTGATTAATCCCTATAATTTATTTCCATATACAAATGTATAACTCTGTATTATAATCAAAACTTACATTATTCAGATACATGTGGTTCTATCCAATCCATTATCGATCCAATCAATTGCTAGCTACAATCTAATTCATGTTAATTCTTTCTAGCTTATTACTCAATTCAGATTCATGTCAGCAGTAGCTTGTTCCAACTTTGGGTTTTATAAATCAGAAAGTTTTATCTTTCTATATATAGATGTTGGTTTTCTATTTGAGTGTTAATAAATATTTGGGTTCTTGCCTTCTTAATTACGTTTAGTTATGGTAGTCGTTTATAATACAGATTTGTTCATCTTCTTCTTAATACAGATCTGTTGTTCAACAAGATGGTGACTCCTACTCAACTTCCACTTGTTCAATTTCCAATTGCAACTCTCATTCCTACTGTTTCTACATACATCTGTGACAGTCAGGCTTGCTGATACAGATTATTGGACTTGGCATTTCCAAATGAATCTTCTTCTTGAAGGTCATGGCCTCTTGGGTTTTGTGGATGGTTCAAGGAAATGTCCTGCACATTTTGATAAAGATTTAGATCTTGAAGGTGCTGAGGTTGATGCTTATCAAGTTTGGAAGATGCACGATCGTGCCTTGATGCAGCTGCTTATTGCAACTCTCTCTTCCACTGCAATTCTGCTATTTGGGTCCTATGGATGTTCTTCTGGTTGGGTATGTCTATTGTTCATCCTCTATCTCTGTGATTTCAATAATTGGAGAATACCTATAGTCAAAGATTCAAGCTTTCTATTCACCTTTGCTTGCTATAAAATCAGCTTGCTATAAAATCAACTTCATGTTCTTGAATACATCACCATTGATCAAATATTGATGGTTCATTTGTTATCTGCTCTGTTAATTTTCTTGTGCATCCAAAATCTCAGTACCCATATTCTTGACTCTTAAGAAAATCTTCAATCAATTACTCCTTACATGGTTCTGTCACAATTCTCTTCACTCACTCTTCTTATCTCAGGGGACAAAGAATTTCCCATTTCATTCTCTTCTATCTCTTTCTTCTTATCTCAAGGAACAAAGAATTTCTCATATCTCGTTCTCTTCTATCTGTTTCTCCAATCTCAGAGGAACAAACTCCTTTCTACAGTCTCTAAGGGAACCAAAGAATTTATTAATTCTTCCTCTTTTCTATCTTCTTTCTACAATCTTCAGGGAACAAAAGAATTTCTCACTTCTTCTTGCTTTCTATCTCATTTCTCTAAATTCTCAGAGAACAAGAATTTCCCTCTCCTCTTCTTCTATCTCTTTCTAGAATTTCTCTCTTCTCTTCTTCTATCTCTATCTCGATGTGGGGGTCTGATTACATCATTGATTTGGAAGGGTTGGTAAATCTCATGGGCACATAGTTGGTAATGGTCAATCAGGTTGGGAAATTAGTTGACTGGACGAGTTGATGGTATCTCTGGATCAGTGCAAAGTAAAACGATGGAATCTTTGCTGGGTTATATGCTTCACATGCAGCTCTCACTAAAGCAGTACTCTTCTATCTCACGCTTTGGATTGGTGCTCCACGCAAAACAAATATGTAGTCTACTCAGCTTCAACTACAGCACATTCAAGGCTTTTCTACCTTTTTGGTTTAGACATTGTTCCAATCTCATGGTTGGCTTCTCCACCCATAATCTTGCGGGGGGATGTTAGAGTATGTAGAGCTAGGATTGTTACAAGTGTCACTTAGTCATTGACTGATGTTAGAATTAGTTAGTAAGTTGTTGTAATCAGTTAGAGCCTTATAAAGCTTAACTCTCTGTATTGTAAAGGGAACTGAGAAAATAATACAGATTTGTTCATCTTCTTCTTCTTAATTCTCTCTCTACTTCTCTTTTGTTAACAGTTTAGGCCAAAGCTTGGAATCACAAAATGCTTGCATGGAAGATGTAAATAAAAGCTAATAGTGAAGCACGTTACAGCTCTTCATTTATTCTCTATAGTTTAAGGGCAATACATTTTCATGCACGACAGCATATGCACACGACGTTTGCATGCTATAACACACGACTTTTGCATGCTAACTTGGGCTATAGCTGAATTTACGATTTAAAATCCACCAAAAATTCCTCCACCACCACCAGCACCGCCACCAAAACCACCACCAGCACCGCCTCCAACACCACCACCTGCACCACCTCCCCCGCCAACTCCTCCTCCAACACCACCACCTTTCCCACCCCCAAAGCCTCCGCCAGCACCTCCGCCAGCACCACCTCCACCACCAACACCTCCCCCAGAGCCTCCACCAACACCACCTACACCGCCTTTGCCACCTCCAAAGCCTCCTCCGGCACCACCACCTGCACCACCGCCTACTCCTCCACCAACACCACCGCCTGCACCACCCCGGATCCACCTCCTACACCGCCGCCTTTGCCACCTCCAAAGCCATGGCCTCCTCCGGCACCGCCACCTGCACCACCGCCTACTCCTCCACCAACACCACCGCCTGCTCCTCCACCAACACCGCCGCCTTTGCCACCTCCAAAGCCATGGCCTCCTCCGGCACCGCCACCTGCTCCTCCACCAACCCCACCTCCACTTCCACCACCAACTCCACCTCCTGCACCACCCCCGGATCCACCTCCTGCACCACCGCCTTTGCCACCGCCAAAGCCCCCACCAGCACCACCTCCGACACCACCTCCATTTCCACCTCCTACACCACCGCCTTTGCCACCACCAAAGCCCCCACCAGCACCACCACCAACTCCACCTCGGGCACCACCCCCGGCACCACCTCCTACACCGCCGCCTTTGCCACCTCCAATTCCACCACCTGCACCGCCTCCGCCTCCTACACCCCCACCGAATCCCCCACCAGCACCACCACCCAAACCGCCGTCAGAGAATGTTTCTTTCTCAAGTTTGCGACACTCAGCTATTGCTAGCACCACTACAAACATCACAGCAAACAACCCAACAAGCTTGGAAAACCTCCCCATCTTTCCCCAATAAAGTGTATATAGAATAGAGGAAGCGGGACTGTTAATTGTTTGGTTTGATTTACTTTGGTAATGGGCATCGACTATTTATAGTGTGCTATAGCAAGCACATGATACTGTAGTAGTAAAGGTCAGAAGATGTCAATACATAAATGCATGCAGTTGAGATGCTTACGACTGTGGACTTTTTACGAAACATGATTAATGAAATGGTGCGAAATTCAACCCTGTTTGACAAAATCATAATTAGCCGGCGCAACCATAATTTTGTAGTCCCTGACACCGTCTCAGTGGTGTCCCAGCTGTGCCTGTGCTCAACGACTAAGTATAGGCGTACGAAATAGTCCAACTCTACTTATTAGTGTTTCGAGAATTATAGTAAAATATGAGCAAAAGTGCTTTTGTTTCGAGAAAGCACTTGACACATATATATATATATATATATATATATATATATATAAATTTCAATGTATTTATTATAAAAGTATTTTTATTTAAAGTAATTATGAGCCAAAGTACTTCCTAAAAGAGCAGACCCAAACGAACTCTTGTATTATCACTAATTAATGCCTTGAAGTAAGTCCATGTGATTTTGCTAGCACAAAGAAAGAAATCCATGTGATTAGTTCAATCAAATTAATTATATGGACCACCGACAACAATTTTGTAATGGTACAAAATTTCATGAGAAGATGAGATTTGGCACGTAAACATCATATCTATAGCATTGAAGGAGATGATCTTAAATGATGATGAGTTCAAGAGTCCATTTGAATCCAAATTGAAAGTTGGAAGAAATTTAGGCCTACACTTCAAAACTCCATATGATATAACGGTTTCGAGCCTCCGTTCTGCTCATATAATTTGTGTTTGGTTAGGCCTAGTAAGGGAGGATACTGAAATTAGGCAGTAAACTTCTTTAGCTTCGGCAAAAAGAGCCCTACTTGAGCCGTTACAATATTAGAGCTATTCATTCATTCTTATCCGCCCATTAGTCTAACACATTCAAAATGGACTCCTTCAAAGCACAAAAGTAAAAATTTATGTACAATTGTCACATTGTATTTTGAGTGTAAGGAAAAATGAGTCATTATTGCATGTAAGAAGTCAAGTATTTTCCGGACAAAGAAGTACAAAACTCACCTTGAAACAATCCTACCTTATTTCACCTGTTCTCTTGTCCCGAAAAAGAGACGATGACATTAATCGAACTTGAAGAAATAAGGTTAAAATGATGTGTTTGGAACAGTACATCGACCGTTAGCGAAGGCAACTGATAAAGCTGCATTTGCTATTTATAATCTCCTTCAATTTTTCCAGCAAACTTCTGGTCAAAAAGTTAACTTTCACAAATCTACTATTAATTATTTTTCTAATTCAGTTCTTAGACATAAAAAGGATAGAATTGCTAGTATTTTAAATATTCCGCATAAATTATCTATTGGTAAATATTTAGGTATTCGTAATATTATCTCCTCGAAAGATAAAGAAAATTCTAAAGAGTTTTGCTACTCCGAATTCAAAATAAGCTGTCTGGTTGGAAGTCAAGTTTTACTATCCAGAGGAGGCAAACAAGTTCTGGTTGGAAATCCATTCTTAAAATCAGGCCTCTGTTGTTAAAAGGTATGAGATGGATTGTTGGTAATGGAAAACACATTAATTGGGTTTTCCCTTTCCCTTTAGCTAACTTAATAGATAATTTTGTTGGAATTTTAGAGGTGTGTGATGAGTTTTTTGACACTCTGATACCATTGTTGGTTTATGTGATGAAGCGATTTAAGACAATAGGACAATAGTTGAACAAAGTGATTTTATTACAACATTTGAGGAGAATAGTACATAACTTGGTGTACATCGGATTAAGCTAATTGGCCCCTTCATAGCTTATTGGCTTATTGTCCCTCTTTCTCTCTTAGCTTGGTGGGTTTATTGGCCATAAACTTTGTTTGGGAGTTGGCTTGTTTACTCCCCATTTAATTTGGGAGTTTATTGGTTCACTCCCCATCTAGTTTGGGAGTTCCTTTTGTTGACTCCACTTTGCTAGATTACATTGCATGTCTATTTATAGTTGAGTCTTGCCGCCATGCTTTAGTCCCACTGACTTGTTCTCTTTTCTCTAGCCACAAGTGTGTGGCTTCATCTAGAATATTAATTCTTTGCATAATTTTTTTGTGTGTTGCCGACATTTCATCATCTAGTTTGTAGGTTCTTGAGTTTTCTAGAATTGTGTAGTTACATCTACACAAATATGCATTACTTTTTCAACAAATTTAAATGAAATAAATCTTGATGATTCTGTTGCTGATTAAAGCTGAGCTGATGCAAGTCTTGCATGGTGATACTGTTAATTCTACCACACCCATCAATTTACCTCTTCAAGAAACTGAGGATAGTTTTGTCTGGGGTCCTTCCCAAATGGCAGGTTCAGCTAGAAATTTTTTGTACGACTTGTTGGAAAATCTGGCAGTTGCGTAATCAATTTTTAAACAAATTGAACCTTCGTGTTACAAAGCACTTGAAGATATTCAGGCCATGTTATCCTCATACTGGCATATAAATGTTAAGAATTCTAAAAAGAAATCATACAAATGATTTTGTTAAGATTAATTTTGATGGTTCTGTCTGGAATACTGGTAAAGGGGCAGGTGGTTTTCTCATTAGAGATAGTTCTGCATGCGTTTTGTTAGCAGGTGGGTGCGATTCCGATTGGTTATTGTCCTGTGCTACAAGCTGAGGCTTTAACTCTTCGCCATGCAGTTTATTGGGCTCAACAGTGTAAGTTCAGGACTCAAGATATTTATTGAAGGCGATTCTCAAACTCTTATTCATATCCTTTGTAAAAGGAGTCAATGTCCATGGACTGTTGCTGCAATCATTAAAGATATCCAGTTAATTGCCGAAGATTTTGAAGAGATCTTATTTCGACATGTTTTTAGAAAAGCGAATAGAGCTGCAGATGGATTTGCTAATATTGAGCAAACTAGGAGTATGTGGTTTTCTAGTTTTCCTACGACTTTGTACTTTGTCATATTACCCGATACAATTGGTGTAAGGACTCCAAGGGGGTCTAAGTTTGAACCTTTGCTTGTTCCAAAAAAAAAAAGAGACCGTTAGCGAGTAGAAAGAAAAATAAAATCGATTAATTCTCTCAGTTGACCATTGCCACCCTCTTGGGCCATGCCTAGGGTTTACCATTGACTTCGCACACAAGTTAGGGCTATGATTATAGCCCAATTTTTAACGGACTGATTGGGCCTTCTCTCATTCTAGCCCAGTAATGACGGGCTCCTAAGTCCTCAATTCTCAATTTCTAAGCAGGCACTCACCCACCACTTCAAGTCTCAACAAAATCTAGGGTTTTAGGAAATTCCTTCAGAAAAAAAAAGAGGCTTGTAATTCTCTCTATTTCTCTGAATTGTGTGAGAAGCAGAAAGAAAACGCAATCAAAATCGAAAGCAGAATCAGAGAAGAGAAGAAAATGGAGGGAGGTGGAGAAGGAGAGATAGAGAGGGTGGAGAACTCGAAGGACTTGCAGCAGCAGAGCAAAGCCTTCGATAAGCTCACTGACCGCGTCGAAGATTGCCAGCTCGACTCTACCCGAGTCCAGGAGGCCATGGCTTCCATTGCTGCCTCCTCAGAAGCCGATTGGAATGCTATGCGATTTAGGTCACTGTTCAGATTCACTCTCTTCTTCTTTTTTCTTTCTATCAAAAATTTCAATTTAGGGTTAACTGAATTGAGTTTGAATTACATATGCGATTAAAGCACAATTTTTTTGTCATGAAATTTGCATAAAGTTGTTAACTTTGATTTGGGGTTTTGGCAGTACTGAAGTTGAGGTAGCAATAATTATATATTTGTATATAATGTGTAGCAAATTGCATCTTTTGATGCCAAACATAAGCATAAGATGAGATTGTTTAAGACTTGGGCCTGCCCATATTTAAAGTTTTCAGCTTTCTGAAAGAGCTCCATGGCTCTCCATGCTTCATCACAATTTACAGGGAGAAGGAATTGGCTGCAGTGAAGATCAATGCAGCTGATGTTGACATAATTGCAAATGAACTAGAGTTGGACAAGAAGGTTGCTGAGAGGACCTTGCGGGAGCACAAAGGTGATGCCGTTGCTGCCATTCGACACTTGCTTCACTAGAATAATGCCCTTGACAAAATGAAGATGACAAGAACTTGGGTTTCTTCTTATTTTCATTGTTCAATGTTAAAATCAGATGTTCACATTGTTGTATTGTGATTTGTGATGAGGATAGATTATTAAGAAACGTGAAGGTTGGTGAGAGTTACATGTTTGGCTTGGATTGACCCAGATTTGTTTCAGCGTTTAATGGTAGATTATACCAAATAGAAGTGGCCGTCCTAATTCCTAAGATAAAGATTCCATGACAAGAAGAAAGTGCGTTCATTTTGCTGCCCGTCCATATTGTCTGTTACCAATATGCGGTTGGCCTAACACCATCTTTAAAGATATTATTTGTCTCCCAAAACTTTTCTGCTGCAGTGGATATTATCAACTTATATGCACGTTGGGACAAATTAGGGAATTCCTTTTACGGCATGCGATGGCCATCCAATCCAATGCACTGGACCCAGATATTGGTAACAGAGACATATTGACAAAGTGAAGTGCCAGGTGGTTTTATAACAACCAGTGCATGTGATAAAATATCAGCAAAGCATAAGCACACGACAAGCACTTAAATTTTCAAGCTTTATTGCCGCAGAATTGCCTATGAGGGATCAATAATAAAAACCCAGTAAATTGAAATGATAAAGCAAAGAGATTGGTAACTCACTCTATTTACTAAAATGAATAAAGACTCTACCCCTTTGTACAACCTTTTTTCTTTTTCTGAGTAATGGTGCTTGGAATTTTCCAATATAGAATCACAAAATGTGCGGCATGTGGCGCCCTGTTGCATGACACAGCGTACTTTCAAGCCCATAATTTTACTTTTGTAGGATGTCATGTCAGTGGAGTGAATAAACAACCATCATCGCACAACCAAACCCACCATCATCTACAATTAGGCAGCTCCCTCTCAGCTACTATCTATCTGCCTTTCAACTTTGTGGTTCCAAATACCACTTGCCATTTGTGGCTATCTCTGGCCAATTACCATTAGTCCAGCAACAAGTGAAAAAGCATCTATCTGAGAGTGCCTTGCTTCTTCATCCAACAATGTGGTAGATGAAGAAACCCAATGCAATGCCACACAAAGCTGAGCTACAATTCCTTTTGGGTGCTATCACCCGCAGCAGAACGTGCTGCTTGAAACTGAAGAGCATATTGTCTCTGCATGTCTCTAAGCTTTTCCAGCAGTTCTTGAAATGTTGGCCGAGAAGCTGCATCACTGGTTTTGATGAAGTTGAAATCAGCACATTAGCCGCCGTTTTACCAAAGTTGATTCATAACAGTTAGAAGAAATAACAACATAGAATAGTCTTGAATTATAGACACCAGACACTACAGGATAATAAACAACTAAGCTTGAACTTCGGATGCCATCAATGTCCCTATCAAATATCCATACGACCCAACAAACGCATGCCAAACTACCTTTACCACAAAAATCAAACTACACATCTTTTGAAGACAATAAAATATTCCTAGGATAATATGATCCTTATCCATATGCAATTAATATGAACATCATATATATCATATATACACCTACTTGCAATTGACTACAGTCCACAATATAGTGATGGTTAATGCAAAAGCCCTATTGATTAGGCTAATTCTGGCTAGAAAGGCAAGTTGGTAAAACAAGTGCAGCAAATGATATGAAGATATGCTTCTAGCAGCATGTCAAACAAATAAAGTGAGGGTCATGTACTTCGCAAATGTCATACGGACTATTTTGTAAGCATACTGACCAACTACTGAGATGATAATCACATGTGAACTGATCCAAGTTGAGGGGTTGCATTTCATATACTAAATTTAATCCTTGGATCTAAAATATGAAATCAACTAAGAAGCATGGAAAGAATTACCACCTCTGCCAGCAGCTCTCAATCAAAGAAGCCCACTGAGGGTCCACATCTTTTGGGATCTCTAGCCTTTGGTTCATAAACCCTACAGCTCCAATCACCTGCAAGTATCCTAAAAAAATTGTTGTTCATATGTGCACACAATATGTCCTGGCCCGTTTTGTTATTATTATAAAAAGAAATGGCATAGTGAAGAGATACTACTAAGAATGCTTGGTTCATTTCTCGCCATTGAAAAATAAGGTTTGTGGGAGAACTGAGGATATTGAGTTTAATATTACATCTCTAAAAGAAGGTAATAAACGATTACAAAAAAATTTAATTTGTGTAAGTTTACAGAAATGTTGTGATATCTTTCGTTCTTGAATAGTGTCTGGATATTTTATCAAAGAAAACAATACCTGCATTGAGTTTAGATTGTCCCAAGGGATCTTCTCAGTAACAAGCTCCCACAATATCACCCCATAGCTGTATATATCAGACCTATATACATCCAAAGTTCCAAACAGCACAAAGAAATATAAATTTAGTTATAGAAACCATAGAAGGAACCAAGACACCGTTAAGGTAAATATTCCAGATGAACAATTACAACATACTTCTCATCTGAGGGTTCATTACGTAGAACTTCTGGTGCCATCCATTGAGGCTACAAAAAATAAAATTGCCACATGTAAGTGAGAATTTCAAAATTTTATGCAGGCTCATATATAGTGACATTAGACTGATTGGTTTAATATAATTAGTAAAGACGAGTTAAAATACCGTCCCCTTCCCAGTCTTGGTTGTGAGAAATGTATCATGCTTAAGACGCGAAAGACCAAAATCACCAACCTGTTCAGATAACATTAAATGGGTCATTGTTTAACTTGACAGAACTGCTGTGTAACCCAAAGAAGAAAAAACTTATGGACCACAAAACATCAAATAGAGGGATTTAAGAAATAGAAACATGACCGGCAACAGACCTTGACAGTCCAGTTCTTATCAACTAGGAGATTTGAAGACTTCAGATCCCTATGAATGATAGGTGGATTGAAATGATGAAGATAATTCATCCCTCGTGCCTGTGGAAAATTCAGTATTTCTTGATGAGGTTACTCTAATATATATCGTTTTGTACTATTACTCAATAATACTCACTATATCTATTGCCATATGAACACGTCGTCTCCAGTCTAGTTTTGATGTGTTCCTCTGTAGTAAGCGAAACAAACTTCCACTGCATTAAGAGAATATTGATATGAGTGGCACCAGTGAACTCGCGAAGTACTTTAAAAAGGATATATGAACTTCCCGAAATGATAAACATAAATTCAGACACTTGTAAATATAGAGCTTCCAGAAAGGGAAGTTCAGAACCAACCGTGGGAGGAACTCTGTTACAATGCAGAGACGCTGAGGTGAAGTCACAGCTCCCATAAAAAGCAGAACGTTTGGATGTCGAAGCCTTTTCATAAGAGACACCTTGATAAACAATACCATATTGTAACATGAGCATTTAACAAAATGAATAACTCATCAAGAGAAATCTCCAAAAGGCAAATTCAAACGTTCCAGTCAAACTCTCATCTGCTTCCTGAGTACATAAGCAAGTGCAAATCATATGCAGCTAGAAAGCACACCTCTTGTCTGAAGGAAAGTATCACATCTTCTGCATATTCTTGCTTGGAGAATACCTTGACAGCAACATCCTGTAACAGCAAAGATATCAGTCAAACACACATGAACATTATATGCTCGCAATACTTCTAATGCTTCTTCACCTTCCGTATTCTAAACAATTAAAACGGAATAAACATCCCACATGCATCATCATCATACCACACCTAGTTCGTATGAATAAGAAGAGTTGTTCACTGATACCGCAAACACCCATATTTATAGACTTTTTCTTAAACAAAACCATATTATATAAACTTTGATATGTTTGACATTTCATTCAATTTTATGCTTTAGGCATAACATGTAGGCACGGAACACTATGGTCATCAAGACAGTTAACGAGCTTTTTTTTTCCTGGGCAAGCGGTGTTACTGCTTGCAATTTGAACTGCATTTTGTCTTCGTTAGGTAATTGGAATTCTTTTTTCTCTTTTTTTTGGTTTGAAGAGAAGAGTAATTGGAAATCATCACTAGAATATATCACTTCGGTTAAATCTGGAACTTTTTTTTAGCATCCACTTCAATTTGTAGTTAACTAAAGAAAGGATCAGAGAACATACCGATCCATACCACAGACCATGGTATACAGTTCCACATGAACCTGCAGAATGAGGAAACGGTAAATAGATATTAAAATGAAAATAAACCAAGAATAAACTCACAAGAGAAATTGTGTTGGCCCTTAGATGGACATTTTGGCAATCAAGCATGTCCCATAATCAGAGTCACCAATGATTCAATGCAGTAGATGATTCAGGATCGATGAAATACATAATGGGCGACCCGCTTAATCACCTTTGGTCCTTTGGGTGATTACAGACATGCTTTACCAGCATCAATCAAACAGTTTCTTGAAATGATGAATATTATTACTTCAAAAGCATGCACTGGTCACTTGAAAGATGATTACCTTGCCCAACCTGTTCTCCGATTTTCAAGTCTTCCCATAGGATTTCGTAATCCAGGCAGTCACTGTCCACATCCACCTTATTCACAGCACTACTGCTGGTACTTCCACAGCTGCTGGCACTGCTTGTGCTGTTCACATTAAATGAGGAGGTCCAAGATCCAGAAGCCTCATTATTTGCAGTCCGATTATTTTCATTCACCTGACTCTCTGGTTTTGTACCAAAATAACTCTTCTGATGAACCGAATCATTTTCTTGCTCATTATGCAACCAAGGCCAAACAAAACGAGTAGTCTTAGCATCTGACCCTTCTCGCTCATTTCCTTTCCATGGCCATGATAATCCTTTCTTACCCATCCATGCTTCTGCTTTTGTTGATATTATCTTTTGGATTGAAGGTTTTCCTTCACTCTCATCGCCAGAATCTCTGGAGGGTTTTCCTGGAGACTTCTCATCAATCTGGGAGAACACACCAAAAGGAGATGGCGGCATATCTCCTCTAGGTGTGCTAGCCCCACTTGAATTTGCATCCTCCCTATGGTCAGAGAAAAGAGAATCTGAACCATGATCCGAATAATGACTATCTCCACTCCCGCCTTCGCGATCCATGTTGTTTTCTCCTGCCCGAATTCTCGACTTCACTTTGTTGCTCACTTTGGATGCCTGTTTCATGACTCTAACAATCAGCATGCGCCATTCAATACTAAATCAAAGGAAGAGAGGAATTATAAGACTAACCAAATTTGTTAATTTTGATGCAATTGCATTTTGTAGAGGCTGCTGAGGATCAAGGCCAAGTTTAGCTGTAACACTAGCTCTAGAACGGCTGTAGCTTGAATCTGATTCTGGGTGCTTCGCACCTGACAATGGAATCCTCATTTCTTGTAAGGGCCGTATATCACTTGACACACTAATAATCCCAATAAAAGTGCCATCATCATCATAGAATGGAGTATTCGTTACAATGGCAGTAAACCTCTCCCCAAACTTGTTCTTGACAGGGAACTGCCCAGTCCAACTCTCCCCCTTGGTGACACGGTGGACTATATTATTTGCTACAGCAACGTCCTGGGGTTCTACTAAGAGCTCAATGGGACTCTTTCCAAGGGCCTCAGCCGCAGAAAAACCATAAAGGTTTTCAGCACTTTTGTTCCTGCAAAATTAAATTTTCCCAAATGCACCAAACTGAAACCTTCTAACCCAGAAACCAAACTTCAACGCATAAATACTCACTCTCATTTTAACACCACAAATTAACAGTTGCAACGAGAAATCAAATAACCCCCCAATAATATAACAAACACTGAAAACAAAAAGAAAAATACAAGCAATCAAATTTCACCCATACAAAAAAACATCAAAATCTGCAAGACCAAGACTTTAATTGAGCTACTCACCAGTAAATTATATGACCATTAAGATCAAATATATGCACAGACTGCCCAATTGACTGCAATATGTTCAGATACTGCCTATCAGTAAAGTTCACAGCTGACGGCCCGCTGCCACTTCCACCACCTCCGCTGCTAGCACTGCCACCGCCGCCACGGAAGGTGCCTCCAGTCGGAGGATCATGGCTGCGGCTCTCCCTCTGAAGCGGCGACGAATGCCGAAACGAAGTAGACCCTTTCTTCCAAGCCGCCGCATCGATAACTCCACTACCACCACCACCACCGCCGGCGCCGGCACCGACTCTCCTTTTAGGGACAGACGATAACCTTGAGCGCTGTGGCGAAACGGAGTGAGCCCTTTGGTGCTCTGATTTGACATCGTCAGAGTGCCTGAGCTTGGACATCTCTTCCTTGAGGTGGGCGTGACCCGCTTCAAGTACTTGGATCTTCTTGAGAAGCTCCTCTGGAGGTGGACTGTCCATTGAAAGAAGCTCCAAGCTTGAAGCAATACACAACAACCCAATTGAGAGTCTTCAATGAAATGAACAAGCTTGGCTTGAAAATGGTATTATACCGAGCTCAACAACAAGAAGATAGGGTCTGTCTCTCTCTCTTTGCTTCTCTAATAACCCAAAATGAGAAAATTATGGAGACCCAGTTGATGATCTTGAAAGCTACCTATAAGCAACTACTAAGCATGGGTTGAAATTGATAAGACAGAGTCAGAGAGATTGATGAATCTCTGTCCCTCTTTTCTCAAAATAACTGCATTCTTTCCTTTGCTTGCTTCCTATAATAAGTGCAGTCAAATTACTTGCTGATTTGAGAGGTCAATAGCATACTAAACATCTCTGTTTACTTTTTTGTTTTCTGCTTTTGATCTTCTTCACCTTCTTCACCTTCTTCTTCTTCTCTCTCTTACTCTCTCTCTCTCTCTCTCTTTTAGGTTTTAGCTTATTCTCTCTGCTTTCACCTCTCTCTCTCTCTCTCTCTCACACACTCTCTCTTGTTTTGGGCGGTTTGCTGTTTTCTCTGATTTTTTTTATTTTTATTTTTATTTTATTTTATTTTTTATAATTAGCGATTGATACAATAGATTGGGGAGGGGGCACTGATCCTGGGGATCGAACAGGTGACCAAGGGGGGGGGGGGAGGGACCTCACCACTGAGGTAAACCCCTCGGTTTTTCTCTGATTTTTTATCTCGTCATCATCATCATCTGAATATTACTATTTAGACCACAAGTTATTTATATGCTTAATCTCTGCAAATGCTTTACCCACGCGCGGAATAAGCGAGTACATAGACTATCCAATCATTCTTCCTGATTTTCACCTTTAACTCCAATCAGCAATGGGCGTCTCACCGCCCGAGCTGCTGCGTTTATCTTTTGCAAGTAAGGCTTTTCCTTTTCCGCTAAAAGGCCCTCTTAGTGAGTCTATTTCCACTCCTCTTTTTTATCCTACCACTCCTATCTTTTTTTTTCTTTGCTTCTTTTTTTGGAGGCCATGCAAAATAATAATATTGTACGCCATAAATTCCAAGTGGGCAAGGCAATGTCCATTTTTGTCCATAAATTTCTTTTTATTTTTTTGGAATTTAATTGGTCTATTATCAAAGTCATGTTTAAAAATGGGATTGGGTTAGCTCGAGGCTTTTTTTCTTTTTTTGTTCAATACGAAGGTTTCAATAATAAACTGGAGAGGGCCAGAACCACATACACCCGGGGATGAACACCCACTAGGATATCTCAAGGAAATAAAAACAACTTAAAGAAAACAAGTCACAAGAACTTCAATAAGACGGTTGTCCGGCAGGGATGACAGCAGAACCCCAGACAAAGAAGATGAGTGAGGAGCAAAACACAGTGCCTTATTGGGGGCCAGGAAGGCCATCCATCGTAAGAATTCTGACCGGAGAGGGAGGGGGGTTAGCTTGAGGCTTTAGATTACTTAATTTGCAGTTGCACATAATGTACATTGGACTGACTTGTAGTTCACCTATAATGAGTTTACAATTTTGCCCTCAGCTCTCTTGTGGTATGAAAATTGTGCTTTATGAGAAACTATTTTATAAATGGAGGGATAAGGTTAGGTTAATGAGCTCATTAGGTTTCGTTCATACATATCACGAGAAAAAGGCAATTCTGTGCTCTAAAAGCTGTCTAATCAAGATGTTTTTGGACCTATTAGGAACCTGATTTACCAATGGTAGCATACCATAAATGGAGAAGAATTTGTGTTGGTTGCCTTCCTTTTAAGGCCATGACTTAAGGTGCCAACCAACTAGGTATAAAAGAGTTTTAATTTGCAGATAGATATTTCGGATTTAAATTTTCACCTTATTATAGTTGCATGTGAGGAATTTCCCTTCCCTATAAATTAGTCTATCACTTATACTATTTATATATAAAAAAATTCTTAATATAGGCTAGTTAAATTGCGGGATAGGAGAATGAGAAATTATTCAATAATACGGTTTTACCGTGTCAACATGTGATACCCCACTCAAATCTTGCCATTTGAAAAAGGCTTTTTCACAACTGGACTTTTACTTAATTTTCATATTTTGAAATAGAAATAGAAAAATTAAAAACAAATTAAAAAGTACCATAGCCGCCATCCCTTTCTCTCTTCCTCTTTCTCTTCCTCCCCTTCTCTCTTCCTCCTTCACCACTGCCACTGCCAGCGGCCACCCCTCTCTCTTCCCCTTCTGTCTTCCTCTTTCAAACAATATCGTTATCTTCCATTTAATGCCCCTACTCCTTTCTCTGATTTCTCTCAGACCTAGATCTTTCTTATATTGCCACTGGCCGATCCTGATTACCCAAGCATGAACCCTTTTTTTATTATCAACACTACTTCCCAACTGTTGTCATCAATACCAGTTTGATCATCCTCCCTCTAAACCCAACCCCACTGCCTAAAATTAGTACAAGGGGTAAAGAGAAAGAGCAAGGGAGAGGGATGGCGGTCATGGCAGGTACTGGGGATTAGGTTCGTTGGGTTGGGTTGGGATGGCGGTCAAAATATAAAAATTGAGAAGTCTAGCTGTAAAAAAGTAAATTATTCAATCATCCTCTTTGAGTTTTGCATTATTGGGTGGCTTTTTTTTGTTTACTCTTCCTCCTTCCTACCCTTATCTCTCTTTTTGTATTTAGAGCTTTGCTTTCAACATTTGTATAGAGGAATGCCAGTTGGTAATAGGTGTGTTGACAACTTGACAATACTTTATTAGCACTAATAACGTTTAACATTTGTCTTATGTTTTTTCATTATTTATGTGTACATATATGGCTTATCTCAGTTTGTTAGGTAAAGTAAATGGATCGGTCTTATTGTATTCAAGTTCGAATATCTCTTTATTTAAATAGTAAATTGAGCTTAGACCCATAAAATTCATTTTAAATCACCTACAACCCTTTCTTTTAGTTTTCTATTTAAAATACCCAATTTTTTCAAATAATACCCAATGACTAGGATCCAACTAAGCAAGTTACCTAATATAACTTAAAATCTGATTTATTGTATTTTTTAGATTCCAAAACTACCCCTATTTATAAGTTAATATGTTATGGGGGGCTGTAACTAATGACACACATTGAATTTGGAAAGATTTCCAAATAGTTGTAATGGATGTAGGAATTAATTTAGAAACTTATTTGAAATTAAATATTCAATTCCACATTAATTTAGTAATCTATTTTACGACTAGTAATCTATTTTTGAATTAATGTTGTTTTCCTTTTATGAATTACGACTAGTAATCAATTTAACGTATTAGTAATTAAAATTCAATATTAAATTTAGGAATTAATGTTGTTTTCCTTTTATAAATTATATGACTAGTATTCTATTTTATTATAGTTTTATGAATAATAGTGTACATTCTAATTATGTTGAAAATTAATTTGATAATCTATTTATTGTTTGTTTTTTGAAAAACATTTTTTTTAATGAACCTATTTTTTCTCTAAATAATGTACCTATTTTTTTCTCTAAATAAAGCACCTATTACTTGTTTTGTGAGAAATAATTTGATCATCTTTTTATTGTTTGTTTTATGAAAACATTTTTTTTAAAATGGACCTATTTTTTCTCTCCAAATAATGTACCTATTTTTTTCTCTAATAATGTACCTAGTAAAACAATTTGCCTAGTATAATGAACCTATTTTTTCGCAAAATTTTGTATCTATTTTTTTTTTTCTAAATAATGTACCTACTTTTTTTCTCTGATAATGTATACCTAGTAAAACAATTTACCTAGTATAATGAAATTATTTTTTTCTTCTAAATAACGTACCTATTTTTAATTTATAAAAAATGTGCATAAATTTCAATTATACAACGTACCTATTTTCTATAAATTATTGTGTACCTATTTTTAATTTATGAAAAATGTATGGAAATTTCAATTACAAAGTAACTTACCTATTTTTGTTAATTTGTTTGGTAAATAATATACCTATATTTTTATATGTAAACCAAAAGAAATGGGGTGATTGATATGCTATTGATAGGGAGTTTTAATTACAATTATGGTAGTTAATGAAATGCTTGGAATAAATTATAAATAGAATATGAAATCTGATGGCAATGATGTAAAAACATAGGAATACTATGACCTCTTTATATCCTACCTGGTCATTTAAGTTTGAAATTGAGTTTTACACATATATTTATAGAATGATGGGTATATGTCTAGGAAATAGAAATTGCAGGGATCTATATTGGACAAGCCCTTATTTAAATTATAGTACTTAAAAAAATACCCCTTTTAGAAATTAATTCATTATTTATGTGCACGAATAACGTTAAAGTTCATCTCATACCTACTTTACACTTGTTTTTATCGTTCATGCATGAGAGATGGATTTTTCTTGTATTCTTCTATCCCTTCTCTTTTCTGTGTTTTTATCTAAATGTTAGTTGTTAATGTTTGTGTTGATAATCTTCTATGTGCACGAACAACGTTTAATATTTTTCTTGTATTTATTTGTTGTCACGCAGATGAATAATATTGTACATATTTATCTTTTATTTAAAAATACGTATGTCTCATAATAATCGCTAGTATGCGCGAGAATCATGAATAATATTTGACATTTGTCTTATATTTATTTTGCGTGTGTCTCGTATTCGCTCGTATGCGTGAGAGTCAGTGAACATTCGTCTTTTATTATTCAATTAAAACGTTTTCTTCCTTCTAATAGGACACTTTCAACTTTGGAAGCAAGGGGCAAGTTGCCCTGTCTCTCTGCCTCTCTGCCTCTGGAACAAAAGTGTTGACACTAAAACTAAAACTCAGCTTGCGTGCACAGCATTACAACGGGCGTGCAAGCACACAACTTTTGGAGTGAAAGAGACAATGAGCAGCAGCAACAAAGCTTCTTGTTCTCTCTCCTAAGATTATGGGATAACATAATATTATAATTAACAAACGAAACAAGTGACACTTCCATTATTACCATTAAGTGCTAAACTTTACCATAAAATATCCTTATCTCATACCAAACCCAGCATCTTGTAAGCTCATAGTGACCTATCAAGTTGACTTAGGCTTATACATCCAATTCTACAATAAACTAAGTATGGGGACGATTTTGACAGGTGAGAGACAAAACAACAAGCAAGGTTCTAATATCCATCCAGCTCTAAGAAAAATGGGCAATTGTAATGTATAATATTACTCTTGTTAACACCCACCTGCCCAAACAATTCACAGCAAAAATGGAATTTTTTTAATAATAAAAAAACCGATATAATCAATGAGGCTGGTAAGCCACTTTGCTATACAAGAAAAATTTAGTTGCACCGGCTATTCCGGCCAATAATACAATGCTATCACGCGTGTCATAACGTTATTGGCCCGAAGAGCAAAATAGTGTTATCCCTGTTTCATGGAAGTCTATCTTCGATGTGGACACAGACACAGGTGATCCAAAGTATATCTTCGCCAAGAAAAAAGCATATATTACTCAGACAAGTCATCCATGTTACATTAAATCCAACAACTAGAAGATGACTATCAGTATCACTTTATTACATAGAGGAAGTATTATACATTAAAAGGGAAAAGGCCAAAAAGCTTTCGCTGTGGACACTTTGAGAACACGTAGCGGAAACGACTTTAGTACAAGCAATCAAGCAGAAACATGCGAAAGAAAGATGTGACTCAATCTAACAAGTCTCCTACCGGAAGATTTTTGATCGTGGAAGCCTCTCTACAATTACCTCAAATACACCCACTTGGTCCTTTTCAATGAATAACACAGGGCAGCACACTAATGCATTAAGATTTGGCTTAACTGCATTAGAGAAATCTTAAGACTGCACGTAGGCTATCAGCTACCTTACTCGAGCATGTTTGTCATTTGAACTTGTGTAGTCGAACAGCAATCTTGGATAACGCAAACATGTTTTGAGTTTTGTCAAGTACCCTTGAAACGAATCAGGTAGCTTTGGTGCCTGGTGCAGTTTGTTCTGGGAGAAGGAGCATCTCCTCTTGAGACTATAAAGTCCTGGATATCCAATGACCTAGTCAATACTCTTTGTACTCCGAGGCATAGGAAACTCAAGAATAATTAAGAAATAACATCTTTCTGACTCTCTGATATATTGGACTTCTCCATTCATGAGCTTTAAAATCTTCCTGCACATGCTCAGTCCTAGGCCCTCCTGAGTCATCCATTGACTGCTATGGAACATATCTTGAACTAATTGAGGAGGAAGACCTTCACCAGGACAAACCAACCTTCACCATAAACACTGTATTAGTCATTTACATATCAAAACAATATCCATGTCAATAACAATATAAGAAGAAAAGCGCTGCTTTTGTGCATTGCAATTTGCAACTGATGCCCAACAAGACTAGCCAAGGGATGTTTGTATGAACTATGAAAAAAGTTGGCAGACAGAGATTTTACAATTGTATTCCATTGAGCACATAATCATTCTGGTCAGACTATGCCAAGAGAATGACATAAGTACAAAACAGATTTTTGCATTACCGACCCATAATCACCCAACCAAGTTATTCAACAGACGTCAAGGCTCAGAGACCATGATTGCAATTTTGCTCCTACAAAACATAGCAGATAGTTTTCAAACCTATGGGTTCAACAAGACAGCCACAGTCCAACCCAAAAACGCCTCCTGGTTGGTTCAGGTTCTAATTTGAGCCCACCGGACACCAGGTAAAGTCAGGTTGCAAGGACAATTTGCTTACATAACTTTATTATCTCGTCACCATCAACGTCCAACTAATAATATATTAATACTGAGAAGCCAAAGTACCTGAATTCAGTACGAACCAGAGTGACTCCATCAGCTACTTTCTTCAAGCTTGGAAGAACATGAATCTCCACCCAGCCTTCAGGCGATGGTGCATAACGTACCATATTCAATAAGAAATCAGCTAAGACCTGCTGAATTCTCACTTGATCACCACAAACAGCCAATGTTTTGATTTCTTCAGGAATATCCCGAATCAATTGTAGATCCCTTTCCCTCAGCAATAACATTACTTGGCTAACAACAGCGTTTATGACACTCCCAAGAAAGAATTCTGACTTCTCAAGCTCCAGTGATCTAATTCACCAAAAAAAATAATATTTAATTGTGTTTTTCCTAGATTCAATTATGAAGAAATTTGGATACAGTTATTAATAATGCAGTCCTAGCTGAAGATATTAAACAGAAGAGCATGTGAAAAGAATTTTGTTAAAAGCCTACTTACCCATCTTCAATGCTATCCAGATCAACATCTTCTATAATCTTCAAAATTTGCTTCTCACAAGCAGCACTGGTCTCCAAAAACTGCTTTTGATCTTCAGTTAAGTCTGTAGCCTCCAAAAGTGAGTTAGTAAAGCGTATACCACTTAAAGGATTTTTTATTTCCTGGCAAATGTAAGCCAATTCTTTCATCCTAGAAAAACATTCATTTTCCTGTTGCCTCTGAACTTTAAGAGCTTGCTGCAGTTCTGAACTTGCAATCTGCAAAAAGCAGAAAGCTCCAATAACCTGACCTTCTGCGTTCACCCTCTTATTGGCTGTCAAGAGAGCTTGAACATATTTCCCATTTCGGTCAAAGAATGAAAAGGAAAATTTGTCTGTGTCTAGCCCTCCAATGGCATTGTGTAGGACAATCATGAATTTTGTCATAGCATCTGGACCCTTGAGTCGACAGCAACTGCCGAAGACCTCTCCAACCAACATTTTTCCAAGGATTTCTCCATGGCTCCACCCAGTGAGCTTTGCCATGGCAGTGTTCCATTCCGAGCAACATGTGTTATCATCTGAAGCAAATATAGGAGGGATCAAAGGGTTTGGACTATGAACGATGGCCTTGTAATCACCTTGTATTTTTATGAACTTGTCCATTACTACTTTTTGACCAGTTACATCCTGACCAACGAAGCAAACTCCAACTATATTACTAGTGTAATCCTTGCTACAGCAAGCATTAACCACCACAAATACAGGTTTGTTGTCGTGCTCTGGGCCAAATGTCCTCATTTTTATTTCTACATTCTTATCTTCTTCTCCTGCATTGAAAAATACTAATATAGTAAAATATTCAATTTTTACCAAAACAGACTTGCTTTCAAAATAAACATTAAACATGTGATCCAAATCATCAATAATGAAACAAAAATGTATAAAAAATAAAAACTGTTTAGTCCCCTCTCTTGGGCATAATAAGCGCATAATAAGCCATACTGGCATTAATTTCATGTTCATTTTTTCTTTTTAAGGTAGCATTCAGAAACTTATACCTATATGGTACATCAACACTCATGTTCTGTCCATGTTCCATTGCTACTAATCAACCACCTAATTGATCATTTAATAGTCACGCGAGAGAATAAGAAATGCATATATTAATACAACACAATACGAGCAACAACTACAATATGAGAATTGCATTGCCAATTCTAGAAAGAATAACATATGTAGATATTTACAGTAAAATTTAATCAATTAGAAGATACTTAGGCATCACAATGAAACCGTCTCAGTGAACTTCACAACTTGAAGTAAGTCAACTTTCAATAAGACAAATATGGCGAATTTATTTATTTATTTTGGTTTGAAATGATTATATGGCCAAGGTTAGCTTTGTGGTTTTGCTTGAAATTTTTTAAAGAGCTGGAAACAAAGTCAATAAGACCCCATTAATAAACTTCTCGAATTAAGTAGAAATAAAGACATTAGGTCTAGAAAGACTACCTCTTAAAGCGCGGAAAAGAAGTCTGCCAACAGTTTCTTCAGATTCTTTGTAAACAAGATCATGAACCAAGGACTTCCCTGTAGCTTCCTCGACTGAGAGACCTGTCAACTCTGCAACCTTTGCATTCCACCCATTTATACATCCATCAACATCTACAGCAAATATGGGGGCAGTTGCAGTCTCTATCAATCTAACCATTTCTCTTGCTACCGAGCTGAGCTCATTGATCCCTTGAAACTCCAGATCACCAAGCTGGGCCTGCGTAACAGCTTTTGAATTGTTTGTCTCTGCATCCTTAAATGAGTCTCTCAAAATAATCTGCAAAGAGTGTATTGCATCCATTTCTGCGTTCTCCCACGGCAAACTACGGCTTTTAACCACTTCCAAAAATGCCTTGAATGAAGAGCGTGGATGCATCCTCAGTCCATCATCCTTGTCCTCTGGATGATGCTTTGCTCCACCCCATTTGATCTCTTTTCCAGTGTGGGATCGGAACCAGAACAGAAAATCCCTCTTGGTGATATAAGCAGCAGCCATCCCACAAACAGCATCGCCCAGAGAGGCAGCTCCGGGGTACCCAGCATCACCCAAACTATCTGTGCTTAAACCTGTTGAACTTCCATGGAAAGCCAACAGCCACTCCACAATGTCCTTTATCTGCGCTTCAGTCGGGGTCACACCTAGTGGGTAGTACTTCCCTTGGTAGTATAGTGCAGCCCCGTCACACTTCACAAGGTCCATAATACTAGGACTTTGAGTAACAATGCCAGCTGGGGTGTCACGAAGAAGCATATCACACAAGAGAGTCTGGGTCCTCAAAACATGTTTCTCAGACAATTGTGAAGCCAATTGCAATTCCATATTCAACTGAAGCCCAAAGGCCTGCATTAGGAACTCACAAGCATACCGAAGGGGAAACGGAATGCACCGAGCAGAGGTATGGTGGCAAACAACCAGGCCCCATAGTCTCATTGAGTTCCTCCCGCCAATAGCTTCCTCATCATTTCCATTGATGATGACTGCCAAAGCTAGCGAGGCAATGGAGCCCATATTAGCCATATACTGGGAGTGACAACCATGAGGGGCACGAAGTGTGGATCCAACCAAGCACAGAGGCTGCATCAGCCCTTCATCCTGAATTACATGGACCGGCGTGGCATGACAGTCTACTATCATTCTGACCCGGTTCTGCTTGAACAAAAACCTCGACGCCTGAGGTATATCCGTGGCAGGATAGTGCAGCCCAAGATATGGCTCTAAGTCAGGCCTCTTGCTCTCAGCCACAACCTCACCATGCTCATCCTCATGAAACTTATACACCATAACTCTATCATAACCAGTAAGCTCCCTTACACTCTCAACCGCAGTATCACACAAAATCTTAATGTCCCCACCAGGCAGTGACTGCAGCTGTGAAATTGCCCTCACTGCCAATTTCTGAGACTGAACCGCGCCGGCTATAGACAGCGCAGGGTCCTCTGTTCTAGCAGGCTCCAAATCAATCACAACCCCAACATCAATCCGATGCAGAATTGCGTAAAAGGGCTTACCAGAAATCTTGGAGTGCATCCAAATTGGGTTCAAAAGAGTAATCTCCCGAGCCCCAAATGCCTTCTCGAGCAAAACTGCGCTGGAGGGCGTGAAGAGTGTACGGACATCAGTCCCAATTGTGAGGATCTCAGGTTTTTCGAGGATCGGAACTGACTGCGGGGTTAGGTCGAGCAGGTCTCGGGCGTTTTCGCTGTACGCAATGACCCCAAAGGTGGCTTCGTCCACAGCCATCATGCACCCAAAGGGTTGAATATGGCCACCCCTTTGAATTTTGGACAGGTAAGCTGTAATCTGCTGCTCCGGGACTGAGTCTTTGGTGGTCCTCATGTTCTGTGAGTAGTCGAAGGACTTACCAGACTCGCCTGACTGCTCAAACACCGCGTGCAGCCGAGCATCGACGGTGTACTGAGCAATGGCTTTGCTTACAGACTCTGTATTGTTGTGAGCTTTGGCATCGCCTGTGCCCGACGACTGAGCACCTGAAGCCATTTGCTGACTTGGGTCTTCCTCTGTTTGACACAATTCTCACTGGTTTTTTTTTTGGGGGGGTTAAATTTGCAGCGAGTGAGAAAAAGGGGCTAAGAAAAGCCGAAAACCCATATCGGCATAAAATTTTGAGGTCGATCAGAAAATGGGGTGCAGTGAAGCTTGTGACTAGTTGGAGGTGGAGGCTGGATTTCAGTTGTTTATGTGGTTTAATTGTGAGATGGGTAGAGATCGAGAGAGGGAAGGAGGCGGGCCTATGAAGCAACGCTGTTTTGGTTTGATCTTCTTTTTTATTTTGCTGTGCTCTGAGAGAACTGAGAAATGAGAGTGACACTTCTCTCTCTCTTTCTCATTTGTTTTTTTGTTTGTCTGATTTATCTCTCTTTTTCTTGGATTTTCCTTTTCATTTTCTTTGGGGGGTTTTACTTGTGGGCATCGACAGAGCTGCGGTGGTGATGAGAATATAATGGAGGCCATCCGATTGGTTTGGTGGTCGTGTGCGTTTGGGGAATTGGGCCAATGACAATAATTTTGATGCTGCAGATTTTGTTTTCCTATTGCACACTGTTTACATATATTCTTTATACTATTTCTGTCATTCAGAACGTATTTAAATATTCTTGCACCTGACCGTCAACTCAGTTTCATTTCCTTTCTCCAAAAATATAATATAATAAGAAATCAGAAAGGAAGAAACCAATGTCCTTTCTAATTTTAGCTTTAAGAAAGTCGTTTCTCTTTCTTTCTTTTGCTTGCATTCGTATTCCCAAAGTGGATAAATTCATAACCTGCTGCAACATTTATAGATTGTGTCTATAATTGACTTGGTTCGAGGTGTAAAAATGAGATACAAATATGTATACTTTATTTGGGTCAAGAAGTGGAAAGTACAAAACCCCATGGGCAATCCTTGGTTTTGGTTAGCTCAAGTTACTCAACGATATGGCAAGATTGGCTAAGCACCAGTTTCAAAACCCCAATTAGTGCTTAAATCTCCCAAGTTATAGTTCATTATTGCCCAGTAGAAGTTAATCAAAACATTAGCCTCTGTTAAAATACAGACCGGCACACAAAATATGGACCAAAGAAACCGAATAAAAAGAAAACGGTATGCGGGCGACAAATTTCTATTTATTCATTGACCTTTCTTTTTTTCGGTTTTTTTTTTTGGAGAGGACAAAACATGCCCAAGAGAATACCCACTTTACTCTATTATCTCCTAAAACCCCGAAAGTGAAACCAAGAAATTTTATAGGAAAACATAACTTTGTTAAGTAAACTGCTCGAGGTTGTCCCTTTATGAACTTTGGATACAACTTACAAATAAAGATACTCTCAACTCCAGCATTAGCAATACAAACACTATTCTAACAACTGAACAATCATTCCAAGCGAATCTGCTGACTCAAGGACCTTGAAGACAACAATGCTCGTCGAAAGCAGGTAAGTCGGCTTTGCACCTGCTATCCAAGAGCCTTTCACTTGGTGTAAAGAACATCCTCCCATGGGTGGCGGTATAGGGGCTGCTTCAATCTCTTCTGGTCAAAAGTGTGCCTGAGATGAAGGGCAGGGAGTAATCAGTCAGGTAAAAGGATATTTTACAGAAATTCTAAGGAATACATCATATATAAAGCAGAAAATGATGTCCTCTCTCCTATGTTTATCTGACCCACCGCTGAACCTCATTCATCAAGGACAATCGTTTGTTTCGTATTGCTCTCAATGACAAAGCTAGGGTATCTAAACCATATATAAACCCAACAAATAGGAATTGACTACTTGAGTTATTAATAAGTCCTATCTGTATCAGCCACAACAGGACCGTAGGACCACCTAATCTGTTTAGCGACCTTTTAAGTCCAAATACATTTTCCTTTGGTGTAAAGAAGCTATGTGCCTATGTAGAATCGATTCTTCATGTGTCTATATCCAGAATTTAAGTCTACCTAACCAAAAGAAAATTGGCCAAAGAAATTATTTTAGTACTCACCCAATCAAACCGATGGAACGTGCTAGCACAAATAGCCCATTCAGATAGCCAATATCAACAATCTCATCAATCTCTTGCTTGCTGAACATTCCACTGCCTGCAAGAAGATCCAAGAACAGGGTTCCAATAGCACCATCGACATTAAGGACCAGGTTGTTTGCCTTCGAGAGTGTGTAGGTTTCAACTTGTACGGCATATTCCATGTATTTGACAGAAGGGAAATGTGTGCGTGCGAACGCTTGTAGCAGCTCTACTCTCTTATCTCTGTTGTCCCCTCTCTTGATCCTTTTCCACAGCAAAGAAACAAGAAATTCCAACAATAAGATTTCTTATGCAACTACTAAATGCATTAAAGATTGAAACCCCCAGTTTATACTATTGCATAATATTGAAAACTATCAATACCTGTGCCCAATCCCTGGCACACGAATGCCCTTCTTTTTCATACTCTCGACAAATTCATAAGGTGTAAGATTCTGATGAAACACAGCAGAGGGATAGCTTGTTAGAGTTAAAACATTATTTTAACGTTTAAGTGTTGAGTTATTACACACAAAATGTCCAATAAAGCTCACCCTGTCATATGCATCCTTGAAGTATCGAGCAGCATCATCAACGGCACCACCAAATCGGGGACCAATTGTGAGCAAACCTGTTTCAAAGGCTCATATATAATTATTCCATAACCAAATCATCTCTGAGAAGCCCAGTCCTTAAAGTAGAAAATTTTATAACAAAGTATAGAACATTCAGTGGTAAAATATCTACCTGAGACAAGGCTGGAAACAAGGTCCTTGCCAGCCCTAGCAGTTACTATTGTGTTGTGAGCTCCAGAGACGCAAGGACCATGGTCAGCACATAACATGATGCATATCTGAAATGAATGTCATACGTATTAGTAAAAGAGGCTAGAATACACAATTTTGCTCCTAGAGCAATCACAGCTAGATTTTTAGTAAACAAAAGTTAAACAGAAGGGTGAAGAAGTATGAATAAGCAGCTCCATAGTAATCAGGAATCTACCTCAATAAACTGAGTACAATAACGGGGAAGGCTGCGCTTGAACCACAAAAGAGAGATAACATCACCCACACCGTAACCCTGCTCAACAATGGAGGACATAGGTACACCAGCATAGCATGGTTCCTCACCTGCAAAGTGGATTAAAAGAAGTCAATGAAACTGATGTCTAAATATCAAACACGAGTAATATATAGGAATGTCGTTAGATTTAATACATACCTCTATCATCAGAGATTGTGGATATAATATGAGTTGGAGCCCGAACTTTTCCACTCTTAATTGCAGAGTTAAGATCTTCAGGTATTTGTGGAGGCTTAAATTCCTTCACTGGTGTAATCTTCCCTTGTTCAACCTGTGGAAATCAACCAAATATGTAAGCTTAGACAGCCACGGACACTAATGGAATTAGAGAACTTTTCAAGCAATCTTTGTGGTGGTTATCCTCAAGGTATGCTGTAAATTACCAGTTTTTCAAAGGTTTCCTTGATAGCAGTTTCTAAAGCTTCATATGAAGTGGGAACAACAGCTCCAGCATCCCTCAAGGCTTGATTCTTTGCTTGTGCAGACTCCAACTCACCACCACTTTTTGCGCCCTGATTTAGACAATGTGAAGGAAGATTTAGAATTTTTAACCCTTTTACTTTCTTGGGAAGAGATTAGTCAAGAGCAACTGAGATGACAACTTACAGCATGACCAAATTGTACTTCAGATTTGAAAAGCCTTGCGCAAGTTCCACTAACCCAAGCAACGACTGGTTTGGAAACTTTCCCCTGTTTCAAAGCTTCAACTAGAGAATACTCATCTCTCCCACCAAGTTCCCCAAGTACAACAATAAGTTTAACCTGCATTAGATCAAAAAATCAGATTGCAAATTTCAGGATGCTGATGCCCCCAAACAAAATGCAAAAATGGACAGGCCCTGAAGAGAAGTAAATGAAAGCAAAATTTACCTGGGGGATATTGTTAAACCGCAGAACATGGTCAGAGAGAGTAGAACCTGGGAACACATCTCCTCCAATAGCAATACCTAAAGAGTTTCAAAAACATACCCAAATTTTACAACCTTGCTCAAATATTAAATCAGTTATGAAGACTAAATTAAGCAGACCAAACGTAGATACCTTCAAAAAGTCCATCTGTTACACGAGCCACAGTATTGTATAATTCATTAGACATCCCACCCTGCAATGGCAACATATTTTATTATTTTAAAAATTCTAAACAAAAATATGAGTTTCTTGACAAGGCGCACCGCAACGCAGTTTGAATAAATATGAGGAAACTCATGGCACATTGCAGAACTAGAACTATTCTCAGTAGTTTCTAAAACTCAGGGCATAGGACTTAAATGAATAAACTTGATCAGACATTAAATACAAAAGTATAATGTAATTTGCTAGATGTTTAATGTATATACATTCTGACATATACATTTACCAAAATTATCCAAAAGTTTATGATATTGACTTCTGAGTGGGCATAAAGAATGGTCAACAATGGAACAAAACAGAATGCAACAAAGAAAAGGAAAAAAAGAAGAAAAAAAGCACCGGAATAGCTACATACAGATTTGGAGACAAAACCAACAGATCCAGGCCTGTACAGCTTGCAGTGAATTATGTTATCAATTGTTCCAGCAGTGTCACCAATCTTAAAAGCACCAGCTTGAATTCCTCCCACAGTAGCTGGGCCAATAACAACCTGAAAATTATATGATCATTCAAGTGAGTATTGCCTGTTCATTTTCATAGTTAGTGCAATTCAGAAGACATTGTATCTATTGTCTAACCTTGTTGTTTGCTCGTGCATACGCGATCAATTGCTTAGCGTCTGACTCAGGTACACCTTCAGCAATGATTGCAACAACTCTAATGGTTGGTTGCTTTAGAGCAGCCATGGAGGAAGCGGCAGCACTGCAGATATGTCAACATATATTCAGGATCGAAATTCTGCACTCCAATAAACTACTCCCGAAATAACCACTGACCTTCTAAAGGAAGCAAAGTTGATGAAGACATCGGCGGTAGGATGTGCTGCACAAGATGCTTCAATCCTGCAACAGTTATCAAAATGAAGGTCAGGCAATCTCAAACTCAAAAAAAAAAAAAAAAAAAAAAAAGTCAATAACAACAGATCAACAATGAAATTTGATTAATAACTTAATTGGCATGCTTCAGTTATGTTAAGACTAACTGCACATATACATAAGGTGGATTGCAGCTAAAAAAGACAAATGAAATCAAGAAAGAGAATGAAAGAATGGTGACTTACGTTGAGTGCACTGGTATGGCGATCTCCTCTTGACCGAAAAAGAGTTTCTGAAATCCCTCTGCACCGGGATTAATGATTCCAGCAACGGACGGTGTTTCCCTCCCTATTACAAAGCTCAGTTACTACATTTACATTTTTATTCTAAAAGAATACAAGTAAGATCACTTTCGAGATCAAAATTAGGATCTGATACACACCACAAAGGAAGTCAAAATCCAGCATGCGCTGGATTGGGAGCTGCTTGTAGTTGTAGAACAAGGCTTGAGTGGTGCGCGAGAAAAGTTGTCCGGTGGCCATGGTTTCAGGTCAAGGCAACCTCCGGTTTCTGAACATACAAGAAGAAACCAAAACTGTCAACTACTGACACTGATGCATCACACATGAATACATGATTCATACAAATTCATAGCTCTTGTTTCAATAATTATGGGTTTAGGCAGAAGCATTTAGAATGAAGTAGATCAAAATGAAATCATCCAGTTAGGTAGATCTAGAGGCACAATATTGGTCAAATTTCTGTTAGCTAAAGCACACCTAAAGCCAACCAGATCGCAATTATAGTTACCTAACAGATCTCTACGCAATGCACCTAACAAATCAACCAGCCCAAACAAACCCCAACCAACCCAATTGTCCAAGACAAGAGAAGCAGAAGCAGATCTTAAGCTCCCTCCTAAACTCCTATTTCCATTTATATCACCAAACAACGTAAACAAAACAAAACAGAGGATCAATTTTTCCTCGAGGACATCAAAACCCGGCAAAATTTCAAATACGGACAAGAAATGGGATCCCAGAAACGGAACCAAACAGCGGATCTCGTAATCCGAGGCTGTTAGTTGGAGGGTCAACCGGAAATAGTAGAAGAAAGAGAGGAATTGCAGTTTACCTGTGAGGCTGTGAGAGTGGAATTTGGGATTTGGGGGAAATGTAAATGCTGGAATTTAGGGAGGATAGAGGAAGTGTTTAAATAGAGAGAGAGATATATAGAGAAGAGAAGGGAAGAGAAGAGACAGAGGGGTTGAGTTGAGGCTCTGAGACGGAGAGGTTGCTACCAACGAGAGAGAGAAGGGGGAAAGGAGGGCGGGTTGAGCTGGTCACGTGGCGCTGGGTAGTTAGCTCACTGACTGTGACTTTTATTTTATTTTTATAAATTTTTTTATATCATACTGGTTGGTTGGCGCTGTACAAAATTTACTCCTCTACTCTACTTCATTCAATATTGTTTGCGACGAGGTGTGTGTGTGAGAGAGAGAGAGAGAGAGAGAGTGGCGGGCTGGTTGGAGGAGGTTGGTAGATCCAGGAGGACTACGGGTTGGCTCTTGACCACTAAAATGGACAATTTTATTTCACACGAGTTTCTTTTCTATAATTCCATTACTTGAAATGTAAAGTACCCTCCAAATAAGTTTAAATTGCGAACCCACCATTAACGAGTTTTTTCTTTTTTCTTTTTTCTTTTTCTGCCAACAACCATCGGCCATAAATTATGATTTACCTATAAATAATATTTCTCCAAAAAAAAACTCTCTCTGCTTCGGTCCCAAGATGAAAAGGGAACGTTTGTCTACAATTTTGGATACCTCCCATATGGACAAATATTTAGGAATTCAAAATGTTATTAGATGGATTGATTTGCACATGTCAAGGATTTCAATACTAGAATTAAGAAGAAGAAAAAAAATATAGATGGTAGGAAATCAGGTTTATTGTCTAGAGCTGGAAAGTTTATTTTAATCAGGTTTATTGTATAGATGGTAGTAATGTTATACATAAGATTTATGTATATATTAACCAAAAATTAATGGGTTTTTTTTTTATAATCAAGTTATATAGCGTGAGGGGAAATCAAACCTCAAACCTCAGTTAGAGAGTTAAGTGCTCTTAATCACTTGAGTTAAAAACCCATTACAGGAGTTTAAGTATTAGAAATTTGGAAGATATTAATATGGTTTGTTTCGTAAATTTATGTTGCAAAATTTTAACTCAATCTCATAATTGGTGAGTATAAATGGTGAATACGAAATATTGAAATATTTCTTATTAAATTACTGCTTTTGGTTCATGGGAAAGAAGGCTCGAGGATGGGAAATTAATTGTTTTCCCATGTTTGGTAAGTCCAGACATGGTAAATGTTTGCATGACAGATGAGAAAATATGGGGAGAAATGTAACCTTCATTCCCATTGGGTTTCATTTTCCCTTCCCATGGGAAACTTTAGGAAAATGGGCGAACATTAAATTTAAATGCACATTTTTCATGACCATTTTGTCCCCCGTTAATAATTTAGAATTACAATATAGCAATAAATGCATTCTTTTTTATTTGATTTCATATGTGTATAATTGAAAAATTAAATCAACTTTGTTTTACATTCATACACAAACCAAACATGGAAAATGAAATAAAGTGATATTTCTTGATTACTTTCCTAGCATTACTAAGCATGAGAAAGAAATCTTTCATTTATCATCCCTTTGGAAAAATCATGGGAAATTATTTCTCATCAAATCATTTCCACGATCCAAACGAGTTTGTGTTGTGATTTATAAACTGCTCATTTGCAATCACCCAACTTTTTATTTAATGGTATTTTTCTTTCTAACAGCGGAAGAAATTGCAATTTACATTTCCCTCTACATAGTTTTAAAATATAGATATTACTTCAAAATGGTGTGAACCAAATGCGTCCTTATGAACAAGGAATGGAAAAGTGTAGCCATAGCTGTCAAAATGGGTTTGACAATCAGCATGTGTGCGTGCAATTCATGTATTTTTCTTGATTGAGATTTTTGCTCTCCTTGTGCTCGATTAAAGTCCTGAAAGGAAAATTTCCATTGTGGTCCAAAACAATATAAAGCTCCCTGTTATTGACTTTCAAATATCAACCTCATTCAGTGTCGGTGCTTGAATGCACATTCTACTAAGCCAATTTTTCCACATTCAATGCAGTGAAGTGATCATTTATATATTTAGAGTGCGGACATAGCATTTAGCTAGGCCTTCATTGTTTTTAACATATTCCTCTCTCGTTCTTTACGAATTAACAACTATGTTAACAAACAATCAGCTAAACTGATTTTGCATAATAATGCAATAAAAAAAGCAAGAACTAGGTCTTATTATGGTGGCCTTTTTGCTCACTTAACCCAATCCAAATTAAGTAACATTCATATACAATTCTGAAGCGTCTCCACCCATAAATTTCTGTCGTGAGTGGGGTGGGGTGTGTCATGGGTGACTGATGATAAGTTTAGTGCTTTTTATTTTTTATTTTTTATTTAAACTTAACGGTGTGAATTTGGAGTTAATTAAATAGGTATGTGTCAAAAGTTAAAAATTGATATGTCATATCTTTGTCATTAGATTATTATAATGGTTAAGATTTTGCGAAATTTGAATAAATGTAGAACTTCAGAATCCGTTTAACCCATGAGGCTATAAGTTTTTTTTTTATTCTCTAATAAGTTAAATATTTTTAGCAAGGCTTTCAAGAGAAGTATAATGCAATTTTTTCTTTTATTTTGAAGTTTATTGGGATTATCTTCATTATTTGTCAATAAAGTAAAACTTGAATGAAGCATTATGCCAAGTTTGAACAAGTCTTTGCCTGCATTTAGATACTCTATAGTCTACACGTTGAAGGATATTTATATATTTTTTGTTGGCTTGTAAGTGTTCAAAGAAAGTGGCCAAAACTCCAGTTGGTCAAAATTAACAAAAAACAGTATCTCTCATCAACTCGGCGAGAATAAACGACACTCTGCAACCATTACTGTGATCAGACTCCAGTGCCAACACTAGTCAACTGCCGCTTTCTTTCTTTTTTGGGGTCGGAGCTGCCCTTTTTTTTTCCTCAGCATTGACTTTCATATCTTTGTATATATAGTCATATTCTATTGAGAGATTCCTCAAAATTATTTAAGGGACACCCTTTAGGATCTTCTACTAATATTTTAAGTCTACATTCATAGATCATCCTTGCAAAAAATTAGACAAATTGGAAACCATTACGACATCTAATTGTGTCTTACAAAATCAATGAACACGGCACTTCAAGAAATTACTAAAATTTCAATAATTCAATTAAGTGGTTAAATGATATTGGATTCAAGTGATTTTTTGTAGATGTGATATTTGAATGAATACCTAAAAAATCTATTGTTTGAATTAGTGAAATACAATACGAAGTGGCCCTATAAGGGTGTCCTTCATTCTTAGTTGAAATAACATATGTTTTTTCTCAAATTTATTCTTTTTATTTTAATGATACATATATTAGAATACTATTTTTTTCAAGCGATATGGGGGAAATCAAACCTAAAACATCGAGTGCATGCTAAATACTATTAACCACTTGAGTTGTAAACTCCTTAACTAAATAATATATTAAAATACTATTATGTCAACAAATACACCACCCGCATTAACATATTATTAAGGAGAGGTTCTACAAAATAGATAACAAAAATAGACTGCCAACAAAGTTAAACAATCGGTTGGGAGTGGGTTCTAAATAAATGGCCATGAAAATTAGCTGCGACAATACTGTTGCAGAGAAACTGATGTCACAACCAACCATGTGACGCTGCGTTTCACAATGATTGTACAACTAAACAAGTATGAAGAAGAAGATGAAGATGGGTCCATTTTGACTCAAACCAAGTGTCCTTGCTTCATACTCTTCATTTTTTTTGTTCTGAGTTTGAATTATTCCCAGTTGGTGTTCTGCACTCAGTTGGGTTAATTACTTTTTTGGGTCAACCTCAGTTGGCTTGAGGAAAATCATTACGCCCATTCCTCTACGCTAAGCCACAATTGCATTGCATGAATAATATAAACCAAATGGTTCACACTATAATATTTATATTGCAGCCCCTCATCATTGACTAGAGCATATATATGGAGTTTTGGACTGATGTTACCCATCTCGTGTAGAGCATTTGATCAAGAATAGATTTATAAAAATAATTTAAAACCCTTTAAATCCATATTGCAATGCTATTTTAATTATAAGCCACCCAATCAATGATACTAAGTTGTTTATTTCAGCATAGTTGGTGTCGACTTGGATTTGTTTTTTTCCTTTTTCCTTTTCTTTGCCTCCAAGTTCAGATATCGGGATATCATTTTTAATTAACCTAATTCAGGAGTTTTTCAGGTATTGAATTACATATTGTAAGGTGAAATCACATATTTTTTGTTTTCGTATGTGTTAATAAATACATGGAAAGTCACGAAACACAATAACTTTAATATCCATGTGTTAATTGTTGGAATTTTTGTGAGTATTTCAAATACAAAATTATTTTATTACTTATTTTATGTTGAATTTATTTTTCTAGATTTTTGCGTGGTTTGATTACTTCTTTAAAACTGAAATTATTTTGTATATTTATAAAATTTACAGTTATGACCTGATACTTTTATATTAATTTTGAGACCCGATAACTTTGATTTGATCATCACTTAAATGGTCACAATATTGTAGCTTAACACGTTTTGTTTTCAAAAACCATTTGTGTCATTTTGGTATATTTACTTTTGGGAATTAATTGGTTGATTATGTTGGGCAATTATGGCCTTACTCTACCGTCGGATTTTTAGGGCATTTATTTCGCTTAAAACGAATCGAGATTTTCTATTTAAACCCCGCATTTCTCTTTGTTCACCCCAATACTTAAATCATTAAGCTGTAAGTTTTATTATTGTGGAAAAAGACAAAAAAGGTCATAACCCTAGTACATTTATACACACACCCCACACACCCCAACTTCCTGTTTACAAATTCACTCACTCACTCACTCTCTCTCTCTCTCTCTCTCTCTCTCTCTCTCTCTCTCAACAATACCTAAGTGTTGGAATTCCAGTTACAGTTCTTGGAGAGAGGTAAAGTTGTTCTTTTTCTCTAGAAAGTATTAAATTTCGGGTTTGGGGTTCCATTTGTTTGTGTTTTTTTTCTTCTCCCTGGGAACAAAGAAAATTGTGGGGTTTAAATAGAAAATCTCTTTTATTTCTTATTTTTCAGTTTGGGATGTATTTAAGGGTAGTTTGGGAAGAAAGTGGGGTTTTCTTAGAAATTGTGAAAATTTAAATTAAAAGATGGGGTGAACTTAGAACATGGGGTGAATTAAGAGGAGTGTGGGGTTTAATTAGAAAATCTCAACGATTTTAAGACCCAACCTCTAATGGGAGGGAGCCAGCTCCAATAAATACCCTTTGGTCATGTTTGGTACGCCTCACTGGGTTAAATAGTACTTGAAATCCATGTTTGTTAAGAGACGAGACTAACTTAAATGAGACTATATAGTCCAATAGTGAAAAAAAGGGCTCACTCGCTCGTCTAATATAATGAGCCTAAAAAGTGGTTCACTAAATAGCACGCTCACAAATGAGAACACGCAAGTCCGACACCTCTCTCTTTAAAAAAAATATCAGAATTTTATTTGTTTTCTTTTTATTATTGTTTTAAATCTTTGAATTGGGTTTCTTTGTAGCATTAATTTATTTTTTAGGTCATAATTTCTAATTAATTTAAATATTACAAGAATTATTTTTTAATCAAAACAGAACCAAACATAGGTCTTTACTATTTTTACAATCTAGGTTTTTAGTTCGATGCATCACCAAATGTAGGTGAGTACTTAATCCAACTTAACCCAAGCCGAGCTAATCCAAAACAGACCTAGGATTTAGTCCAGTCCATTACAGTCCGCAATACCAAACGAACCTTTTGAGAATAGTTGGAAAAGATGGGAGAAATTAGATTGGTGACACCTTTCTTCATTTTTTCCCCTCCACATTCTTAAGTTTTTGTATTTCAATTTGTTTTATTTTATCAAGAGAAAGATTCGAGTTGTTCATCCGACCCAAGTGTTGCGAGCGTACACTTATGAGGGTCATAGGTTGTTGTATCTTGGAGGGTAGGCCGCAATACAACCATGCTACACTGAGACATTGTCTCAGGAGGGCGAAATCTACTCTTAAAGGCAGTGATTACATGCGTCAACCTAAAACTATTATTCTACTCAAGTATCAATGGAGACCAACTTTTACATCCCAAAAGATAAGTATTTTACAATACTTCTATTAATTTTATTTAATCTACTATATCAATGTAAATTACAATTTTCTAATATATATTTTCTATAATTTTTTGCAGGAAAAGTAGCATCTATAAACCAAATTTTCCAACATTAATAAACACACAGGAATTTAGAATCAGAATAATTTCAATACCCTTTTCAAATAAGTAAATATGTCATTGGAGATTAATTCCTACACAGTATAGAGAGTCAATTTCGATGTGTAGTGTGGAATAACATATATTTTTTGCAATACGGCTATGCAAGTCTACCTGCTCCAAGTGGACTGACGCAATCGACCCTACACCAAGTCATTGGAGATAACAACAATTAGCCATACATAGTTGCTGATCACTATTTTTTGTTAGTTTTTGTTTTTTATAAAAAAAAAATGTTTATGCTTATCCTAGCTAGAGCAAAGCCACCTTCCGCGTTCCTAAGCGAAAATTTAAAGGTCTTAAATTACAGATTCAAATGGTATGATTGATATCCGCCATGCATCAACCATGGCATTCAGCAATCTCTTCAGTGAGTCAGAAGCATAACCTTGTTTAGGAAAAGAATGGTTTGCAGATCACTCTGTCGTTCAAAGCTAAGCCAAGCCATGGAGTAGAAGCTTTGCCTTCGATGTGTTCTGTTTCTGGTGATAAGATGGCTGTGGATGCGACAAAAGTACTTCAAGAGAGAGTGTTCGCAATCCCACATCGACCACTTCAAGAAAGGAGGAGAAAGGAGCTGTGTATAAAACAAACAGCACAAGACATAAGTAAGCATACCTTTCTCGGCCTTTTGGCTAAGATCAAGTGTAGTATCTGTTCTTATCAGTTTAATATCTGATACGTGGGCCAATGGCCCACATGATATTAAATTAATTTCTTTACGGGGAGAGCCCAACATAGTAGCTTGCTACTGGGGTTTTCGAATGTCGCCCAAGCGTTGCACTATTGCATGGGCCTGGCGCACCCCACCAAAACAAGTTTAAGTTTTTACAGCCTAGCCCAAAATGTTGTTCACAATATATTTTGTGGTCTAGCCCAAACCATTTAAAAAAATTATTACATTAAAAATAAAATGCAAATGCACAAACATTTCCTCTCTTTTTAATTTCCCTACATCTCAAAAAATCTTTTTGAAAATGAAATATAAATATCAAAGATAAGAAGAAAGTTTTGGTTTTCAAATGCTGTATGTTTCCGTAAGGGAATGGGAGACACTTGATGACTGACTTTTTACTTTGAAAATTCGAAAGAAAACTTGAAAGTTGATCCATTTAGATCACCCTGATGGTCCATTAGTAATTTTACTTGAGCTTTGGCTTTTGAGCCCCCTCATTGAATCCCTCACCAAGATCCCCCTCATTATAGCATTTCCGTCCTCGGACAGTTTTTAGAAATGAAGATGAGATTCATGTTCAAATCCCCCTCATTATGAAATTGTTTTCTTTTCAAGTTTTTGTTTTCACTTTGTTACTCCGTACTCTCAGCCTCTCATCATCTCTCTCAATCCTCACTCTCATTTTCCTTTATACTCTAGTATAAAAAATGAAAACTAAAAACTAAAATTGAAATGGTTATCAAACGGGCTTTTAGCAAATCAATCAATTGGTTCAGTTTCTAAAATATTTTATAATTACTGGATGATTTATACCTTTGATGATAATAAGGCTGTGGAGAGGTTTTGGATGTACTTGCATTGACGCACAAAAACAGCAAAGATTTCTTCAAGAAAGGGTATTGACAATTCCATTATCCCACATCGACCAGTTGAAGAAAGGAGGAGAACAGAGATGTGTATAAAACAATGAGCCCAAGACAGAAATAAGCATACCTTTCTCGGCCTTTTGGTTAAGATCAAGTGTAGTATCTGTTCTTATCAGTTTAATATCTGATACGTGGGCCATTGGCCCACACGATATTAAATTAATTTAGTTTGTTATTGGGGCTCTCAAGCGTCGCCCAAGCGTTGCACTACTGCATGGGCCTGGCGCACCCCACCAAACAAGTTCAAATTTCTCGAGCCAACTAAAACGGAACTTATAATGTTAAAAACTGATTTGTTATGACATTGCTATGAGGGAATTTGAAATGGGGAAACAGTTCCGACAATAGAAAGGGCCTCTCTAAGTGCCTGAAGTAGATGGTCTGGATAATCCTCCATATTAGCAATGCCATGCTGTGATTGCAGATTACTTAGGATTCTTCCCACAATCTGAACAAAAAATATGAACCTTTGTCCGTGAAAATAGTAACATTGCCAAAACTAGAATGTGTCTCCTAGCCACAAATTTTTGGGCAAAAACTTAAAATCAGCAGTGAAAACTGAACGTTTTAGGAAGGTAGAGAGTTCAATGTGAATAGAATAAGACTGACCTTTCGTGCATAGCCACCATAAGCAACACCACCGATTATAGCATGCACTGAACTAGACGTTCCAGTTAATATTTCATCCCTTGAGTTTCCTGTAAAAAAAATTGGAATAAAAAAATTGCAAAAGAACAGAGAGTGCTTGACCAGATGAGAGGAGGAATTATGTTACTATGGAAGGATGTCGTTTCGAAAAGTCCGACTTTCTTCAACCCATCAACTGTGTGAGCATTGGTGCCACCCGCCAGTTGAAGAAAACCTGCCATTGTCAAGGTATCAAAAGAAAGCATAGCCTCTGTAGTCTGTACCAAGGGTGAATAGCAGATCATATGTACAAACCATGAGGCCTATCTTTTATTGCAGCCAAACGAAGAGCAAAAGCAATCGATTCTCTTGTGGCACCTCGACCAATATCTCCACTCATGGGGCGGCCATCCAACTTCAGTTTACAGGTTTTTTATGCAGGTAGAAAGCCACAAAACTAAGTGAGGTTGTGATGATATATTTTGAAAATATTTTAAGCAATTATGTTGGGTTTACATTACAGGAGGCACACCTGCCATAGATTGAAGCAACATAGATCTGGTTCCATAACTGAGTACATATCCTTCATTGATGATACTGTTGCCTCCCCAATATCAGGTAAGCTAACCTAGAAATGGCAAAAATTATTGCAGAACTCCCAAGAAATTCTACTAGACAGACACCCAGCGAGTTTACAGCTTAATAGTCCCTGTGAATTATTAAACAGAAGAAGTAGGTGACACACTTACTGCTGCTAATCTCAAATATTTGATCGAGTCGGCCAAACCATCCCAAAGTTCTTTAAATGGAGCAATCTGCCTACAGAAATTAAGGCTTAGTACAGTGGGATTGCCTCCACTTGAATTGATGTAAACTCAATTAGATTAAGTGCATAGAACATCCATGAAATAGTAAAAGTTTCTTCCCTCAATCAAGAAACTGTACCTTCCAGTTGTATGAATCTCTACAGCATCAACATCATTTCTTTTGAGAAGTTCAGAGGTTGTAGCAGCCTCTCTTATATATGAGGTCACTCCTATATCAAATGCACATCAACATATAAAATAATTTTGTATCCAACACATAAATGATAAAAGTTGATGTCTAAAAAGTATACATCTTCTGCATATTACTTTTTCAGTAAAATGATTCATACTTATTTTATCATATGGGCAAACTGGAATGCAACGGCCGCAGCCATAACAGCGTTCAGTTAGAACTCCACCCTGCATATTTAGTTAAAAGTTTTAGAAAGAGATCCTTGATGAACAACATGTACAAAGATATAGAAGCCTCAAAACATTAATATTGCTTTAAGAAAGGAAAAAACACCTTAAATGCACCAGGTGCATTAGTATGAAAAGAGAGTTGTGTTGTTGAATTTTGAGCCTCCAATGATATTGCATCAGCAGGACAAACTCTCTCACAAGGCTTTGAACAGTCAAGGGGACAATCCTCTGGATCAAATTCTGTTTTTAAGATGGCAATCAATTCGGTAAGACTTAAAAAAATTGTGGGTAACTGAGATGAATCCAAGAAAGCATTGTGTTCATAACAGCTGAGGCAGCCAATCATTAAGACTCAAGATCACAAAGTTATATTGATACATAAAATTACAAAACATGAGCAATTCAGGGGTGGAATTCTACCCAAAAATATAAAGGTATGCAAATTTCACCTAAGATAATTAGAAATAACACAAGAATCTGTGAGCTAAAAGTTATGTTCCATAGGCACTTGAGTTCATGGCAATGCCTATGATGCTAACTAAAGTAAAGAAGAAGGCGCTTACCGGCCTTGCGGAAGTGAAGATCCTCATCATCATTAACACTGATCATGACCCAAGGCCTTCGAAGGGGGAGAATCTCAATTGCTGCATCAATCCCCTCGTTTACTGCATTCACAACTGAGACATCTGCTGCACAGTCTATGCAATCAACTGCAACCGTTCATCCAGTAACATTAATTAATTTAACTTCAATACATGAATTGTTCTATTTTAGAGGGTAAAATTTTGGGTTTGAGTTATCTAGCATTAGAGATGGACTTAATAGGTTTGTATGCAAAGTAAATTTAGCCCACCCTATTTTGAAATTCTGGGTCCGTCCCTGCTCATGGACGTGTACAATTTTGGAATTGTAGTGATGGAAACAGGCAACGGATGAGATGTTTATTGGGGAAATGAATTAAAAGCAATGGATTGCAGACTTGCTAGTATTACCAGATGGAAAGATTGATGAAGTTGTGGATGCCAATTTGCTTGGAATTGGAACATAGCAGGAAGATGATGATCATGTGAGGAAGAATGATTTCTTATCATCTGAGATTAGCTCTTACTTGCTGTGCAGAATCACCAGAACATAGGATAAGTACGAAAGAAGCTATGCCGTCCTTTTGTTCAGCCGTGCTTCAATTAATGGGTCGTCGACAATGTAGAGGAAGCCATGCCGTTATGTTTTGGTATATTTAATTCATGTGCACTTATTCTATTTAAAATACAATAATATATAGATATGGAACAAGAAGCCATGATAAAGAAATTCAAAGCTTCTTACTTACTTGGTTATTAAAAATTATATATTTATATATTTATTTTCCTTTTAAGTTATTAAAAATTAGTTTCAAATGAACAGGATATTAGCTAGTTTGGACCGGGGCTGAGTGGAAGCCTTTCCTTTTAAGTCAAGTCCTTGCTCCATTCTTCTCCATTGTTCCTTTATCACAAGTCAAGTCTGGGCAGTGCCCTGCACTGACTACATTTAAGTAAATGATAGTTAAACATGAATATAATAGAGATTTTTCGTGTAAATATTGTTTGTATCAATTAATGTACATGGGGTTAGATTAGATAACATCAATCCATGTATAATGAAATTGTTGTAATAATGCTAAGGCCACAAAGTTAAACATGCAAGGGTTGTTGCAGGCCCCATACCAGATGAGATTGGTGATCTTCAAATTTTATAGGTTTTTACGGTCGGTGGTAATAATTTGAATGGCCTCATTCCATCCTCAATCTTCAATATCTCCACAATAAAGGTTCGTTTGAGAGTGATTCTACAAAGGCCACTAAGCAGTTTAAGATGTTAGGTAAAAATAAAATATCTCGATTATTTTAAAAATAATTGCATTTTGACAACAACTTTTAAAAGCAGGTTCAGACTTACTTTTCAAAGTTGCTTTCAAACGAAGCAAATATGAACCTTTAATGAATTTTTGAAGTCCCCAAAATACCATCATTAAATTGTACAAATGACACCACCTCCACCTCCACATCCAACTCTACCACCTCCACCACCACCTTCACCACCTCACCTCCATCACCTCCATCACCACCGCCACCACCACCACCACATCCTCATCCTCCTATGCCACCACAAACACCACCACCTCCACTTCCACAATCGCCACCCCCACCACCACCACTACTACAACCACCACCTCCACCACCTTTTCGCCACCACCACCACCATGCCACCGCCACCGCCACCACCTCCTCCTCAACCTCCACTTCCACAACCGCCATCCTCACCACCACCATCTCCACCGTCATCACCATCACCACCACCTCTTTCACCATCACCTTCACTTCCATCTCTTTCACCACCACCACCACTACCATCACATAATTAGCGCATAACACTTTCAACATCATGTCTATTTGAGTCATTATTCACAGTTACAAAAGTTTTATATTAAAATTTACTAAATGATTTTGACACTACTTTTTGTATTAACAACACTTTAAAAGAATTGTTTACCAACCATAGCTTTACTTTATAACTAATTATTTTTAAAGCACAACATAAAGCAACATTTTTTTTTCTTCAAGTGACAACAATCTCAAACTGACCCTAAGTGATTTTATGGAGAAGCACATGGGAGGTGCTTCTCCCCAGAATCACTTAAAATCATTTTTAGTGATTTTTCGGATAAGCATGTGGGATGTGCTTTTTCCCAGAAGTGATTTTGACATATCCAGAATCACTCCTAAACGAGCCCAAAGGGTAATGGAATTATATTTACACCTAAACCCGCCTAAAATGTCTCTCAAACGAGCCCTAAGAGTAATAGAGCTATATTTACACCTAAATCAGCCTGAAATGTCTTCAGTCCTTGTAACCGAAATCGCAGAACCCACAAATCGAGTCAAACCGAGTTGAAAAAGAGGGGAAAAAATTGAGTTGACCAAAAAAGTCAACATAAGTTCAAAAGCCAAACTTGACTAGTTTAAATTAGTTCCGATTTGAATTTGTAAAAGGCTTATCCAAACCGAACTGGATTAGCTGTGTTGATAAATGTCTAATTATTAAGGCCATATCCAACTATTTTTGTAGGCCAACTAAAAAGCCCATATGTGTTTTCTAGCCCATATGCACTTTGCCCTGCTCCGCTTGGTCAACTGGTCAACCACCAATCCACATTCATTGACAAAAGAAAAAGCTTCACTAACCCACCAACCCATACTCACAAACCATAATGACGAATGTGATTATGGGCACAATTAATGTGTACCAGTATCCTTAATGTCTCCACCACACTAAATTAAGCGCGAGTGGAAAAGGAAGTGCAATTCTGATACAAGCATACATTTGACTATGTGACTCTTAATTGTGAGTGAGTGAGTCAATGGGTCAGTGGTATTAGGTAATCTTTTCAGATCTTAACAAATAAGAAAATGAGAATTATTTTAATGGGCTGTTTCAGCAATTAGTTGATTCCTCATTTCATTCTGAAGAGTAGTAGCAAATAAAACTTTTTAAATTGAAGTTTGTTGACCTATATGGTAATTTGAAAAGCCTTATTTACTACTTGAATAAGTTTTGCTTTAATAGACTCTTCAATACAATTAATGCAATATCATAGAAAAAATATGAAAACATGTGAAAAATGTATATGTATTTATTATGTGAAAAGAAAATATGCACGTTTTAAACATTTTCAATGTAGGTTTTGTGTTTTCAAAGTAAAATTAAATATTTGAAGAGCCAAAGTCAACTTAACATTCCTGAAGAGAAAATAGATTGCAGCTTTGACGACTAAGTTTGAAGAAACTGTTTGTGAGAGTTTTTTGATGGAACTCACCTATTTTAGAATTTCAAAACTGTTAAAGAGGCTTGTTGGAGATGGTCTAATGGTGTGGCAAACAGGATTGCAAACCTTGCTTTTGCTTTAACCGATTCGATCACATGGGTTGGGGTCCCTCCTCAGCTCATTCATGACATATTGGTTGAAGATATGTTTTAACTTGTTATGTTTTTTAATATATCTGATCGTTTCCTTCGACAACAAAAAAACAAATAAGAAACGAGAATTATTATAATGGGCTATCATTTCATTGAAAACATTGAAAAGTGAAACAAAAATGGGACCGGCAATTGAGTATTTCATCATTTAACAAACTTTGAAGTTGGAAGGAATCATTTTGTGAAAACAGATGCGTGGAAAGGAAACTAATGCCCAATTGTCCATTCTTCCTTTCTTACAAGTCTAAGTCGTTGCAATGAATGGACAAGTTGCATTTGGCTACTAGCGAATTTCTTCCTCCATGGCAATCATGTGCCCCACTCTTTGGCAATGGCAACTTGTTCTGCCTTCATAAATTGCCTAATAAACTAGGACATACAAACTGAAGAAACGTGTTTTCGCTCAAAGAAATATGACATTTTGTCCTTTCATCTCCATTACATAGGTCCTCAATTAATTTTTTTAGGAATCTTATTTTCATTTTAGAGATTTCAATGAAAGCACTGTTGTATTAATTTACATTTGATACTAAAAGTCATGAACGAGTACATAGGGTTAGATTAGATTACATCAATCCATACATAGTGAAATTGTTGTAGACTAATAATGCAAGGATTAGATGGATAAATAAATTCATAGCTTCTTACATACTTTGAATCGAGTTGGTATAAGAGGAAGCCAAGCAATATTCCATACCCATTGTGCACTGTGATATGAAGCCAAGCAATATATTACTTGATCATGACATGGTTGCTACTGTCATATAAAAACGATAAAAACGATAAAAATTGAAATTGTATAAATTATACCAAGCGTTAGGCTAAAAGCTCAAATCATTGAGCTTTCTATATAATTGAGCCTGAATAACTGAATATTTTGATTACCAAAAATAAAGAATAACTAAATATTTCTGAAAAAGACATGAAGAGGAAATAAAAACTCGAAAGCTAAAAGATAGTGGGAAATTTTTTCCTTGACTTAAATATGTAGGGAGCTTTAGCTTGGCTTCATATCAACCATCTTTTAATTAAATAAACATTGAAGTTAAAGGTTTAGCTTTAGCTTGACCAATAAAATTTTTAAGATAAAGGTTTGATTAAAGGACTTTTAATCTCAACCATCTTTTAAATTTGTTAGCGTTGACTGTTTTGTCCCATTTATATTGAATATTTATTTTCTGTTTTAGTGTTTTTAATTAACCAAGAATATTTTGGAGTTCTTTAATGTTTCACAATTCTCTATTTTTCGCTTTATATATAGATAGAAGATGAAAACTTTCACAAAAAAGAAGCCAACAAAACAAATGAGATGTTTTATTGGGATATGCATAAAAGCAATGGATTATGAATGAACTCACCATAACCTGATGCAATGAATTTAAGTCCCGTTGTGCCTTGATAATTACAAATTTCTGAAAACATGAAGGAAAAAATAATAAAAGTGAAGGGCCCTTATTATGCGAAGGAGACCGGATTGATTTTTTTTTTTTTTTTTGGGTCTGAAAGGAGACTGGATTGATTGACCATATATGAATCATGATTGACGTGAAGACGTGTGGAAACAGAGGCCCAATTGTCCGTTCTACAAGTCTAAGTCTAAGTCTAAGTCGTTGCAATGACAACAAACAGACAAATGGATTTAACACCAAAAACGTACATTCCCTATGAAAGCTCTTCAAAGGCCCTGTAAGTTGCACCGAGCCAAAACCCCCACTTCCAAGTAAGTTGCTTTCGTTAAATCCATTTGTCCATTCTTCCTTTCTTACAAGTCTAAGTCGTTGCATTTGGCTACTAGCGAATTTCTTCCTCCCATGGTGCAATCATGGGCCCCACTCTTTGGCACCTTGTTCTGCCTTCATAGATTGGCACTGCAACAAATTATTCAATGATTTCAAGTTCTAAATCGGAAAGGAAAGGACAAACGAAAAACAATTTGAAGTTGGAAGGAAATTCTCTGTTTTCGGTGCTCATGGTCATGGAGAGAAGTTGTTTCCTCTTGTTAATCACCTTCGGCTGGTGCTGCAGCTGCAGTACAGTTCTATAGGCACAGTAGGTGCAGCACAAACCAACATCACCACGGACCAGTCTACTCTTCTTGCTCTGAAAGCCCATGTCACTAGTGACCCTCACAACATCTTGGTCAATTGGTCAACAATCACCTCCGTTTGCAATTGGGCTGACGTTGTTTGTGGTGCTCGTCACCTCAGAGTAGCATCATTGAATCTCTCGTACATGGATCTCACAGGCACCATTCCACCATACTTAGGCAACCTCTCATTTCTTGTTGAGCTGGACTTAGGAAACAACAGTTTTCATGACACCCTACCCCATAAATTGTCTTATTTGCATCGGCTGAAGTTGATTCACTTTGGTACAACAATTTTATGGGATTCATTCCATCGTGGTTTGGGTCCTTCCCCAAACTTCAAACCTTCAATTTGTATGGCAATCAGTTTTCAGGTTCCATACCTGCAACTATCTTCAACTTGTCTGCATTGCAACACATAGATCTAAGCATTAACAAACTATCAGGTACGGATGTGTCAACAAGGTACTCTATTGTTGATCTATCATTATGTTTCAACATCTTATAACATGATATTTTATAAATATAAAAAACACCCTTCAAATCTAATACTATAGAAAAATTCCTTATTGTACCTTCAAGTGAAAAAATTGTACCATATAAATAAACCAATTAGAAAGTGACCAAGTGACTAGTTGAGAGTTTTTTTTCCCTTCAAAATAGCCAGTGACTGCTTTTCTATAAATTATGTAGTGTGGTGTTTTTTCTAATTTCATTTATTTACATGTATTCTAAGTCTTTGTTTGGCATATTTAACAAGTGCGATACCCAGAGAAATAGGGAACTTAACAATGTTGAAGTGGATATACCTTGCCGACAACAATTTCAATGGTATATATATTTTTTGCATTGCCTTGATGTGATACAGTTATATATGACTCGGCTTTTGTTGCAGTGCATTATATGTGCATAAAACATGAGTTTAACTATGTGCATATATTTTAATGATTTTTCAGAAATTCCAAAAGAGATCGGCTTTTTACATCAGCTGGAGACGTTGTTTGTGCAACTTAATGTCCTAAAAGGCCATGTTCCTGTGGTTGTTTTCAACATGTCTTCTTTGACTACGTTGACTCTATATGGAAACAGCTTGAGTGGTGGTCTTCCAGACAATATATGCCAACATCTTCCTAGTCTTCAAGGCTTGAGTTTGAGTCGCAACCAGTTTGATGGTCCACTTCCATCCAAATTATGGCAATGCAGAGAGCTTCTTATACTATATTTGAGTGGAAACAATTTCAGTGGAAGCATACCAAAAAATATTGGGAACTTAACATTGATAAAGGAGATAGACCTTAGCGAGAACACTTTGACAGGTAATTGATATTTCATTATGTTGATCCAATTATGATTTATCTTTTTTATTTTGGTTGCATAATTTATCGTTATTTAACTATTTCATATTTTAGTAAATGAGGGAGATAGTTAATCATGAATATTGTTTGTACAATATCTGGCCAAGCACTCCCAAACACTCCCAAGCCAAAGGGAAGGGAGTCCCACATCGACAAAACACAAGAGGAGGGGTCTTCTTTTATAAGTGAGGAAGAGTCCCCTCCTCTTGTGTTTTGTCGATGTGGGACTCCCTTCCCTTTGGCTTGAGAGTGTTTGTGAGTGCTTGGCCAGATATTGTACAAACAAATATAACAATTTTTTGTTGTTGTCAAAATCGCTGGAAAATTCATTAGAATTGAATAGCAAGGTTTACAATCATGAATATAACATATTGACTTGCCTAATAAACGCTCTATCTAAGTCAATATGTTCAAATATGAGGTTAACCAACATAAGAAAAAAAAATTAGTATAAGGAAACGTGTTTTGTTTCAAAAGACAAATCTTTTTAGGACTGTTATTTTATTTTTAGAGATTTCTGTTTAAAAATTGTTGTATTAATTAATATTATGATGTGACATTTGATACTAAAAGTCATAAATCCATATATAGTGAAATTGTTGTAGATAGGATTGTGACATTGTGGCACTGGCAGGCACTATTCCATGGTCAATATTCAATATCTCCACCATCATATCACTTTCGCTTAGTGAGAATCAGCTATCGGGTAGCCTCCCAGCAAACTTAGGTCTTGGGCTTCCAAACCTACAAATCCTCTATCTTAATGCAGCTGGTCTCAACGGAGTAATTCCTAACCTCTCCAATGCTTCTATGCTCACGCGGCTTGGGTTGGCGCGAAACTCATTTACATGGTTTATTCCTAGCACGCTTTATGCCGTAACAAACCTTCAGTCGCTTAGGTTACACAATAATAATTTGACGATGGATACTTCGACTCCAGAAGCAAACACTCTCTCCATTGGTATTGGCAACTTGAGCAGCTTGATATACTTAAACCTGGGATACAATCAATTGAGTGGATCAATTCCAACTTCACTGAGAAGACTAGGGAATCTCCAAGCTTTAGGCTTGAATGATAACAAGTTGCGAGGGTACATCCCATATCAACTATGTCAATTAGATAACCTAGCTTACTTAGAATTGAGTAGTAATCAGCTCTATGGTTCTATACCTTCTTGCTTGGGAAATCTAACCGCATCTCTATGTAAGCAGGAGAACGGAGATTGTATAAATAAGTCAGCCCAAGACAGTTAAAAGCATACCTTTCTCGGCCTTTTGGCTAAGATTAAGTGTAGTATCTGTTCTTATCAGTTTAATATCTGATACGTGGACCAATGGTTCACACGATATTAAATTAATTTCTTTAAGGGGAGGGTTCACCACAGTAGCTTGCTATTGGGGCTCTCGGGCGTCGCCCAAGTGTTGCACTACTGCACGGGCCTGGTGCACCCCACCAAAACAAGTTCAAATTGTTCAAGAAAAACAGAAGCCAATGGAAACTAATCTTATAATGTGGAAATCAAGGATGTTTTATGATCCAGTGCCTATTTAACAAATTCTTCGTTCTGGTTCCTAACTGCTGGTGCTAAGCCACCATCTCCGCTTTTAGCTTTCGAACACCTACCAGTGATATAAGTTACCATTCAACCATTTAATCATTATTTCCATTTACCCCAACTTGCTTGTAAGGTGCTAAGGTTGTCAAAACCATAGTTCCATTTACCAGTGCTTGTACACTATTCAGATTATATGAACTTTCACGGCTCCCAAATTTGAGTCCAATTATTCATGTACCTTGAATGTGGAGGTTGACAGAAAGTTGCCAATTTTTTTACCGCCTTATTCGATATGAAATATGTTTTTTTTCTTCAAATAAGTGGAATCAAGTTTCATTAATATAAAAGCTAAGGCTTATTATCACAAAAGGTCCCTAAGGTTTACGAAACTATCAGATTGCATCCTTAATGTTTTTTTGTGTCATTGGTGGTCCTCAAGGTTAGTATGTGTAATCACAAATGGTCCCTGCCCGTTAGGTTCCGCCAAAAACTCCGTTAGTTTGCTGATGTGGCATATATATATATATCACAAAACATCCCTGAGGTTTACACATCTATCACAAATGGTCCCTGCAAATTTTTTTAATTTTTTTCATTTAAAATTCATAAAATTTTGGTTTTCTTTTTTAAATCTTATGAATTTTAAATTATTTTAAAATATACATTGTATTTTAAATACACATGACACTATATTATTTTAGATGTGGGTTCCACATACATGCCACATCAACAAATTAATGGAGTTTTTAAAAATTAATTTAAAATTCATAAAATTTAAAAATGAAAAAAATCAAGGGTTTAGGGTTTATAAATGGTCCTCAAGGTTAAAATCCTTATATAAATGGTTTTTTCATTTTTAAATTTTATGAATTTTAGATTATTTTTTTTAAAAAACTTCATTAGTTTGTTGGTGTGGCATATATGTGGAGCCCTCATCTTCAAAAATATAGTATCATATGTATTTAAAATACAATATATATTTTTAAATATTATAAAAAACAAAAACAAAATTTTATGAATTTTAAATTAAAAAATTAAAAAAATTTGCAGGGACCATTTGTGATAGATGTGTTAACCTCAGGGATGTTTTGTGATATGTATATATTCCACGTCAGCAAACTAACGGAGTTTTTGAAAAACCTAACGGCATGGACCATTTGTGATCACACATACTAACCTTGAGGACCATAAGTGACACAAAAAAATATTAAGGATGCAATCTAATAGTTTGATAAACCTTAGGGACCTTTTGTGATAATAAGCCTAAAAGCTAAAGCTAGTTACATCAAAGAAAATTGAAAACAACGAAAGCAACACAAAAGACATCAAGCCCACTATAGTCATAAAACTCATTATGCCAATAACGCCAATCAAAGGCATAAAACCCACTTAAGACATTACATTGGCAAAAAACCCAAACACTCGGAAAAAAACACATCCCATTTGAAATACAAACCATAAAAAAACAAAATTGAGGCCCAAAAACAATGATCCCGCCCAAAATAACACAAACAAAGAAAACCCTAAACCTAAGAACATGAAACTAATGTACCACCAACGCACGTCTACAACTGGAGAGGAGTAACTGTTAAATAAAACCAAAGCTTCCAACGAAGAATAGGGGTGGACAAGCCACCAACGTTTCAAAGAGTGCTTCTACAATCCAAAAATAAGTGCAAAATGTACTTTAAATACATTGACATACTAGAAAGCGCCACCAAGGAAGAATGATTGAAGAGGCACTCGTGGAGTTGAGGAGCAAAGGATGGTGGTGGAGATTTGATGCCGAGATGCAACCGCATGCGATGGGTAGAGAATAATATAATATATAAGGGAAAAGTGGTGGAGATCTTAGTCCACTATTAAAGAATGCAAACGGATATGTTCTCGACTCTAATAAAGGAAAATTCTAAATCCAACGGAAAGTAAAGTAATATAGTTTTCTATTACACTCTCTTTACCCTGACATTATGTATGCATTAAAAATAATTGATGTTGTTAAGTCAAATTGTTGAGGTTAAATGTGTTTATGATGAGTGGAGAGAAAGCTTCTGATGAGCTGCAACTAAATCACACTCAGAAAACCATTCATTGTGAAATTCAATCAAGCTTTCAAAGTACACCTTATGCAGCTGCTGTGTTTGTCAATTATACTGTAGCTGCGCATCTAATTCTACAAAACCCCTAGTCTATGAGACTATATATGACCAGTTTCCTTTCTTATTTCCTTTATTATTTCGTGTTGGACTTTGGAGGTGAAAACATGCAACTTTTCACTTGCTAAGATTTTACTTTTCGTATATGCTCCTTAATATTTTACTTATAATAAATATTTTAATTATAAGTGTTTCTCTAGTTTAATCAATCTTGTCAAATTGCATGTGTCTTTGGCACTTTTCCCATCATTTTAGCTTGTGATTATATCTAGCTTCAAGTACCACATCGGAAATGCAGAAGAAGTGGAAAGCGAGACTCATGTATAAAAGAGGAACTAGAGGCACTTTGAAAACTACTTACCTGGACGGGGTCTATGGGCGATCAAGAAGGCTCATGGCCTAGGTTGGTGACCTCCATTGCACTTAGGAGGGGTGCCCGCCTATGGTCTCCTCAACGTAGGAGAGCTAACGTCATAATTTGTTGTAGTGGGGGCATGCGTTCGCGCGGCCCCTACCTCAATTCAATATCAACTTTATGCTGATGGCTAGCAAAATAGGGTTAATTTCTCAATTTCTCTGGTATAATTGTTTAATATATCCGTTGTTTAATTCAATTCGCAATTTCCTGAGTACAATTGTGACATAGTTTATTCTTAGCCCAAAAACACATATTCAAAGAATTAATTCTAAATCAGCATGTTTTTTCTCCTAAAAAAAATTAGCATGTTGAATATGTTTCATACTTACCTATTGCCGTACTCATAGGGTTTCTGTGTTTTGCCTTATCCACTGTCATGCTCACAGAGTTTTTGTGTTCTGCCTTACCTCCTGTCGTGCTCACAGGGTTTTTGTGTTATGCTTTTGTGTGTTCTTCTATGTGCTCTATTTGTTCGGGTTTGTCAGTTGTTTCACTCATGGTTTATGACAAGGCATTCTCTACAGTTGTTCAATTGGTCAATGTCGAGTATGGTGTTCTATGACTCGCTTGTCAAGTTGGGTATGCAAAATATCTTTGCCCCAACTTGATGGGGAGTGTTGGCGAGTCCTTACTTTAGTTAGGATTTTGGTTACTTACCCATTTATCTAGTCCTATTATAATTTAGATTTATTTTCTATTGTAATTTAGATATATTTCCTATTTTATTTAGGGTTAACACATCTTTGTACTTATATAAATACCTCCATAATTGAGAAGAATAAATATATGAGCATAATTGAATATATGCCCTACTTTGTTTGACTTAGATTATATGAACTTTCACGGCTCCTAGATTCGAGTCCAATTATTCATGTACCTTGAATGTGGAGGTTGCCAGAAAGTTGCCAATTTTTTTTTTTTATCGCCTTATTGTATATGAAATTTGATTTTTTTTTAAAATAAAAATAATCGGAATCAAAGTTTCATTAATATAAAAAGCTAAATCTAGTTACATCAAAGAAAACTGAAAACAACAAAAGCATCACAAAAGACATCAAGCCCACTACAGTAATAAAACTCACTTAGGCCTCATCATTTGGCCCGCGGGCTCATGGGCCGATGGGGGCCGCCCGGCCCATCGAAAAAAAGCCCGGCCCGGCCCGTTATGGGCTTTGAGATGGCCCGGCCCGCCTTGAGTCGGGTCGGGCTTGGGCTTGAGTGTTTGAAGCCGGCCCGGCTCATAGGCCCGGCCCGATTAGGCCCAAGAAAGCCCGGACTGGTCCGCCCACAAAAGCCCGGCCCGTTAGGCCCGCATACATATATAATTATGTATAAACAAGAGTTTATGATTAGGATTATATCACTTAAATCACATATATAATTTGTTTCATTTCATTTACTTTTCTTTACTCATTCCTAGTTTTATAATTGGATGATTAGTACATTAATTTAATTTGTGTCAATTATTAATACAACAATTATATATATATAAATAAGATGAACAACATATCATATCACCAAATATAATCATATCACGAAACATAATCGTACCACCAAATATAATAATGCTTTTCTTGAACACATCACCAAACATTTGCATATTTATTCATACAATCCTTTAAAAAATATATTTTTTTTATACTTATTATTTTTTAAAATTATTTCTTAAAACGTATTATGGTCTAATTATGTAATAACCTCAAAAACAATACTTGATTTTATTCTTTTTGTAGAAAATCTTATTAAGTTGTGTGACTTTATTAGGTGTTTTATGAATTTGGTTTGATGTGAAAATATTGGAATTAAGTGAGTTTAATCTCAAATTTGGACTAAAATGCCCTTATGATTAAGTTTATGATTTTTTTCGATTGAAGTAGGCCCGTTTTGGCCCGGCCCGTTGGGCTTAGCTCGAACCCGGCCCGATGGGCTTTCTCAAGCCCGACTCATGGGGTCGGGCTTGGGCTTTGAATTTTCTAAAAAAACCCGGCCCGGCCCGCTTTTTTCTCTCTCCTCTTTAAAACCCGGCCCGGCCCGAACCCAAGCCCACTATAGGCATAACGCCAATCAAAGGCATAAAACCCAGTAGGCTTAAAAACCCACTTAAGACATTACATTGGCAAAAAACCCAAACATTAAAAAAAAAAAAAAAGAAGAAGAAAAAAACAACATCCCATTTGAAAAACAAACCATAAAAAAAAACAAAGTTGGGGCCCAAAAATAAAGATCCCGCCCAAAATAACACAAACAAAGAAAACCCTAAACCTAAGAACATGAAACTACCGTACCACCAAAGCACGTCTACAATCGCGGAGGAGTAACCGTTAAATAAAACCAAAGCTTCCAACGTAGAATGGTGGTGGACAAGCCACCAAAGCATTGAAGAGCACTCCTGGCAATAAAATAAAAAAAGTGCAAAATGCACTTTAAATACATTCACATACCAAAAAGTGCCACTGAGGAAGAACGACGGAAGAGGCACCTATGGAGTTGAGGAGCAAAGGATGGTGGTGGAGATTCTGACGCCAGATGCAGCCGCATGTGATGGGTAGAGAATAATATAACATATAAGGGGAAAGTGGAGGATAAAAGTGAGAAGCGTATGGTAAAAACCAAAGGTGGTGGGTGGGGGAGAAAGCTTAGGGAGAAGTTGTAGATCTAGGGTTTCCATATTCACCCAAATTTTAGGGGGAAAAAGGTGAGGGTAGAGAGAAGAAGGTGAAAAAAAAAGGTTCAGAAAAAGAAAAGGGAAGAAAGGAGAGAGAATAGGGTAGTGGGGGGAGGTGCACCCTCTGGTACGACGTTGAAGGGCTTATGAGGATATGCTAGTGTTGAGAGCTCTTTCAGTGTAGAAATTTTCCTCTTTGAAAATTTGATGTTCTTAATTGGCAAGGGCATGTCAATCGTATTTTGGTATAACATACTCTTAGAGTTGGTAAAACTGACACACTCATCAAACAAACAAATCCTCAATTTACAAAGTTGAATTTTAAAGTACACCCTATCCTCACATTTAGACACTTCAATTTCAGTTACTTATTGTTGAAACATTGTTGGTTTTCAATGAGTTTGCAAACGAATCCTTCAAGTACAAACACGTGAACAGATGTTGTTATGGGAACATGATATATATGTGCTTGCTTAGAGTATTTTCACCCATTGTGTCATGGCGAAGGGTAAGGGCAAGTAAGGACAGACACTATTCACATGAATATTGTTTGCCCTACCCTTTTTAATTTTGCTTTCCCACCTATTGCCATGACAAGTAAAGGCAAATACTATGCACATGAGATATGAGAAAATGAATTTGTATGGAGTTTAGGTGTGGGAAGTGAAGAATACGGCTAGGTAGGTTTTTTTAAAATCTTGTTAGGTATTTAAATTTGTCGCTGATGTCACGCTAATATTAACAAACTCAGGTAGCACCCCATGCAATTCTTGCCTTTGGACTGGCTCAAGTAAATGTGGCACATTCTTACCTAGTCAAACTTTGTTGCTGTGGGCATTAATTCAAGCCTAGGCTGCCTTTTGCCAGGCCAAAAGGCAACCAGTGGAAGTGCTTTAACTACATGCCTTTGGCTGCCCACAATTATTTTTGGTGGGATTCAAGAGTGTTCGCAAATATCCCACATCGACAAGTTGAAGAAAGGAAATGAATAAAGGTGTACGTATAAAGGAATCAGCCCAAGACAAGGCCAAGATCAAGTGTAGTATCTATTCTCATCAGTTTAATATCTGATACGTGGGTCAATGGCTCACATGATATTAAATTAACTTCTTTAGGAGGAAGGTCCGCCACAGTAGCTAAAAGCCACAAATTTATACACACATTTTCAACCTTTCGATTAGAGTAGTTTTAAACTTTTAATGGTTGAGATTGCATTTGAAAAGAAATCAATATCATCTCAACTATATATGATTAATATGCCTTGAAACTAACCCATTTTCTCTCTCCTCCCTCCTCATAAATTCAAACCAGAAACTTATGACTTAATTTGTACTCAAACTTTTAAACAAATTTTTGTGCCTTTGGTCGTATAATCTACTAGACACATGTATGTTATAGAGTCATGATGATAATGATCAGGAAGCTTTGTGATGGATGGTCCGAAGCCATATGAAGAAATCCATGGCTGTACATAAAACGTGTTTTTCACATATTATTTGGAAGCTCACTGGCAAAGCAGTGTTCCTTTTTATCTTTCTTCAGGTAAATGAAAGCAGTGCCTACCTACCTTAGTACATGCATTAAAGAAGTATTGTTTATTATTAAAACACCCAAAAAAAAAAATGGAGGGATGGAAACGTCACTCTCTCACGTAATATTATTAATTCACGTATTAAAATTTAATATTGATGGAGGCTCCGTTTTAGTTTAGTGTTTGCTAATTTTGGGGTGTTCTTTTCAAATACACTATATGAATTTTTGTATAATCTATATATATAAAGCAAAAGGCAAGAGAATGGTGAAACATTCAAAATACCAGAAAATGCCCTTGGTTAATGCAAACATTAAGAATTGAACTTATTAATTAAATAAGGATAAAATGATAAATTCACACTTTTTCATAAAAAATAAAATAAAATAAAAATAAAAACAATGTATATTTTTATGGAACACAACTACCCATTATCTTTTTTAATTCTAAAATAAATTTAAATATTTTAAATATAAAAAAAAAAAACCTCGCAAGCGCGGAAGCGCGTGCGAGAGAACTAGTATATATTATGTTAAAATAGACTTATTTAAAAAGAAAAAGAAAAAAAGAAGGTAATAGAAAGTACTAAAGGTAAAAGGAATAGGTGTAATAGACCCGTGCAATGCAAAACATCTACAACCCAAAAGATAATTTGGGATCAGTCTTTGACTCGGTCAATGCCATAGAGAATTAAGCGCCTCTCTCTTACCGTTACTCTCCAACCACATACCTCCTGTCCTAACGACCCTCCACCGGTAAAGGTCACAAAATTTCAACAAAATTACAGAGAAATGAAAGCAAAACACAGTTGGAATTCTAATTCTTGCATCACTTCCTACAATTGTCAGGTAAATTTGTTATCTTTTCTTCAATTTAAAGAAAGAAAAAAAAAAGATTGAAAAACACACAAGTTCGATTTGATAGAGCCACTGCAATTGAATTCTTGTACAGGAATAATTCCCAGTTTTCCTGTACTCTGATTTCCCTTGTGACAACAATTGGCCTTGTCCTCCCCTGACATCTCAGTTGTTGAAATCTCTCCATCTCTAAGGGGTTGCTCCATTCAGCTATGATCTCCAAAACCCACATCTTGTTTTCTCTGATTTTGCTTTCCTCTTTCTCATTAAACGCCATTCATGTTCTCTGCAAAGCCCCAGCCCCAGCCCCAGCCCCAACCTCAGCCTCCGAGTCCCAATTCATCTCTTGTGGCTCTTCCCCGGATGGCGAAACTGATTCGTATGGCCGCAAATGGGCCACGGATTCAAAGTTTCTCACCTCCTCCGACAACACGAAGAGTGCAACAACGGACTACCAAGACCCAGCTCTGCCTTCCAAAGTCCCATACATGACAACAAGAATCATCAACTCTGCAACATCATACAAGTTCTCTGTTTCATCCAGTCAGCGCCTTCTCTTGAGATTCCAGTTTTACCCATCTGTTTACGGGTCTTTGGAAAACACCAAAGCAGTTTTCGACGTAACGGCGAATGGCCTCACTCTGCTTCGCCATTTCAGTCCTTTCATCACAGCCCTGGCTCTCACGCAGGCCTACATCATAAGAGAGTACTCGCTCGTCCCTGTACCATCCGGCTCTCTAACCATCACATTCACACCTTCTTCGTCGAAACACGAAAATTTCTTCGCTTTCGTCAATTCAATCGAGATAATCCCCATGGAGGACACGTTCCAGCCCGCAGACTTGCTCGGGTTCAGGGGCCAATCAATCGAGGTCAAAGGCTCTTCGCTCCAGACCATGCACAGGCTCAATGTCGGCGGAGGCTACATTCCACCAATAAACGACTCAGGGCTGGCCAGGACTTGGCTAGATGACTCGCCCTACTTGTTAAACGCAGCTTTCGGGGCCTCATATTTCGATGGGGTCTTTCTTGGGGTTGCAATTGAGGCTGACAATAATATTACAGTTAAATACACTAATAATGTGCCAGAATTTGTTGCACCTCTCAGTGTGTACAGGACAGCAAGATCCATGGGGCCCGATCCAAGGGTCAATGAGAAATATAACCTCACTTGGGTTTTCCAGGTTGATGCAAATTTTACATATCTGGTTAGGTTCCATTTCTGTGAGTTCCAAAGCACCAAGGCCAATGAGAGATCGTTTGATATTTATCTCAACAACCAAACAGCAGAGGAGACTGCAGATGTGATTCAGTGGGCAGGGTCCATAGGGATGCCGATTTATAAGGATTATGCAATTCATATTAATGATAAAGAGGGAGATGAGATGCTTTGGGTGGCCTTGCATCCAAACCTGGGGCAGCATCCTCAGTATTATGACGCAATTCTTAATGGACTGGAGATCTTTAAGGTCAATGACACCCATGGGAACTTGGCAGGTCCAAATATTGTGCCCTCAAAGATGCTTCTTAACGCTGACGCTGCAGCCAGGAGTTTTATGCCAAACTTACTCTAGACCTTGATGTTGGGGGATTTTGTGGAAATGGATCCCCTTTTGATTCATATACTTAACTTAAACTATTTTGATTCCAAATTTCCAGGGTTTCAAAGCATATAAGTGTGATACTTTTTTTTTAAATGTAATTTATGGGCCACATTACACGTAAAGAACAAGCATACGATAGTCGACTATGATAGTAAAATCTCTTTCATTTGCATCATAATTTTTTTTTGGTTGACAAAGAACTATATATTAAAACAAGCGTCATCATCCTTTGTTTCTATGTTAATAACAATATTGCAACCCTTCAAAAGACACAACTAAAAAGTTTGAGTACTTGTAATTGTGTTTCTCCTTAATTAGTTTGTGATTGTGAGGTACTTTGAGTACCAATTACATTACTTGTTAAGGGCACCTCCAGCGCAAGCCCCAAATCGGGCAAATGGCAGCCCCAGGCCCCAAACCCCCCTCTAGCGCGCAAGGTCCATCTCGGGCAAGGGGTGGGACCCACCAGCCATGGCAAGCCCACGAGCAAGAATCGACTGGGCTGTTGCCCGAAGGTTGCTTACGTTACGGCTGACCCCAGTTGCCAGAAACATGTGGCTTCTCATGGAGCCTTCGATCCAATCCAACGACTCTCCAATTTTTAGCTAAAAAAATTGAAAAAAATATCGAAAACTTTTGTAAAAAATATCAAAAAAATTATGGAATTTTTTTTTCTATAAATACCTACCAATATTATTCACTTTTCATACCAAATCTTCATACAAATTCATCTCCTTCCAATATTTTTCACTTTCCACACCAAATTTTCTACTACAAAATTTCATTTGTGCAAAAATACAAATGACCTCTTCCATCGAAGTTGGAGGGTTGTGGACAAACGTTTGAAGAGGTTAAAATCTTGGCAACGAGGTAAAAAAAAAATCCGTTTTATTAAATTTAATGTCATTTAAAAAATATATTTTTTGCATTTCCAATTTCATTTTAAAAAAAAAAGATTATTCAAGGCAAAACAAACAAGAGGAAAACCATTACACATGGCTCCTCAAGTGAACAATGCCCGAGGTCGGTTCCAGTGGTGTGTTTCGTGTCGTAAATAATGGCACTATTACGTCATTTAGAAAGAAAATACTCCCTCACGTCGTGATCCAGGTAAAACCGCCTCTACTAATGATTGAGTCATCCTTGTACTCGATTGTGTCTGACTATGAGGACCGGGAGTATTTCAATTGTATGATGAATGAGTAGGTATTTCAATTGTATGATGAGTGAGATGTGAATTTTATAATAAATATGGACACGTGGCAACCGAAAATCTTATCCGAAAATTTTATCTAAAATTTGATATGAGAATTTTATAATAAATAATGACACGTGTTAATCGAAAATTTTATCCGAAAATCTTATCAAAATTAATGGTTTAAGTATAAACAATAGAAAATAAATTAAAGTGAATAGTAATTGCTCTTGCCCTTTGTTGAGGCCCAAAAAATCCACGGTTCGGCCCAAATAAATTCTCGGCCCAATGCAATACCTTACTGAGAAGAAACCCGATTTAGGCACGTGAAAGTTCATCATATGTGTTTGCACACATGCCACGCCAAGAAAATAAGCAACACGCCACTCTACAAGCTTAAGTGGGCCCAAGCCACGCAAGATGCCTGAGGTTTGCTTGAGTGGGTTGTGGTATGAATGGTAATAAGTTGACATGAGGCCCATTGATGGGCCAAGAAATGGAAGTCCAGGGGTTGCTTGGGAGACTGGAACTCAGGCCCATTTCTTAGGCACAAACATGTAGGTGAGCACAAAAGAGACAAAATATCATAACCAAAATAGCCTATTGACTCAACCAAAAAAAGCCCAATGCTTGATAAAGATAGCCCACTTACTCAATAAACCAACTTGGCCCATACAATTTCAATAGAAGAGCTGCAAAGCTCCAGCACCTGGCTGAAGAACAAAGTCACGAAGGGAAGTCCTGGAGGTCCACTATGTAGAGTTGCTGGGAAAGTTCCAGCACATGGGAGGAACAAGTTTCAAGTAAAAACTTCCAAAGGACCAAGGGATATTGGAGCGCATATCACCGTTTCAACCAGCATGCATACCCATTCTCTTTCCCTCATCAGACCTGGCCATAAAAAAAAGGAAGAAAGGAAAGGAAGAAGATTGCTGAAAATGGGAGTTCCTGAGGTAGCTGCGATAAAAGGGCCTTGAGCTCCCAAAAATCCCTGATTTTGTGCAAATAGACTAAGGAAATTTCACCAACATGGGAAAAGTCAAGGGAGGAGAGAAGAAAGGAAGGGAGAGATTTGGCCAAATTGGATAGGAACCATTAGGGTTTCCTGAAAAATGGTAGCTTCCAGCACCTATAAAAAGAGGCATTTCCTACCCATCACAACACACAACCAGAGAGAAAGCTTCCTCTCTTGCATACAAAACCCAGCAATTTTCGTGCTTAGTTCATCTCCTCCCTCAACTTTCCCCTTTGTCATGCTATTCTGACATTTGACAGAGTCACTGTCGAGCTGCCGGAAATAGCGTCAAAGCCATCTTTTCCTTTCCTTCCCTCCTTTCTCAGCCAAACTTCTTTGCAAACTCTCCATCTCCTACCTTAATACCCATTTTCCCCCAAGAACACTCAGTTTTCTCTTCGGTGCTAAACTCATGTCGAATTTGCTCCCATGCCACAAGCTTCTCATGCCAAGCCAAGAATTTATCTGAAGCAGCCGTTATTTTCGTTGGTGAAGGTAACCAAGATGTTTCCTAAGGCCCTACTGTCATTTCGAAGCATTCTTGGGGCTTGATCTCTGAACTCAGACTCAAGGGGCAATTTCATCCATTTTGCTATTTACGGCAGCCCAGGCCCGTGGTAGCTGCCCGAAGGAAAAAGACCCATACACCCTTGCCCTTTGGGGTGGAAACAAAAAAGGCAAGGCTGCCACTATTCACATGAATAGTGACAAACCTTACCTTGTCTTTGCCTTACCCTTCCCTTTTGGGGTGGAGGTGCTCTAATGAGAAACAATAAAAACAACCGAAGAAAAAAGGGAGCACAATCACTTAAAAGTGGATTGCATGGGAGTATGGGCATTAGCTTCCATTCTTAGAGCATTTCCAAGGGAGATGTCAAATACCAAACATCAAATTTAAATTTGATGATTGATGTGGCAATTTGACATCTTACACAATTTTACACTCCACCCGACGTGTCAAATTAAATTATTATTTAATTACATTTCAGTGTTGATTATTTTCTACTTCTTAGCTTAGAATATAATTTTTATGTTTTTAATTAAAAAGAAAAGAAAATACTAAAAGACAATCAATTAATTGAAAAAGAAAATACTACACGACAATCAATTCATTGAAATATAATTCACAATTTACCACCTCGAAGAATTTTCATTCTAAGTTGAGAATAATATCTATGGGAGTTCTTTGAGTAGAAGATGATGAGAAACTAGTGAAGTTAGATTGGTTTTCATGCTTCTTACTCACTGATTCTTGTGTTTGTAACCACTTTGGTTGGTGCCTCAATTCACTGTAAAGGAAAAGAATTTTTTTTGGTATAAAAGAAGAGCTATGTTTGAGCACAAGTTCTTTTTTTTAATATATATATATATATACAGAAATTCTCTTATGCGGACATCCGGACGTTATTATCGTGCGGACGCAGTGTATTTTTGTACTACCCATTTCTGTGTTCTTGCCTATTTACAATAGGATCCGCACGATAATAACGTGCGGACATCCTATAAGAGAATATATATATATATATATATATAGCTTTTGACGAAAATGAAATGAAAGAGGTGATAAACAAAAATTACATGTACAATAGGAGGAAATGGTTGTGCGTTTAAAAACAATTGTTCAATGATAGGAATAAACTGGAAAGAGGAAGAAGGAAAAAAATAAAAAAGGAAAATAATAAATGAAAGTTACAGCCAGTTGTCTTTAAAAAATAATAAAATATTCATTTGACATCTTGCTTTTGGGCCGTCAAAAAAAAAGCTGAACCTCTAGCCTTCATTCCACATCAGCTTTGACAATTCGGTTGGAGTAATGCGAGATGTTATTTCTAGCCGTTAAATATCTATGTGGCACTTTTGACATATCGGTTGGAGATGCTCTTATGAGAAAGCCCTCTTATTATGTTTCTAATACTCTATGCAACTTTCTATGTGTGTATGTGACAAAAAAAAAAGTGTATTTCAAAATTTCATAGTTTGAAAAAAATCATTCGAACTAAGCTTGTGAACCTTGATATTCGGTTTGACTCGACTCATTTACACCACTATGTAAGAAAAAGTTATTTACAGTAATAATTTATATACATTTTAAAAACATTATTCTTGCACTATTATAGTGGTGAACCTTATGTAATCATATTTTGTTATAATTTATATATAATTATAATGCCAAGATGAGCTATTGCCTTACACAATTTTGTCAAGATCTGACCTCAGTTTTATGTAATTAATTGTGATATAAAGTGCCTTAACAAATCAAATAGGGATTATAAATATGAATTAGTATAATATATAATTTGTCTCATATAGTTATTTATTTATGAATATTGCATATCTGTAGAAACTTAGACAATGGCACCAAATCCAATAGGTCTCCAAATGGTCAGATTTTGAATATGATCTGAATTTAAAAAAAAAATAGGATTATACATGTTTTTTCTTTTGTGTAGAGAAGGATTATACTTGGCTTCTTATAAAATTACCAAAAAGACGAATTTAGTGTGTTATGGATATGATTATAAGTTATCGTTAGTGGAGGAGCCGCAAATTGTCTTAATTTTGATGTTAGATCGCTCGGATTCATTCATCAATCCACTCGGTGAATGTATCACCACTCAAAATCAAACCTAAAGAAACGCCAAGGCAGTCAATGCCTAACACCATTTACCGTTTCTCTCTCTAACCCAATTACTCTCTAACCAGTAACTACCTCCTATCCTAACGTTCCCAAGACCCTGGACCCAAAAAAAACAAAAACAACAGAGAAAAATGAAAGCAAAAATACATCTTGATTTGTAATTCTTGCATATCATCCTGAAATTTCCAGGTAAATTTGTAATCTTTACTTTTCATGAAAACCAGAAGACCCCATTTGGATTTAGTACAGTTATTGTAATTGAACCTCAGGAAAGTACAGGAAAACATTTTCTCTCATTCTTCTTGTTCTCCTGTACTCGTTTTCCCCTGTACCGTACATACATATTGATCTTGTTCTTCCTTAACCTTTCAGCTCTTGAATTCTCCATCAAAAGGGTTTCTCTTTTCAGCAATGATCTTCAAAACCGATATCTTATTTTCTCTGATCTTGTTATCTTTCTCATTAAACACCGTTCATGTTCATAGCAAAGACTCTGATTCTTACGTCATTTCTTGTGGCTCTTCAAGTGGAGGCACCGATTCCGATGGCCGCAAATGGGCCTCAGATTCCCAGTTTCTTACGTCCTCTGATAAATCGAACACTGCAACGGCCCAATACCAAGACCCTTCTCTGCCTTCTCAAGTTCCATACATGTCTGCAAGAATTTTCAACTCTGCATCGTCGTACAAGTTCTCTGTTTCACCCAAGCAACGCCTTTTGGTCAGGCTCCATTTTTATCCAACTTCCTATAACAGCCTCGACCCTTCCAACTCATATTTCGACGTGGTTGCAAATGGGTTTACTCTCCTCCACAATTTCAGTGCCTCCATTACAGCCCAAGCTCTCACACAGGCCTATATCATGAGAGAATTCTCACTCATTCCTCCCCAGTCTGGCTATCTCAACATCACATTCATACCTTCTTCACAGCATGATAAATCCTATGCTTTTGTCAATGGGATTGAGGTCATCTCAATGCCTGCTGATATGTTCAAGCCTGCACACTTGATCGGGTTCCAGGACCAAACTGTCGAGGTCCAGAGCTCTTCCCTTCAGACCATGTTCAGGCTCAATGTTGGTGGACAGTTTATTCCTACAACCAATGATTCAGGGCTTACAAGGACATGGTACGATGATTCGCCGTACTTGTTTGGTGCGGCATTTGGGGTCACATCTGAGGCTGGTAAAAATGTTAGCATTAAATATCCTCCTGAAGTGCCAGGCTATATTGCACCTCTGAATGTGTACAGCACGGCTAGATCAATGGGACCGGACCCGAAAATCAACCAGAATTACAATCTCACATGGGTTTTCTCTGTTGATGCCAATTTTACATATGTTGTTAGGTTCCATTTTTGTGAGCTTCAACTCACCAAGATTCATCAGAGGGTGTTTGATATTTTCCTCAACAACCGAACAGCACAGCAATCTGGAGATGCGATTGCTTGGGCAGGGTCCATAGGAGTGCCAGTTTATAAAGATTATGCAACTGTTGTTAATGATAGAAATGGTGATGAGGAAATATGGGTGGCATTGCATCCATCTGTGTCAGAGAAGCCTGAGTATTATGACTCAATTCTTAATGGTTTGGAGATCTTTAAGCTCAATGACACACGTGGGAACTTGGCAGGCCCAAATCCTGAGCCTTCAAAGATGCTTCAAGAAGCCGAGGCTGCTGCAGCTAGTAATTTTTCTCCTCCGCCGGAATCCAAGAGCAAGGGTGAAGTAATTGGAATAGCTGGTGGGGCTGCTGGTGGCGCGGCTGTAGTTGCAGCAGTATGCTTTGTTGTGTACATAAAGAAGAAGAGAAAGAATGGAATGGAGTCTGGGATGGGTGCTTGGTTGCCCCTTTATGGTAACTCTCACACATCAACTATTTCTGGCAAGAGCAACACTGGTAGCAGCCACCTTTCAAGTCTGGCTGCTGGTCTATGTAGGCATTTTTCATTATCTGAGATAAAACATGGTACCAAGAACTTTGATGAATCTCAAGTTATTGGGGTTGGAGGGTTTGGGAAGGTTTACAAAGGCATTATTGATGGAGGGACCCAAGTGGCTATAAAAAGATCGAATCCATCTTCGGAGCAAGGAGTTAATGAATTCCAAACTGAAATTGAGATGCTTTCAAAGCTTAGACATAAGCATTTAGTCTCTTTGATTGGTTTTTGCGAAGAAGACGGGGAGATGGTTCTTGTTTATGATTACATGGCTAATGGGACTCTAAGGGAACACCTATACAAGAGCAACCAACCTCCCTTGTCATGGAAGCAAAGGTTAGAAATTTGCATTGGAGCTGCTAGAGGATTACATTATCTTCATACTGGTGCCAGGTACACCATCATCCATAGAGATGTGAAAACCACAAACATTCTATTGGACGAGAATTGGGTAGCTAAAGTGTCCGATTTCGGGCTATCAAAAACAGGTCCTAATATTAGTCAAAATCAAACCCATGTTAGTACAGTGGTGAAGGGTAGCTTTGGGTACTTGGACCCTGAATATTTCCGCAGGCAACAATTGACAGAAAAATCTGATGTGTACTCTTTTGGGGTGGTTCTGTTTGAAGTCCTGTGTGCAAGGCCAGCGCTCAATGCTACATTGCCAAAGGAACAAGTTAGTCTTGCAGATTGGGCTATACATTGTCGAAAAAGGGAATTCTCGGCGAAATTATTGATCCACATCTTAAGGCTGGACCCCCTATAAATCCTGAGTGTCTGAAAAAGTTTTCAGAGACAGCTGAGAAGTGCTTAGCTGATCATGGACTTGAACGTCCTTCAATGGGTGACGTGCTTTGGAACCTCGAGTTCGCACTTCAACTGCATGAAAACCCTGATGGAGAAGCAGTTGTTGTTCAAGATAAAGCAAATGATGCTTATGCAATTCACAATTCCACATTGACCGTCCAGGAAGAGAGCACTGCAAGTGAGGCTACTGTAGAAGACTTAAACACAAGTGCAGTTTTTTCACAAATTGTGAATCCAAGAGGAAGATGAGGCCAATCATGTAAACTATGCCTCGGTCACCTCTTTTTCTATATTGTTTTGTTTTCTGGCTAGGAATTTTGTTTTAGTAGGCTGTGTATTGATATCATGCCTCTTCAAATTTTTGTTTTTCACCTTGGTAGATACAAGAAGACAGAATGGAAACTATTGCAGAAATTTTTTGGGGCATGATCCCATCTCTCCACCTGGTAAATACCTTTATTTATTTATTAATTATTTAAGGAATTTGTCAATTCTTGTTTTGGTTTCTGTATTTGAAGGAAAATAATGTGGCTTTCTGCCAATACCAATCAGATATGGGCAAAATGACAACACAGCTCATGTAAGCATGTAAGCCTGTAAATTATAAAGTTGAAGACAAACATAAAGTAAGCACAGGGGAAGCATTTAAAAACAGACACCAAATGTTTTGAACTGCATAATACTATTTACAGAATGATTACAAAAATAACAATTTGGTTCCCTTTTTGTTGTTCCATCACAACTAGCTTGAAGAAGGCCATTTTCAAAACCCCTTTTTCTTTGTACAAAATTCAATATCCCATTTATAGGCAAAAAATAAAAGAATATCTCCAATCATTCATTCTGCGTTTTTTTTAAAGTCAACATTCATTCTGTTTTCTACTTATCTGTACTTGAGCTCTGGTTGCCAAAGCCACAGAGAGAGAGAGAGAGAGAGAGAGAAAGAGAGAAGAATAACATAAACTATTGGTGGCTAAGTCTCAAAATGAAGTAGAATGTTATAGTTGCGAGGGCTAAAATATAATTAGCAAATAAACTTCGCGGACTTGAAAGCAAGGGGGTACATGAGGGGGTTGGAGTAAGTGAAGCTGATGAGATGATGGGGCTTCAAACGAGATTAACTAAAAATAGGAAAAGAGTTTAACATTCCAAAATATTTTCTTTAATCATTGAAGGCTGAAGCCCAATGCAAATGGTTTTTCTGTGTTGTCCAGTAAATTACAAGTTTTACTTGCATATCAAGTTACCTTACTCCGAGATATGAAATATACAAGGCGAGCCCCCAGCCTCAAATTTCATGATACAAACCACAAAACCCACAAGAGGCCCTGTCATATATACGATTAAAATGCTCTAATGTTTTCTGTACTATGTAACAGGTTCTTCTCCATTTGGCAAATCACTATAAAACTTTCGCTCTTGTTCTGTTTAGTACAAAAGGCCGTGAGGTTTCCATCTGAACTTCTAGCTTGGATGGGTCTAGAGATAATTTTTCTGTAACAAAAGCATCCACATCAAAACCACTCTCATTTTCCATGTCATTTCTTTTAGAGGAAGGGCCAGCCGACTCTTCATCGATATTATTTTCAATTGCTCCTGTTATTGTTCTCAGAGAATCCTGTTGTATTTGTTGTGAATTCTGGTCCAACTTCATGAGACTCTTTATACGGTCAAGTGCGGGGTCTATAATGTCTAAGAATCCCATAATCCATGAAGCATCATCCACAATTTCAACGCGCTGTTGAGAGAAACAAACGAGTGTTAAAAGTTGAGGGCTTGAAGCCTTCCAGGACAAATATCCCAAACAGATAGCTTTCTCACATATAAAATGCAGTGACTATGCTAATTACTAACCTGCTGGAAATAGAGGTCACGAATTTCCTCTGCACGTACAGAGTTTCCTTGATTTTCCTCTAATGATGCCCATGTCATCCATGTGACATAACTCTGAGAATTTATATTAAGGGAGGACCTAAACAATCTCCTGGCAGCTGATAGGTTACCATTTCTCTGTTCTAGAACTCCCCAAGCCTACCACAGAAACAGATGGTCATTGGCATGAAGCCTTAATAATCACACATGTGGATAATGTTTGCTATGGCATTGATCTAAGTTTCTTCCTTAAAAATATGCCTTGTTATGTGCCATCGCTAATCTTTTTTTTTATAAGAAACATGATAAAGAAGACCTTAAGGAAGTTGCTGTTTCAAGTATAACATAACTGAACATTTTCAAGTATAAGATACCAGACACCTAACTACGGTCATTACCTGCAGGCAACGAGCAGCAGTTTCACTAGTTGAGTTGATGGACAATGCTTTTTGGTATAATTTCCTTGCTGTCTCTATGTTTCCTTCTTTCCATTCCATCCATCCCCAAGCCTAAACACCCGAAGATTTCACATTTAGAGAATTAGTTTTCTGTTGAATTCACAATGATGCACGTATACACAAACAAGTCCTGTAATTCCCGAAGATAAATCTGTCTGGTTATTTCAGAAAGTGGCCAATGCATAAAGGATGGAAATTACTTTTCTTTTCTTGTATAAGAAATGATGATGTGGTATGAAATAACTTGGATAAGAAGAGTATCAATGGTATGCAACAAGGAAAGGTAATGGTGCAGTCCAGCACTTTATGTAGGCAACAAAAAACGCCCAATAAATGTTTTCGTATTCTCTATCATCGCAAAGTCTGACTAATTCCAATTTTGCTTTTAGTACTGTTGAAGAGCATTCATACTTCAGTTCAACCAATTAGCAGTATACAAGCATCATCCACACACATAATTTATCAGGTCGTCATCTCAAACAAATAAATGGCATCAGGTTTATGATTTATGATCCAACTCGGATCTCCGTACGGATAAGCGAGTCTTACCGTCCACACTGGTTGATGCCTGGGATCCAACTCAGATGCTCTCCTGAATAACTGTCGAGCAAGATTTGCAGTTGAGTTTTTATATTCCAATAAAGCAAGGGACTGAAGCAGAACTGGATCCCTTGGATTGAGCGCGTGACCTATCTTTAAAAGCTTTCTTGCCTTGTCAACGTTACCTATATTAGCTTCAAACATTCCCCAGACATGCCATGCAAACCTATTCTTGGGGCTTGCCTGTATCGCTTTCTACAAATAGAGGTGGAAAACATCAAAATCAACGCTGTAAATACAGAAAATAAAACAAAATAAACTAAACATATCCAATTTAGTAACTGAAACATTCTAAGAAAAGAACTGCAGCGAAGTCCTAATCTACAAGGAAATGGAAACAGATAATCATGTATGATCACAGTAAAATAAACAATCACCTCAAAGAGTTGCCTGGCAGCAGGATTGTTCTCCTGTTGCACCTCCAATTGAGCCCATGCCTGAATCATAAGAATTGGACAAATTACTACCAGGAAAAAGACATTTCAACAGCCAGAAAGACATGGAAAGTTAACTTGTAACAGAGAGGCCTACGTGCAGGAGAATGATGACTTACAAGCCAACTGGCACAGCTTTTGGGATTGCACTTGGTGGCCTGCCTGAACAAATATCGAGCCTGCGCATAGCGATTGGCTTTAGCTTCCAGCAATGCAAGTGTCTGGTATACGTACTCATTCCCTCCACAAAATTTTAGACCTTTAGCAAGCAGATGCCTTGCCTTTTTTATATTTCCCTGCTTTAGCTCTAGAACTCCCCACCCATGCCAGGCAGCAATGTGCCTCTTATCAGCCACCGTGGCCGCATCAAATAATTCCCTTGCTCTCCTTGTATTTCCCATCTTATTTTCCAAAACAGCCCAGCACTGCAAACAACCACCTCAATGAAATCAATCAATCAATCAATCAATCAATCAATCAGTCCCAACAAGAACTATTCCCTCATATGACTTCCTAACAAGGTACTTTCTTTCGGACTTCTATAACAAACAACAGAAAGCCTGATTTGTTCATGGTTAAAAATCATCAACCAGAACTAATGATTCACCATTTTGGGCATCAATGGAAGAAGATATTTTCATTTTCCAACACCAAATCTTAAAATAAGTGGTACTCATATTAACAAAGGCCTGCCGCACACTTTAAAATTTCAATTTTGCATACCAGTTAACCAGTTGCACAAAGTTCAATTTGAAAAACAGAGAAAACCATACCTGCCAAATGTATGGATTTTCTCCTTGAGTAGCTTGGCAGCCTTTCTCATACACAGCTCGAGCTTCGGCCGTCTTCGATTGTTTGCTTAAGGCCTTCCCCAGCGCCACGTACGCTCTTCCATCTTCAGGCCAATAATATATACACTGTTGCAAACAAAGCCACTCTCAGTGAAACAGAACACTACTAATTTTAATTTTTAAACACTTAAAAAAATTCAGAGATGCATAACCGCAAACACAATTGATAATTTATATTGGAAGATTATATACCTTTTCAAGTAATTTCTCTGCTTCAGCATATCGATAGTTTCTGGTCAAGATCTTAGCTCTATACAATGCCAAGTCCAAGTTCACCGACAATGGCTTCTCTTTCACACCCGATTCAGCCTTCTGTTCCGGCTCGAATATCGGCATCTTCTTCGCCAACTCGGCAAGCCCTGCATCGAGGGCCGTCGGTGCCTCCTCGCCACCGTCGCCGTCGCCGTCGCCGGAGACTTCCATGGCCGGCCGGCGAACCACGAGCACTCTTTTTGACGACTCTGCCTCGGGCAGCAAGGCATTGCTTTGGCTCTGGTCTTTCGAAACGGCGCCGTTGGAGGAGTCGGAAGAGGGGAGCGGGGTCTGGTCGAGGACTGGTACGGAGGAGTCCCGGGTGGAGCAGCGTGCAGGGGTTGAGACTGAATAAGGGGAAGAGTGGAGGGGCAAAGTGAGGATTTTGAAGGCGAACTTGGAGTGGTTGTTAGGGTTTTGGGAGGTGCAGGAGAAGACAGTGAAGTTGGGGTTTGAGGGAGGAGGAGGAGAAGAGAGAAGGTGCATTTCTTTGTGTTTAACGGATTAAACTGTATTGTATTATCCACGTTGAAACGAATGTGAGGCAGGTAGAGGAAGAACCACTGCTTGTCCAATTACCATTATAGCCTTACAACTCTCTCATTTTTGCTTTTCAGTGACTTACAAAAAACTTTAGGACGTGTGAACTTTTCGACCCTACAAATTTCTCTTCTATTTGTTTTGCCAGCATAGCAATAACCACTGACAAATAAATAAACTGGGATTTTAGGGGAGAAAAGGCTCCATAATAAGTAGTTCATATATGAGATTTCTTTTTCCTTTGTCTTTTTCTGTTTTTTGAGTAAAAACAGTAGTTTAAATTAGAGCGAATGGGGTTTCAGGCGTCACACATACACAACTAAGTAAGGTTAATAAGGTTAAAACTTAGGACCTCTATTTTGCCGGTTAAGGCCATTTTAAACTAAGCTAAACCTTTTGGCTTTGTGTTTTCTTTTTAAATTATTAAATAGGTGCAATATTTACTAAGTTTTATATGAAAGTTTTAACTAGTAGTTTTTTTATACCAATATTTTTATTTTTAGAGTAAGATCTAGTTTTATTTATTTATTTAAATTTTATCAAACACCAAAATTCTTCTTTATAAAGCGATATTTTAAATTACTCTAATATACATAATAAGACATTTTTCATACTCTCTTTTTATTTCAGTGTGAAAATGATCTTTTTTGGAGAGGATATTTTAGTCAATTGCAGAGGGCGTACTCAAAACTAACGGTCATTAACCGAAGGACATTTTTCCTTCAATTGAGAGGATAGTTGGCGTACACTACGCCACGTTTTCACTCTTGCTTTTTTGTTACTTTTTCTTATGTGGTTCTAGAGAGGGCGGATTTTTATGCCATGTGGAAGCTCCTTATTGGTAGTTCATCAGGATCAGATAGTTTATCAGACTAAAAACAATCTATTCAATCCGAAGCCTCAGAGTGCATCAGGATAGTAGCTCACAACAATTTCGGAGATTTTTGGACAGATGAAAATATGCAGTCAAATCAGTTGGCCCCGTATACCATATCAATATTATAATTTTTTTTTTTTATAAAAAGGGACAAATAAAATATGCATATACAGGCAAGGCAACAACAGGATATGAGTGAATTAAATGAGTCCGAATTCTGGCAAAAATGGTTCAAATTCAACCAATCTTCTTGAGCATGATTCTTGGCCATTTGCTGCAACACAAGCACCCTTATTTCTCAAACTTGAATCTGCATTGAAGATTGTTATCGCAATGAAGTCTTTTGCAGGTAGTAATAGGTAATAGGCCACTTGAATATCAAATCTTCCCTCCAATTTCTCTGAAAGAAGGGGAAAATAACAAAAACTCTAACCTGATTCTGTATCTCAAATTGCTGTGTTTAAGCTTTTATTGACCTGCCTCAAATAGCAGTAGTCACTCTGAGGAAGACTTCAAGCCACGAGATCAAATCCGAGACTACTATAATAAAAATCTATATATAGAAAAACAAAAAAAAAGACATGGCATTGCTCTTAAACAACCTATACACCGCCCCACCGCCTCTTTCGGGCTGGCCTATGTTGCTTTGTTTCAGCTGTTTCAGCTAGAAGATCAACCTCAGGCTTGGACAATTTGTCTGGCTCTTTTTTCAAGGTGATTGACTCCTTAAAGCGCTCCCCACGTTTCTCCATTTTTGCCATTGTCTCAAGAATCCTTTGGTTGTCATATCCTTCTACAACCTTATTCCCATGGGAAGCACTCCCATTATTAAACGGTTTCCTTTTTACATTGTGAGCTGGTGCTGCATATTCAGAAGCATGTTTTCTCTGTAAGGGATGTGCTGTGGTCAGTTCTTCTGTTACAATCTGGCCATCCTCCATATCCAAATCATCATTTTGACCTGTAACTGGAAACGCTTCAAGCCTGTTCTCATTGTTTTGGTTGCGTTGAACTTCTAGGATGCTAAATTGGACTGCCCTTTTCTCAGATTCACTAGAACCCACTAAAGTTGTCCGTGCCCCACCAATCTCTGGGTCCATATTTTCACGCCTATCATTGCACATCAAAGTTCTGCCTTTGGAGCATCTTCCAGAGGACTGCAGTGTATAGTCACAAGGAAATGTCACTCATATATAATATATCAATCACTAAATGGGTAAAGTAGATGATTCAACACATGCAGCAGAAGGTGAATGAACCAACTCCGCTACTAGGGGCGATGCAAGAAGAGCTTAAATTAATGGATCGATGATCGACGGGGAACATTTTCCCCCTCATTACATGCTTCACACCCTGGACCTAAGAAGGCCTTATGTTGATCTGAATGGAAACTCTAACACTCAAGAACATATAAACAAAGTAGAAATTGTTAAAGAGCTTCACAAAACACATTACCTGGAGAGGGGAAAGTGAAAATATTATATAAAAAGGAAAAGGAGAAACAGAAAACATGCAACGGGATAGAATTGAAAAGAATAAATAAGGCTTGCTGAACTCATGTCGAGCACTCATATATACAAGTACAGTGATAATAGGCTTCATCCTTTGTTCCCTTAACTTTACCTTGCCTTCCCCAACAATCAAGTCAATTGAATCTCGGCACCTCGGGATCGTCTGTTCATGCTTACCCATCATCGAACTTCTATTCATACACTTAGCACTACTTCTTTTTCTCATCATTTTCAATCTATGCTGCTCTGGTAGCATATCATCAATATGCATAGCATCATGAGAAGAACCATATTTAACATGAAATGTTTCATTCCTTACATATTTCTGATAAGAAACAGATCCCTTCTTAGAATACAATTTGTCCCCATGATCCCTGACAGTTAACTGATCCTCTGTCCAGTGCAGCACTACAGATCGCCAGTTAGATCTTCTCCACCTTAAATGATCATTAGGATAAATGATATCATCAATTTCATCAGTATTATGACTATCAAACCAGTTACTCTCTTTGGCTTCAGCAGAGTATATTTTGCTCGCATGTCTCCAATATCTTTCATCAGTTGCCCTTGAGTAAGAAACATCATTTCTTGGTGATAGGGAGTCATTCCACCTTTCTTCATCAGCTGTGTAAGACTGATGGGACAAATATCGATTTTCTCTGTGTCTGCAATATTGATCTTTAGTTTTCCCAGAGCATGAATCATCCCAATACAAAACGGGACTGTCAACATGTCCACCCCTGGCCCTAGAGTTTTTTAATTCTCTCCTACCCTGTGGAAATTTCCTTTTTTGATCAGTGAATGAGACGCATCTCCCAAATTTTTCTCCTACAAAGTCATCTTCACATTTATAATTAAAACCACCACGAGGGTTTGGTATTTTCTTAAACTGCAGTTTGCTGCTATTCCTTCGACATGGAGCATCCCTTTCTTCAGCAGTGTGGGAGGAATACCTAGAATGCCACCCCCTGGACTCCCTGTTGGTGAGAGGACTCCTCTCCTTAGTGAATTGTGTTCTTCCAAAATGATGCCAATCTGCATCCCGCTCTTCACAAGAATACTCCCTTTCATTCCAGGTTTTTCTGACATATGGATCTAGCATGTCTTGGAACTTCTGACTACCTTTTCTATTCCAATAATTTGTATTAGCTGTCTGAACATGGTTATCAGTATATCTAATACCATAATGGCTTGATTCTTTATAATCTGAAATATCTTCTCTGTGACTACAGCTGAAATCTTGCAGCCTTTTTTTCTGTCTGCCAGAATTCACATAGTGATCCCTGTCATACAGGTCATCTGTTTCCGAAGGTGGGGGATGCATCATGATCATCTTTTCTGCGAACATTTGGTTCAATAACACTGCCAAGCCTCCTATCCTGATGCTTGCGCTTCTTTGGAGCAGGACTTCCACGTGCAGGATAATCTTTGACATCAACTACTTTTCTCTTGATGACTACGCTTTTTGAGTTCTTACAAGATGATCTGACAGACTTGCAAAGTTCAATGTGTGGATTCACTGTTGACCTTACGGGAGTATGGATATCTTCTGGATCAAAATGATCACTATTATTGGATGCTTCAGAATCACTTACAGAACAGGATGAAGTGGGGCTAAGTTGATAATCATCACCAAGTGATAATTGTGCTTCCATCATGCCTTGATCAGCATGTTAGGATTTTGGCTCGTCAAATATGTCCTAGTTGGTTTAGGATTGCTTTAGGGAAATTAGAGGTATTCTTGTCCTAAAGGGATTAGGAAAGAATTTCAGTTTTCCTTATTCAATTCAGGTTTGGATTTCTAGAAGTCTATTTGGTTTTGGATAAGTGTAATTTCATAATCCACTTAGGAATAGGAATTCAATCAGCCTTAGGACATGTAAGCCAACTCTATATCTATAAATAGGGTGTGGCAAGGCTTTTTTGAGAGAGAGGGAAAAATAGCCAGAGACAGCCAAGAGTTTTGAGATTAGTTCTAGGGTTTGCAAAAGTTCTGTAATCTCTATTATTAATCAAAGGAGCGGTGATTTCTCTACCTAGAGAAATCACAACTGGACGTAGGCAAAAGTTCTGCCGAACCAGTATAATTCTTGTGTGTCTAAGTTTCCTAATATTTGCTAGTTTAGTCTATTGTCGTTGGTTACATCAAAGAACAAGATCCAGCAGCAAGTTATTTAACAATTGGTATCAGAGCCTGGTTCAAGGGTTCTACGATGTCTAAAGGGAAGATGAATGCGGATCTAGGACCCGTGTTAAAACCTTTTGATGGCAAGGATGACTTCACGGATTGGCAAAGGATGATGAAGAACGTATTGATACAGCAAGATTTGGATGATGCACTCAATGGTGAGAAGCCGACAAGCATGACAGACGCAGCATGGACTAAGGTTCTCAAGAAGGCCAAGAGTTCCATCGAGATCCATCTCACAAGATCAGTTCGGTCGCACATCACTGAAAAGATGACTGCCCATGAAGCATGGACAAAGTTGGAGAATGTTTATATGGGCAAAACCGTGTCCAATAAACTTTTTCTAAAGGATGAACTATTCGGACTTCAAGCTGGAAGAAGGAGGTGATATTGAAGATCACGTATGCAGGTTCCAAGAATTGCATAACTAATCTTCAAAAGGTCGAAGAAACTTACAAAGATGATGATATGGCTATCATCTTGCTGAGGTCTCTACCTTCGTCTTTCAAGCACTTTCGAACAACTCTAATGTTTGGAAAAGAGTCTCTCAAGCTTGAAGATGTAATTCAAGCTCTTCAGTCATATGCTAAACTAGATGATATAACTGAAAGCTCTCAAGGCCTTTATGCCAAAGGCACGGAGAGGGGCGGGAAAAGACCAAGGAAGAGAAAACAGGCAAGAGAGGTAGGTCAAAATCCAAGAAGAAAAAGGAAAAGAAGGAAGGTTGCTTCGTATGTGGTTCAGCCGATCATTGGAAGAGGAACTGCAAGATTTGGAAAGAGAAGAAAGCCAAGATGGAAGGAAGCTCAGGTTCAGCTAGTGCAGTCACCGAGCATGAGAGTGACGGGGAGCTTCTTTCAGTGACATCAGGCTCCAAGGCTTTCGCAAATTGGATTTTGGATACCGGATGCACTTTTCATATGTGTGCAGGAAGAGAATGGTTCGATACTTACAAAGAAGTCAGCAGTGGGGAAGTTTTAATGGGGGATGATTCTGCATGTCCTGTAAAAGGAATCGGCACTGTTCGAAATCAGAATGTTTGATGGGATGATACGAGCTTTGGGGAACGTTAGGTATGTTCCTAGACTAAGAAAGAATTTGATTTCCTTGGGTACTTTAGATGAGGCCGGCTATGGATACGAGTCTAAAAAGGGAAGACTCAGGGTAGCCAAAGGATCACTGGTGGTAATGCAGGGTGACCTACAACCCAATAAGCTATATAAGTTAATTGGGACCACTATAGTCGGGGGAGCAGCTTTTCTCTAAATCAAGGTATAGAAGACAAGACTGAACTCTGGCATCATAGGCTCGGGCACATAAGCCAGAAAGGGTTGCAGGAATTACACAAGCAAGGCCTGTTGGAAGGCGTGTCATCTTGCAAACTGGACTTTTGTGAATATTGTGTCCTTGGAAAGCAAAGGAAGGTATCATTCGCGAGTAGCAGTGCAATAACCGAAGCAAGGAGCAACTCAGCTATATTCACTAGATGTTTGGGGCCCTGCACCAACCAAATCAAAAGGTGGAGCTAGGTATTTTGTTACTTTCATGGATGATTTTTCTAGGAAGGTTTGGGTTTATTTCATGAAGCAGAAATCCGAGGTTTTTGCAAAGTTCAAGGAATGGAAAACAGAAACCGAGAATCAAACTGGAAGAAAGATCAAGTACCTGAGAAGTGACAATGGAGGTGAATATACAAGTAATGAGTTTACCGATTACTGCAAGCAAGAAGGCATTGTAAGGCACTTCACAGGTAAAGAAGAATCCACAACAAAATGGAGCTCCTGAGAGGATGAACCGAACTCTCATGGAGAGAGAGAGGAGCATGCGATTTCATGCAGGATTGCCTGATAGTTTTTGGGCAGAGGCTGTTAATCATGCAAGTTATTTGATTAACAGATCACCATCTACAGTTCTCGGTTTTAGAGTGCAGAAGAGGTATGGGCTAGAAGCCGTGGACTATTCCAAGCTCAGGGTGTTCGGCTGTAGTGCTTACGCACATATTCCAAGTGATGAAAGATCCAAGCTCAAACCAAAGTCTACGCATTGCATATTCTTAGGTTTTGAGAAAGGAGTGAAGGGTTTCAAGCTTTGGGATATCAACAACAGGAAAAAGGTTGTCAGCGGAGACGTTGTCGTTGATGAGACAACCATGCCTCTGAATAAAGTCAAGAACAGGAGGGAGAAGAAAAGACGAATGCTGAAATTGAAGCAACAAAGATTCCGTTAATCAGTTAGATGAAGAAGCTCAGGTGGAGCAAATTGAGCAAGATGTCGAATCTGATGGTTTTGAGGAAGAAGAAGAGCATAGGCATCGTTCACCAGTTAGGAATCAGGTGGAGCAAGAAACGGGGGCAGTTTGAAGGCACTCTAATCCGCAGACATCCCAAAGGGTTCGAACTCCAACCAACAATCCACCTGCATTCCAGAGATGCATAGCATTAGACAAACCTAATCGAAACAAGAAGAAACCTAGAGGTTTGGGTTTGACCAAGACGAAGTTAATTATGCTCTTAACATTAGTCAAGGAGATCCAACTACTTATCGAGAAGCTATAGCAAGTGATGAGCGAGATAGTTGGATAAGTGCTATGACAGAAGAAATGGAGTCTCTTTACAAGAACTCTGTTTGGGAGTTGGTTCCTAAGCCCAAAGACAGAAAGCTAGTTGGATGCAAGTGGGTATTTAGGAAAAAGGAAGGACTACATGAACAAGATGCCGTGAGATTCAAAGCAAGGCTCGTGGCTAAAGGGTACTCACAAAAAGAAGGGGTGGATTATGATGAGATCTTTTCACCCGTAGTCAAGCATACTTCTATCAGATTGCTTTTAGCAATGGCAGCTCTAGCATGACATGGAGATTGAGCAGATGGATGTGAAGACAACATTTCTTCATGGGGATCTAGAGGAGACAATTTTCATGGCTCAACCAGAAGGATTTGTTGAATATGGGAAAGAGAACCTAGTATGTCAGCTAAGGAAGTCCCTCTATGGCCTGAAACAGTCTCCAAGACGGTGGTACAAGAGGTTCGATTACTTCATGCTGAAAATCAATTTTAGAAGATGTTTATATGACTGTTGTGTGTACTATCATGTGTTCCAAGATGGGATGATCATATTGCTATTGCTATATGTGGATGACATGCTAATCGCTTGTCAAGACAAGTCTAGAATTCAAGACTTGAAGAAGATGTTGAGCGAGGAGTTCGACATGAAGGATCTAGGTGCAGCACAGAAGATCCTTGGCATGGAAATTCAGAGAGATAGGACCGCTGGAAGGATTTGGATATCACAAGCCAAGTATATTCAGAAGGTTCTTGAGAAGTTCAACATGCAAGAAGCAAAGGTAGTTTCAACTTCTTTGGCAGCTCACTTCAAGTTAAGTGGGCAACAGTGTCCTAAGTCCGAGGAAGGGCAGCAAGTAATGGAGAAGGTTCCTTATGCTAATGCTGTGGGCTGCCTTATGTATGCAATGGTATGCACACGTCCCGACATAGCTCAAGCAATCAGTGTCGTTTCCAGATACATGGCAAATCCAGGAAAGCAACATTGGGATGCAAGTCAAGTGGATTTTGCGTTATTTGAAGGGTTCTTGGCGACGAAGGATTATGTTTGAGAAGCAAAAAGAAAATGTGGGGGTGTTGGGATATGTAGATGCCGATTATGCAGGGGACTTGGACAAGAGAAGGTCAACTTCTGGTTATGTGTTTACATGCGCAGGAGGACCAATCAGTTGGAGGGCACTCCTGCAACCAATTCCAGCTTTGTCGACAGAAGCAGAGTATATTGCATTGGCCGAAGCTGGAAAGGAAGCAATTTGGCTTAATGGCTTGGTAAGTCAAATGGGAATCACCCAAGATTGTGTGAAGCTGAAGTGTGATAGTCAAAGTGCCATTTACTTGGCAAAGAATCAAGTATTTTCTGGAAGATCAAAGCACGTTGAAGCAAGATATCACAGAGAATCAGAAATTGGGTGGAGTCTAAGGAGATTTGGATCGAAAAGGTTCATACGGATGACAATGCCGCAGATTTCCTTACAAAGATAGTGCCGGTCAAGAAGTTCAAGCATTGCTTGAACTTGATCAATCTCGTTGATTGATTAAAGTGGAGCACCTCCTCACTTGAGGTGCAATGAGGCAAGAAGAAGATTGCCAAGGTGAAAACTCTTGAAGATTTCCAGAGCTGCTTCAAGGAGGTTCAAAGATACTCTGGGTGCAACGATCAAGACTTGGTTTGACTCACCAAGGTGGAGATTGTTAGGATTTTGGCTCGTCAAATATGTCCTAGTTGGTTTAGGATTGCTTTAGGGAAATTAGAGGTATTCTTGTCCTAAAGGGATTAGGAAAGAATTTCAGTTTTCCTTATTCAATTCAGGTTTGGATTTCTAGAAGTCTATTTGGTTTTGGATAAGTGTAATTTCATAATCCACTTAGGAATAGGAATTCAATCAGCCTTAGGACATGTAAGCCAACTCTATATCTATAAATAGGGTGTGGCAAGGCTTTTTTGAGAGAGAGGGAAAAATAGCCAGAGACAGCCAAGAGTTTTGAGATTAGTTCTAGGGTTTGCAAAAGTTCTGTAATCTCTATTATTAATCAAAGGAGCGGTGATTTCTCTACCTAGAGAAATCACAACTGGACGTAGGCAAAAGTTCTGCCGAACCAGTATAATTCTTGTGTGTCTAAGTTTCCTAATATTTGCTAGTTTAGTCTATTGTCGTTGGTTACATCAAAGAACAAGATCCAGCAGCAAGTTATTTAACAACAGACAGCATTCCTGCCAACACTTTCTGTTGTTTGATTTGCAATTTTAATGGTTTCCAATGAGATAGCATTCACTTGCTTATGGTCATACCCGTCCTGATCAAAGGCCTGGTTATTTCTGTGATTATCAGAATCTATTGCCGTAGGACTGATCTGCTGGGAACACCTGATGATATCAAGGAAAGATATATGCATTACATGTGCCATAAGAAATTGTATAATAACTGGAATATTTAGGGCCCTACATCAATCAAGAATACAGACCTGTCTAATCTTCTCGAGTTTCCTTTGAGACTTCCTACAGATAAATCGTCTTCTTTGGCAATATTAGAAGAGGGAATAATAAATTCCCCATTTGCGGATGCCTCATGTACAGTGCCATTTGTACAGCCCTGTCCCTCACCAGAATCAGAGGTTTCCTCAGTGGGGCCCTGCACAGTAATCTACCCAATCATGTGACACTGATTAGTAATAGCATAATATAAGGTAGATGCAAAAAATCCATAAGACAATTCAAAGTGACAACACACCTGTATCACAACATCAGAATCTAAACTACGTGGATGCCTACTATCAAAAGATGGTTGGCGTTCAATAATACTATCTTCAATCTGAATTGCTCTGCCTTTCGGCTGAAACATCAAAAGCCAACAAGTTATAATTATCTCAAACTAGTTTCTGAATACAATAATCACAGAATAGTAATAAATTCTGACATACTAGTTCCAACTGTCTCACTCTGGAATCAAAAAATCTTGATGGAGGACCATGTTTCCTTGGGCCAGCATGATTCATATCTTTAGAAATAGTTTCCTGAGCAAATTTATCATACTCAGATCCAACTTCTTTAGCCTAGTAAGCAAGATACGGGTGGACATGTAAACACCAAAAATTTGAACAACGGTTGTGGTGATATATTAGGAGTCCCAAAAGATTTAAATAAATAACCTGATAGAGTTTTGAGGAGTCTGGGACAGGGATCCCAAACTGCATGGATGTCAGCCGAAGTTGTTCCTGCGATGCATTAATGATTAGGATTGTATTTACAAATTGCTGTGTCAAAGAAAACCATTGAGAACCAGTTTGGTCATAAGGCCAGACCATTTAAACCTGCCATAACATCCAAATGGGATCTAGAAGACTAGCCTAGAGAAATTTTTTTATGTGATAAATTTGTTTTCAATGAGAAGTATGGCACCATTTCATTTACCAGGGAGTTGCAGTACTGTTTCCAACTGTCCTCATTCAAACCAAAGTTGAAGTAATCTGTTAAATCAACTCCAGGATACCTCCATGGCTTCTCCTCAAATGATTCAACATTTACATCTAGTATGGTCCTGGAAGAAAGAAAATAAGGATGCTTTGTGTCAAACTTTGGACAGTACTTCTCTAAAATCATTTTTTTGAGAAAAAGATAAATTCTAGAATTCTCTACAGAGCCAGAGTTCTTCTCAATTCTTTTGTTGTCTTTTTTGGTATTCGATTTCATGAAACTTGACATATCGACAGGTTAACCATTACAGAAATTGGGTTTGTGCAGATTTAATTTTGTTTGTAATTTACTAACCTATACCAAGGAAGTCTGAAACCGTATCTATTTTGAGTCAGCACTGGATGGGGTGTATCACGAACACAAGCAATGTGAGAGCTTGACCCCTTACGTTGATTGAGCACATTATTATTATCATGGTCTCCTCTAACCAACATGGAAGACACCAAGCCCACAGCCTCATTGGCTTTTCCATTGCTTGGACAAGTAGATCCTTGAGTCCTTACATACTGCACAAATCAGCAAGCATCTCTCAGTTAGAAAAGCAGTAGGCAACAAGACAGCAGCTAAAGAAACATAACATTTCGTATCGAAAAATATCAGTGTTGGAGTTAAAATACTTAAACACGTAGAAAATCAAACATAGTATTCATCATCTATCCATATTCAGTTCTGTAACCTGAAACATTCCAATTATATATTTATTTTACAGGGCACTGTCATCTTTCTCCTGAATACTTAAGTTTCTATAACTAACCAGTGAATGAAAATTACTGGTTTCAAATTAGTTCAGAAAATTTAAAAATTAAATTTGTCTGGCACAATTAGAATACCTTGTACTCTTTTGTAGCCACAAAACCATCATCATCCTCATCCTCATCATTCTTCATGCTCCCTCGGCCTGCAACTGGGAACATTTGACCCTCACAGTCCTCATCATTCAAAACTATTTTCAAGTCATCCTCACTGTCACTTCCACTGTAGTCTTCATTCGCCTCCAAACCCGAAACTTTCTCACCCAACTCCTCGGAGACAGAATCGGGTTTCTTAGAATCAGAGACAAATTGCTCCTCAGAACCAGGCCTAGCGTTCTTCGCCTTGTGATCATCATCATCATCATCATTTATATCTTCTTCTGGCTCTGTATAAAGGTGAGCAAAGTTCGGAACGCCATTGATGGCTGAGTTGGCCTGCGGTTCAACACCAGCATATAGCTCCCCGAAATCATCGTCGAAATCCTCCATTGCCTATAAACCCTGGAAGTTAAGAGGGGAAATTCTCCTAGGGTTTTGCTTGCTAGTGATAGGGAACCTCCATTGGTAACGAAATGATAAGGAGCTTTGGATGGCTCCGATGTATAAAAGTCTCGAGCTTTTGTTTTTGGTCTGAAAAAGTCTCGAGCTTGAAATGCTAAAAATGTGACAAAAACCCCTCAAAAACCCTGAACCCTTTTTGACCAAAACAAACATAGAAAAACCCTGAACCCCTAAAACCCTAGCACACAGCCACTTATTATTTGTTTTATTTATTGCATTATTTTCCTCGCTGGACTCCCTAAATTTTGTCCCGCCAAAAATAACCAAAAAACTCAAACCACTTTCTCTGACTTCCCTCTCCCCACTCCCGCCACCGCCATGTGCTCTCGCCCATCTGCCTTCAACGCTGTCATGTCCGGCACTCGAGTCGCCATCAAGAAGCGCAAAAACCCTACACCCTAAACCCAAGGAAACTCCCACTTGCTCTCCAAATCCCAATTATTCCAATTATGCTGAGGACGGTAGTAAGCCTGATGATTTGGTAGCTGTGGTTCATCTGTTCGCCAATAGGATTGCGCCGGCTCATAGGGCTTGGAGATTGGGGTTGCAGATAAATCAATTACTAAGAAGCAATACAAGGAACTTGGAGACTTGGCTTTTCAAATTCATCTCAATTCAGGACTGGCAAGCCTGCTCCTTTTTAACTGTTGCCAAGGTTTTCAGTACATTTCATCTCATCATTGTTATGGAGTCCGAGGAGAGGAGTGTCCTTATGATTCTTCTGTGGATGATTGGGGGTTTTTTTTTATAATTAATTTTTTTTTCTTCAAATGCTGCTGTTGATTGGAGTTGTGATCAAAACATTGAATAATAGGATTTAAATTTGTAAATCACTACTGGATTTGTTTTGTTCGAATGAAATATGAATTTCTACTGTATCTATACTGATAATCATATATTTCACCTTTTTTTTATACTTATAAATAATAATTTGAGCTGCCTACTGAGTATTACATTTGCAAGCCATCATTATTCACTCTTCAATGCTCCAGTTATCTCCCATGAGATCCCTTCAGTCTCTAGCATACGTAGAGCATCATTGGGTCCACAGCCCTGCTGCTTACAATTAACAATTGCAACCGTGAATCTCTGTTTCTCTAATGAAGTAGGATACATAGCTTGATCATCCTGGAATACAAATCAAAAGTTAGACTAAAAAGGACATGAAATACGCAAACAAGTAGAAGCATCTTCTCAGCAAAATACCGTTGCAGATCTAAAAAATTATGCAACACAATCGGAGATCCTCATATTTAGATTGTAATTTGGCTTATGATAACGTTTAAATTGTACATGCATTCATTTTTACCTACTTTCATGTAGCTAGAAAAATCAGTTGATTTCAAACATTACCTCAGGCAGTTCAAAGAATTCATCAGGAGATATTTGCAGCAACTCTGTAGCAGTATGACCAGTACACCATGCAGAAACTTCCCCACTCTCGTCTGCAAGAGTAATTTTCAGGTAGAAAGTATGCATAACTTCAGCACCACAACTGGTGTTACAGAAGCTGCATTCCAGAACATCATTGGGCTGCTCGGTAACAAAATGGCCACATATGGCATGCGAAAATCTTTTACTGACATGAACCATCTTCATTTTCAGCCAAACCTGAACTATCTGTCCACATGATAGTACATAATTATAGAAGAACAGATATCCCAACTTACAGGCTATAAAATGCAAGACATATCCAGTGTAGTAGATAATTGATATAAAAGCACAACACCTATTGCAAGGAATAGAAAACGTGGCTCCTTCATGCCCTCCCCCACACTTTCCACCAAAAGGAATGCGAAAGAGAGTTTTACCACAATACACATCGTGACTGACAAACTTGCAGAGAAGGAAGACACGGTAATTCTGTGGCATAAAGTTGCAGCACTATAATTCCTTTTGATTTCAGGATTATTGTTTTACTAGGTATGTGTGAGTGATTGGGTGCATGTAAGCTGTCAGGAGCACACACAAAATCAGGCCTACTATTCTTCCTCAATTCTAAATAATATTTTGGAAACAGGGTTATGATAAAGTGGCAAACGTTTGCACATCCAGAGAGAAGCGGAACATGATAACTTCTTTCTTATTTTCCCTTTTGCAAGTGAACATATTAGTTTTACAGCATAAAAAGCAGAAGTATAGATAAAGGAATCATGGCAGAAACAGACAAATGATTTTATCATGATAACTAGTCACAACAAAAATCTATTGGGAACCCATACCTGCATACAGCTAGTCTGGCTAGATAGATCAGAGAGGCTTGACAATTTATGAAGACAAGATGAGTTTAGCAACGCTGGCAAGGAACTGAGGTTGAAAAAAGAAGCTCCAGCAGTATTCTCGAACCATAATGCTTCCAGGCTGTCAAGCAAAAAATGTTTTCGTGGAACCCTTATAAATTCCAAATCAGACTACAAACCACATAACTAGGAACAAACCAGAAACTGTCTGAACTATAACTGAAAATAACTGGTCGAGAACATTGGAACTTGCTTTAACCACCCACATATTGACATTAGAAAATGACTAATTGTAAATGCTTGAATAAGCTCACCCCTTCCGCTTTGTCATAGAGCATGTCAGGCCTGATATGTACACTGTGTGACCAATGCTTAATCTTCTTAATGACCTAGGAAATACACATTTTGACGCAAAATTATATTATTAAATATGTGAAATTTATAGTCGGGGAATGGGTCTTAAAACCAATTGTACCAAATTAACTTATTATCCTTACCAACACTTCACAAAATGTAACTTTGCCCAAATTGCTCCAGTGGTATCTTCAACTCTCAAGGAGAAGATAGCTTCTGTGGTACTTCTTTCTCTGGTAATATTGGTAACAATACCGTAAAGGCTGACACCAGTCATCTTGTCATGAAGGTCAGTCGCGAATGACTGCAAACTTCACAGGAGTAAGAGATATTAATAAAAACAACGATATGCAAATGCTAACAGGAGACTCGGGTATGAATCATTCAGGCAGTTGATTTCACACAAACTTGGATGATTGCATAGCAAGTAGATAAGAACAGAATAAGTTTTTAAATAATTGCATAAAGGCATTAGTGCGTGATTGCTGAAGAATGACAATAACCTACTACATAATATGACTTGGGCAGATGTTCATGGAATCAGTGCATAAGTTGATTCAGTGGTGCTCAAAGCTTCAAAATTCAATCAATAAACCATATTCAAGAAATTAATGATAATGCATCCCTTTAGAATCATGGTACTCATAGCTTCCAACACAAATTAAATTATAGACATTGCTAAATAGTGTTCACACAATAAGGAAGTGTAATGGAAGGAAACTCACTTGAAAAGGATAACTACTGAAGTCAATGGACCCATGTGAATCACAGGGCAGGGAAACTTGAGAAACTTGTGGAGCCTGACTGGGATCTATTGTGCTCTGCAGTCTTGACCCTTGATACCGATTTGGTGTCAGTGCTACAGATACCTGATTTATACAGAAAATTAACTCCATATCTTAAATGATAACCTAATTATCCAAACTGTGATGTATGACTTACTTGCTCCTCATGCTGAATCAGAGGCACCAAAAACAATTGCGTTGTACTACCAAATTCAAGGCAAACTTCATTACTCGTTTCAATACCTCTGTCTATGGAACTAGCGATATATGGTCTATCCAGTGCAAGCATACTTCCCACGCTGAAGAAATTGAATTATGAACATACAATGGAAGAAATTATCTAAAATATGAAAAATGGTTCTAGAGTTTACCTCAAAAGATTGGCCAAGACAACCTGATCACCCCACAGCAGAAATTGTAGCTTCACACCATCATTGTCAACAAGAGTAATTTGTTTACTCTGTAAAGTACCATGTACTTCCAGTGGCCCAATAATTTCAATTCTACACATAAATAGGGAAAGCAAGGTAACCACTTCAACCCCGGGGAAAATTCAACCTCACTAATCAGCATTATTCCAGTTATGAACTTCTAATTTCAAGACATATCCATATGATATATCATGTTTATAGGATCTCAGTTGATTATCACATCCCCACCTCATTAGGACATCTGAAAATAATTAATATTTATAAAATATCTCGCATACTTAAAATTGGTTATTAGAAACAATTTATCTTACCTTGCGTACAACGAATAACAAACATCTTTATAAGCGGCAGCAAGAGAAATTGAACAGAATGGATCTGAACAAAACTTAGTTCCTATCAGCATTAAATCACCATCTTCAGCCTATATTAATGAAAGCAAAATAGACATGTAAGAAGAAATGTAAAAAGACACACCCCAAATCCTTTTCCTAATCTCAAGGCTGGGCAGTAGTCAAATCTGAAAATTACCTCATCTAACAATATGGTCAGATATTCTGTTGGCAACAGCCGCATATAAGCGGATCCTCCTTTAGTTGCAGGACGAAGATAGCACCCAGTGAGAAAGATCTCCCTCCCTTTCTTGAGAAGTCCATTACGAGTCAAGTCACAGTATCTGCACAGACAAAATCTCATGCTATTGGTTTCAGCAGAAACTTAAATGTAGTTGTAAATACACATAAAAGCAACCCACACCAATAACAACATATACCTTTGGTGGAGATAAATGTCAATAGTATTGGAGCTCCAATAATCCCCTAAGGAAAGCATGGAGATGTTGGTACCTGAGAAAAGAGAAGCAATTAATATCACCGATAAAGAAAATAACAATTACGTTAAAGCTCCAAAATTTCAAAATGAAAATTTACCTGGGAGAACAAAAGCTTCCACAATTACGGCTTCCAAAACACTATTCAAGGACAAGAAATTCTTTTCATAAATGGAGTCGATGGTCACGGTGTTCGGAAGCTTCCTTCTCTTGTACTTCTTTCTCGACTGCTTCACACATTCCGGCATTTTCTTTGGAGGCCTGTCCCTATGTTGCTCACTCCACGCCTAGCAAAAACCCACACAATTCAAATCAGGTTCCTTTCTTTTATTTTCTCAGCAACCAAACAGAGACAAATTCGATTAAAAACGGTACCTGAGATATATCAGAGAGTAGAATCGCGGCAGTGACGCCGCTGGAGTAGGCGCTACAAGTCTTGAGAATCCGAGAGGCTATCCAGTTCCAGCTGGGTCCAGTACTGGTTTCCGCCCCGTTTCCATTCGGATCCAAATTTTCGTCTGGTTCAGGCGAGAGAGCGGACCTCGCGTAATCAATGAATTTGAGAAACGGATCTTCTTGATTTTTTGGTTGATCAATGTCCATGACCGAGTCGAGCGAGTTCATTTCCACCGAGTTCACAAGCCCTACCAATCTGCACTGTGCAATAATATAATACACATTTTGGGATTTTAAAGGGGAGGGAAGAGAACTCGTACAGATTTTTGGCGCGGGTTTTGAAAATAGCTCCACCGGTGGTGGACTGGGCCGAATACTTAATGATTAGTATGTGCCTGGCAATGTAGCAAGTATTCTACAGTGAGGGCCTTAGGTGAGGTCATACATATTTTTTAACCGTTGGTTAGCCGTTAGATCAAAATAATTAGCCTAATCCAACGGTTAAAAGATAGAACCTCACATAAGGGTCATATATAATACCCTCACTATAAAATGACTCGACAATGTAGACTCTCACTATTATACCAAATATAGGAGCCCAAATTATAAAAAAAAAAAAACCCTATATGAAATGGACTTTAAAAACACACCCAAAGCTCATTTACAACATAACAAAAAGACTTTTAATTTCGTTTAAATTACAAAATTGCCATTAATTTCTTAAAACAAACTCAACCCCAAAACCTCATAAAAAAGTCCAAGACACTCAATAAGGCATCAAAGTAATTTAATAATCAAAATTAAATTAAATAGGTTCAGCTATTATTTTTTGGGTTTTTTTGGGTGTTTATAGGAATTAAATAGTGCATAATTTATTTATAGTTTTAGCACTAAGAATGGGTGTATGACTAAATACCTCAATTGGTAATATGGAGTAATGTGATAGCACGTGGCCAACTTTAAAGGTATGTGTGTCACAATTCCACCCATGATACAAAGTACAATTCACTATATTTGCTTAACAAGACTAACCCCAAAATGGAGAGCAGATGACTTCGTTGAGCAATAATACGAGGTTTTATGACTAAAAGAAGCTATATTTTGATGAAAATTATCGTTTAAAATTGGTCACGTAATGACACTTTATTAATAGTGAAAATTTTGTCAGAATGGTACAGTAAAACCAAATTGATGTGCATACCAAAAGATGAAGGACCTCATGAGTCATGAATTGCTTTGAGATTTGAAAGACTAAAATGAAGACTTTCAAAATGTTCAAGGACCAATTGTGATAAATATTTATAACTTAAAAATACCCTTATTTTTCCCCAAAAGATGCATAAACAAAGTTGATCACCAAATCCAATTACATGAGAGCAGTTTCAACCAAGAGTTTTAGGCCAGCACGTGGATGACATAAAATAAAAGGGGCAAGGAAAGACGCTGGGCAATCGTTTGGAAGTATAAGGTAACCCATTCAGACATCTAACAAGGTGAAATATCAACTCAGTTACCAAACTGTGCAAATCGAAACCTTAACCTCCGTGATTCCGTGATGGTGACAACAATCCACGACATTGTCTAAGAATAATTTTAAGGTGGAAATGCCATAAGAAGAACAAAATGAATCATATCAAATAATCATAACACAATGATTGCGACAACAAAAGTGCATATCAAATTAGCTTCATTGTCGTATTTTGTCCACCCCAGATATGGAACCTACACCTAAAATGAGTATCAAAACTTCCCCCCTCCCCCACTAAATCACAAACCAAATCAAGAGAGTAGAAGAAGAGAAAATTGGACGGGGAACATCAGAAACCTAAGATGTACTGTTGTACATTGCAAGGGTATTCCGGCAAGAAATACTCAAACCAGCAACTATACTATGCAGGAATACTTCACATTAGATTGTATTGAATTGGCCTTAAATCTCACGTTTCAGAATCACGCCGGTGATCCCTACAGAAGATTTAGGCCGATAATGTTCATCTGTATCAACCTCTTCAATTTCCTGAATGGAAGATCATATGCAAAGAATTATACATTAGATATTATCCAAGTCTAGGCATGACAAAATATTACTCAAGATGCAAAAATATATATACCTGCACCACATCCTCTCCCTTAATGACCCGTCCAAACACAATCAGCTTATCATTTAAATCTGGTATTGGTGCAGTTGTGATAACAAGCTCAAATCCTTTGTCATCTAGTCTATTCTTCGTAGTTCCAAGCATAAAAGCTTCATGCTTTGGTCTTCATGTTTCTCACAGGTAAGAACAAAGCTATCAGTTTTGTGACAATGGATGAAATACCGTCCAATTCAAAAAAAAATTTAAAACTAACCTCGTAACTAGTTGACTACGAAGCTTCCCTTTTGATATCCAATCTTCAGCTGCTCCAAGTCCTTGGGAACCTCCCCCTTTAATCACATAGTGTTTGATCACATGACTGAAGGGCATCCCCTTAAAGTGCCCCTTTTGACTGCAAAACTAATGCCTTAGAAGTGTCTTGAGAGCATAACACAATATTACCAAACACACAAACCAAGCACGTCTATTTGTAGATGTTACTGCTAGTCAGTATATTCGGATGCTTTCCAATTGTTAAAGTTCTGATTTTATTTGCAATTACTGTACTAATCAAGCCTACATTAGGACCTAAATGTTGTCAAGATATAAGTCAACCGGGTATCTGCATCACCAAGCTTCTAGAATAACACAGAACCCTTTAACTTGTTGGTGAACCCTTTCACAAAGGAGCTACAACAAAATATATGACAATGGCTTATAAAAATATAAGAATATCTAAATGATTAACACATAGGATAGAGAACTTTTATTACTAGGAAATTCAACAAGAACCCAAATTAATGGGAAACTTATTGTTGGTTTGGCTATTGGTAATTTGGCAACAGCTATGCACAAAGATCCGCCCCATCCCCTAATTTTAACTTTATTCTCTCAGTCTTTAGGAAAATGGACTCAAATAGAGAAATATATATATATATATATATATGATTTTCTATAACTAGAGCATGTATGTATGTAAGATTTATATGCACTGTTGAATACTCACCATAAGTCAAGAAATCTATCCACAACCTCTGGAGAACCATCCTTGAAAAGTTCCACTGTGATAGGACCTTTTGAAGTATTTAGAATCTATATTTTAAAAAAAAAAACAGGGGAGGGGGAGAAGAAAGAGAGTGAATAACTAACAATATAGAGAAGCAGATAAGAGTGTTCAGTGTTACATCAAATTAAACCACTGAACATAAACATCAGCAGAAAAATAGGAATAAAATGTCTCCAAACGAAACCAGTGTAGCAATCCTTATGCATTAAATTTTCCCATAAATGAACCTTCTGAAATTCATTCTCAAAACTGGCGTGGAAATTTGCTTCCTATTACATTAAGTGACTTCTTGCACAGTAGTAATAGTTGCTCGATTATTTGTGTATTCCAAATATAACAAGATAAAATATAAAACACAAAGCAAAACACTGCTCAATGTGCTCATTTGGAGCCATAAACTGATCGATAAACATTGACGTCATAACTAATTTAGCCACACCACCACAACCAAAAGCACACCCTCTTAGTTCTAGCAGTCGCAGTTGCAGTTCACATTAACACAAAAAAGCAAGTTGGCAACAAAGACACTTACAGCATAACCGGGAAGATCGTACTTCTTTACAAACCCACCAATATCCTAGACAATAAAAATTAATAAATTTAGTCAAATATGCATTTACTCATAATTACTGCAAAACAGGAAGATTAATAATTACACAAATGAAAATGAAAGAAAAAAAAACTCATTTCAAATAAATACCTCTAGAGTAGATAAGTCCGACCCAGATTGGTCCGGCGACCTACGAGCAAATTAGCGCACAACAAAATAAGAGGCTGAAATTATCCAAATTAGCACTACAATTCAAATTTTTCAGAGAAAGAAAATCACGAAGGATATGAAAACTACCACAGATAGAAAGTAGAAATGCTACCTTCTAGACCAATAGCGATAAGTGGCAACTAAGGACAAGGCGATCAAAGCGATGATTAAATTGCACATAACTATGGTAGTGATACTGATTCGAGTTGGGCCCTTCTTCTTTTTGCTCTGAATTAACAGCGCCTGAGGCTTTATCCGAACCATGAGCTTCGACTTCAACTGTAACCACGAAATTTAAAAGAATAAATAAAATTGGATGATGCGCCCCGATCCCCAAAATAATTGGAAGCGAAACCCTAGAAAAAGAAATGAAATTGGTGAGGTTACCTTCGGGCTTTGGGCTGTGAATCTGCTGTGATTCAAGATCGAAGGAGTGGTTTTTGGTGTTTGGTTTCAGTGACGTTGAGAAGTTGAATCAGAGAGAGTGCAGTTGGTGGGTGATTTCAGTTTACGCCAATCTGGTCGATCTTCTTCTCGGTTGGATTGGATTTGGACCCAATTTTTAATTTTTCGAATGTTTAATTTTAAAAATGGTGGGGGGTGGAGCCCACGTGAGATTATTCGCCGGAGAGCAGAGCTCTAGCTCTTCCCATATCACGTGATGGACGGTCGTGATTGGATTAGCGTGTAGATTTTTGGGAGCTTGGCGTTCGATTTCTGGCACCCGGTCGCGGGTTTTGGCTCCATCAACCCGTCAATTTTCCCCCCAGCACGGGACATGTCATTTTTCATTTTTCTTTATTTTTATATATATAAAAAATTAATATTTTCTTTCTTCCTTTTAATTCCTTATTTTTTTCCTAACCAAAGAAAATGCAAATGAGTCAAGAAACATTACTTACAAGAAGAAGATTGTTAATTTAAGCTCTTGATGTTAACCTAACTGGCGGTATGAAGTTTACGATAACCAGAGTTAAGATTGAGATAGATTAGGAGTTCAATTCCCTCTAATGTGACAAAGAAGAAGAATGTTAACTCAAAATTCGCTTATTATAGGTCTTCTTTTTAATTGTCAGATTCGCTTATTCATACTTAAAATGTTGTTTAGCTCGCTTAACATCAAACCAACTTGGTGTTCACCATCATGAATTTAATCTTAAGATCGTTGGTTTTTAAAAATTTAAAACAAAGGGTAAATTCACCTCGTACTCTTGTCTTAGATTCCAAATGTTCCACCTTTTTCAAGCACCAAATGAGAGACACTTGAACACTTAATACATTTAGTTCTTAGCATTGTTAGCATCCCTTTGCATATTGCCAACAATCTCACAAATTTGGAACCCTTGCACCTAATTACCTTGGTGGGACGTTTCCTTTCTTTTGCATTGCAATATGCATTGACAATATGTGATCTCTGGCAGTGTGAATACCTCAATTTTCAACACTTCAATATTCAAATACGCATTATTATTATTATTCAAATAAATAGAGAATACATCACTGGTCAAAAGGAGAATCAAAGTCTTTCTCCATTTGAACCAACACCTAAAGAACGAAAAGCCATGTTCATAGGCTTCGTACAAGACCAACAAAAAACATAAACAAACTACTTAGGCTTAGTTTGGTATTGCTGTGTTTTTTAAAAAACTGCTTCTCCTGTCCTGAAATAAACAGTTGTGAAGTGAAGCGCTAAGTGTTTGGTAATTCGTATTTGTAAAAAGTGCTGAGTATAAAAACAGTGTCATAGTGTTTGGTAAACTTTTTTTTAGAAGTGTTGTGAGAGTGTATAATGACCAAAAAGGGCATAATACTGAAAGTGTTATTTATTTATTTATTTTATAAAACACAAGGAAGTTCAATACACTTACAATTTTTTTTTAAAGAATCTTAATTATAATATACACTTTTCCCACAAAAAAATAATAATAACTCGATGAAACAATAATTGTTTTGACAAAGCTACTTCTTCTTTTTTTGTCTAGATGATAAAGTTAATACAAACTGTCATAAGGTACTTAAGTACAACATTTTTTATAGATGCCTAGAACACCATCAACAAAATATAAACTCCAAATGCACTAAATATAAACAAATGTCTAACTAGATGCGTGCATTAAACTTGCAATGATACTATTTCTCAAAGCTTCCATCTCTTGTCCTCCTTGATCATAAGTTGTATGGTTATGTTGTTGTACATCAGCATCCCCATCAATTTCTTCACTTAAAATGTCTAACGACGTCCTGCCTCCACCTCCTTGATGCATAAATCACAGAAAATGACTATATTATGGCTATTCCAAGTAGCTGTAGCTCGAGATGAACTTCCCACATTCTTCCTCATCCTTACTTTTAAAAAAGTGCCAAACAACAAATATCAATCATCAAAGCTACTGCAATACTTAAAGAAATAGTGTCCTAGTTGATATTAAATTAATGTGTAATATTTGTTTGTATGATTATGTACTGTAAAGTGTAATAAAAGATATTCCAAGCTGCTGTGTGTTGTGCCTACCTCTCCCTCACTTATCATGACAATAGAGAAATCTCTATGTTAAAAGTGTCAGCAAAGAGAATAATATTTTTCACCCAAAAAAGAATATCACCATGCTATCATTGTCGAAAGCTATAAAGTATTTTTGGTCAAAATTGTAAGGCTATAAAGTTTCATAAAGTCTTGATCAAGGGCCCTTCAAACACAACATAATATAAAACAACAATCGCAGCAATCAGAAAATGACAAAGAAAGGAAGGGACTAAAATAATAAATATGCATACTCAAACATCTTCAATCTCTAGTTCGCATAAAGCCCCAAATTCTATCAGAATGTTCAGAGAGAAAGGTTTTACACAGAAACCTCAAATTCCAGAAAATAAAAGCAAAGATATGAAAGGTTTTGCCCAAATTCCAAATTCCAGAGAATGGTTTTACACAGAAACCCCAAATTCCAAAAAGGTTTTACCAAGAGGATACGAAAGATAGAGATACCCAAGAAGAATAAAGATACTCATGAGGACATGGAAGATACCTGTAGTGCAGCTTCAGTGAACAGATTTGAGAGAGCCCCTCTTGTTGAGACAACCCCAGAAAACTTGAGGAACGGCTGCAAGGATTAGAGAGTGCGATATGAGATTCGTAGGGTTTGAACGAGAAAAAGATAGGATATAGCGTGTCATTTGTTAAAAGAGATAAGGGCAGTATGGGCATTTTGAAAGTTTCATTAAAGCCTCCACATGCTTCTCCCGGCAGCAGATTTCAGAGGCAGCTCCCCACCTGCTTCTGTTTTTTAGCTTTGAATGACAGCAACTTATAAAATAAGCAGGTTGAATTGGTTTTACCAAACACTCAAATCTCCAAAACTTCTTTTCAAAGCTGCTTTTTTTTAAAGTTAAGCAATACCAAACTAAGCCTTAATCTACCACAAGTTAAAAAAACCAACCCAAATGTCACTCTCTCTTATAACATTCAAACACAGAAGAAAGCAGCGAACTTTTTATACTGATATCAATTTATCTTTCTCATAGAAACCACTGGTGCACAGGAACTCCCAGGTCCCTCACCCTTCCATACAAAGCAATGCATTCCCAATAAGCCCTTTTGCTCCCATACTTCTTTCCATTTTTCTGCCACCATCCATTATTGCACTCCAAAAACAATTCATCTACCAAGCAGATTGTTTTCTTCTTTATCATTTCCACAACCATTTCTGCTTCTGCTTTCATCACAACATAGTCCTCTTCCCTCACATTTTTCTTTAGCCAATCCGATACATCATTTCGTGGCGGTGCCACCGCTGTGCTTGAAGCTTCTTCAGGCTCTACTTCGAGGTTGTAAACTTCAAATTCTTTATCCATTTTTGGATAGTTTTGCTGAAACCATTCAGTCACGCCGCTGTTGTCCTCATTTAAGTCCACATTAACAAACACTCGGCGGTCATAACCTTGAAGAGAATCACCCAACAAGTTAGGAAGGAACTTGATCTTCTTCAAGTACTCATTTGATTTAGCCAACACACGTCTCGGTGGCTCAAGCACCACATCTTCTAGACCGTTCAACACTGTCTTCTTGGCCTCAGTTTCGAATTGGCAAAGCCGCCTAGACTTCACCGCTAAATCATAAGACGGGCCGGTTTTCCTCATTGCCACAAAGGTGGAAGCATATCGACGAAGATACACGATATTGTAATTGGGTTTCAGTCTAAAAGCATTGGAAGGGTCATTGCTTAATGGAACAGCCACAATGCCACCAATCTTCAAAATGCGATCTACAAATTTAGCATCAACCAAGTTGAACGCGAAAACAAAATCCAAAGACTCGTCCAAGAATGAGCTTTTTCGCTCCAAATCCGAATCCATAACAATGTCAAATACTTTATAATCAAAAGGATGAAGATTTTGAATCATACCAACATTGACAGGGCTCACAATGAGAGCCTTGTCACTTTTTCTGCGAAGGCCTTCACCAGCTAAATCATGGAAAAGCTGACCCAATTGCTCAAAATTGAAAATTTCAGATTGAGTATCATATTTTAATTCAGAAACACTTACTCCCCTCAAAAGGGAGCCAATGCAGGGCAGAGTGAGAATAACCAAACCCAGAAAAACAGACCTTGAAATAATGCGCAATACCTTGGAATCAGGAAGCTTGATCACCAAATGAGTCTCGGAATCCAATCCCATCCTTCCACCATGAAGGTGCTTCACCTTGCTCTGGTCCTTGGCTGTATATCCACCAGCCAATTCCATTTCTCTGTTTCCTTTTCAACACTTTCGTAAAAAAATTATCCGATAAAAGCTCTGTGAAAACGCGAGATCCGATCTGCAGGTCAAGAAGAAAAGCTCGAAGAGCCGATTTGGCGGGTACCCAGATGCGAAAAAAGTCTGAAGATTGCAAATTTTGCAATGTATTCAAGAAGGAATCGAAGGTAAAACAACTAAGAACATTTTGGGATTAGCGGGCACAGAACCTAGCGGCGGTGTGATTACCACCCACGAGGGCCACGAAGGATTTTCTACACCAGAGAAGTAAAAGCAGCCTAATCCTCTCAACCTCCATTGTCTTCTTTTTAATGCACACTCGCTCACTCGCTGTCTCTGTCTCCCTCCCTCTCTGTTTATGATTTTTTTTTTCTCTTACCCAGATCAGTGTGAGAATGACGTTTCAGAATCCTACCCAGATACTAATTTGCAATGGATCGTCATCTGAAAGCCAACCACCATAGACCAGAGTGGTTGGATTGCGAAGAGAGAGATGGAGCGAGCGATGTAGAAAGATAGAGACTTTGGGGGTTGCGAAGAAAAAGAGAGAAGACTTTTTGTTGAAAATGAAAAACTTATGGGGATGGAATTGCGTGACAGAATTGAATTTATTTATAGAGAAGGAAATGGAATTATGGAAGGATGTGATCGTAGGAGTGTCCTATGCAAATTGCTATTTTTGCGACACAAATGCCGTGACTTGGCCACATTTTGTTGCTTTCTGTGTTTGGGCCACCTACCTTACCAACTTAAAAACAAAGAAGGAAAGAGAGAGAAATAGACCAGAATATGGTGGGAATGGGTGAGATTCAGAGATATTGAGATGGTTGGGAAAAAAAGAGACTAAATTTGGGAGCTAATTATAGTGTTTAGATTGGCATTTGAGATGATGGTTGTGGTGGGTTGGTTTGTTGTTTTGTTTAGGTTCAACTTAAGTACACATTATCTTATCTTAGGGAACTTGAAGTGTTTAGGTTGAATGTCATACTTATTAGGTTCATGTGTTCCAAGATCTTGTAGCATAGAAATTTAGACCTTGATCCCAAGAGAAAGAGAAATATGTTCAAAACGTACATACAATTGGGCTTCAAGAAATCACAAAAGCGTCCTTAAGGAAGTAAAGTTGACAAAGCCATCCCTCAGTGGACCAAATAGGCTGCAACACACAGAAGCCCATGATCATTGGTATTTGGTAAGAACTAAAATTTGTTGGAGTAAAATTCCCATTCCCACCAGATTCTTTGCCTTTGGAAGCAAAATAAATCTATTTATACTTTACAAATAAGAACACTTTTACACGCAACTCTTGGCAGTCTCATGCATGTTCTAAAATTTCCCATTATATACAAATCAGAACATTCTTTATTTTTTATTTTTTATGAAGGGGCGGTAAGGCCCCAGAAACAAACTAGCTAACCGACACAAATCAAATGGGCAAATCAGAACATTTTGAATGCATACATCAATGCGAATAAAGAGTTCATATCTATTTTTAGGCTATTGTCCTGAGTTGATCATGTCATTCTTCCTAGGTGCAGTGGCATGACATTTACCCGTCACACTCACATCATCATGTATTCATGTTGCAATGCAAAGATATGATGATGCTTACTTAGATGTGAAAAAATGAAACAATAAAAAAAATGCCTAAAATATTTGAAATTTTGTTTGGTACCTTTGGACTAAGGGTCATCATTTGGCCCGTGGTCCGCGAGGGCCAAAGTGGGTAGCATGAGGCTTGATTGGCCAAAGTCCGGTCTAGCTCGATGGTTAGGCATGTTCGGTCCGGTTCATACTAAGGTTGGGTAGGACTTGGGTTTAGGTTTTGAAATCTCCAGTTTGACAAGGCCCACTCATGATCCAACCCAGCCCGATCATTGCCTAGTTGTTTTTTTGTTTCCCCTTATATTGCCTTATTTCCATTATAAACATTTAAGTAAAGGGTTATTTATTGAAATAGTCCTCAAATTTATACCCGAGTTGCATTTTGGTCCCTCAACTAAATTATTCGTTCAAATTATCCACAAACTCTTTATTATTTGGTGAATTGGTCTACCGTTACATTTTCTGTGAGTTTTAGTCATTTGAACTGCATGTGAGGAAAATAGGAAGGGTAAATGCGGTTTTTCATAATGGAGTTTTCATTTCCCCTTTTCTTCTTCTTCTTCTTCTTCCCTCCTTGTACAACCAAATGACAGCGGTGCCCGGAAGACAACCGGTCGGTCAGGAGAGATGACATCGACGACAACTTCATTCAGACATGACTTCTTCGACTTCAATGGCCAATGTTGCAGCTCACGTTGAGCTCCACGACAGGTTACATTGGTGGAGCCAGCTTGTTGCACCGCTAAATCTTAAGAAATAGGAGCAGAGGATTGAGGGAGAAGGCACATGGGTGCCTTGATCTATTTATGGTATTGGATTCCTCTCGCTGAAGTTGCAAAAATGGAAAAAGAAAAAAGCAATTTCTCTTGTGTTGCTCTTTAGGATAGATGTTGGATAAGATGAAGGGGATATTTCTTGTTTTATTTATCACTTGTTTTTTTATATGTTCTTAATTAAGAGAAGAGAAGAAGGCAGAGTCACCCCCACCACCAGCCCCAACCCACACCCATTGCCCACCCCCTTTGCGTCCTCCCTCTATCTATGTTTTAATTATTTAATTAATATTTTAGTATAAATTGACAATTTTAACCCTTAAATTAAAGGCAATATTGATGGAGTGTAATGATAGGACCAATGCGCCAATTAATAAAGAGGTGGACCATTTGAACGAATAATTTAGTTGAGGGACCACAATGTAATTCTGGTTTAAGTTTGAGAACCATTGAATAAATAACCCTTTAAGTAAATGTATTATCTTTTTACTTTAATTTATTTTTATATTAATCCATTTATTTATGTTTATGCATCACAAATTATAACATGTGAATAAAAAAAGTTATAAGCTTTTGTGCTTATGGATCTCAAAATGTATAGAAAATGGTGTTTCAAATTGGCATAAGATTAGAGATGTGTTAAAGCATCTTTAACTTATATGCGAAATTCGCATGTGAACATGAATTGACAAGAATTAAAGATAAAATTATTTAAACTGAGTAGTCAAATCCTACATGGTGTTTCAAATTGGCATAAGTTTAGAGACGTGTTAAAACATCTTTAACTAATATGTCAAATTGGTATGTGAACATAAAATAACAAGAATTGAAGATAAAATTATTTCAAACGAGTAGTCAAATCCTACATGTATTTGACATATAGATGGAGTTAACAATTTAACAGTGCGTAAAACTGAACAATACGAAAATGTTGCTGAACCCTTCGAACAAAAAAAAAAACTTGTAAGCTAGGTGGTGGTGAAAGTAGAGGTGGGGTTGCACTAATACATGAGAATGTTGCCGCGTAATCAATTATGGGAAGCCACCAAAACCAAGAGTGTGACCATGTGAAACTAAGTGAGGCTTTCGTCATGTACACCTGTACTGAGAACAAGCTCATTCACAACTTCAAACACATATTTCTGGAACTCTTCTGGCACCGATTCACACTTTCGTTTGTGATTGTGGTGCACAGTTAAAGGAAATCTGACCCCCTACTCATTATCATGTTGAAAGGTCAAGTAATAATTCTTGCACTTGCTGTTTTTAGTCCGAGAGGTCCTGTCAGACAGTTAATTTCATCTTTTACTTTCAAACTGGAACCCCCGGTTACCAGGCACTGTCCCATGTTATATATATATGCATACATAATGTATGCTGTAATTGTTGAAGCAAAGGTTAAAGGACACTGAGCCCACAATAATGAATGGGAAGACTAGTTTCAAACAACAGCTAGCACCTGATCTGAAACTAAAAAATGAGCACACAAATGTACAGGAAAAAACACAGAATACAGAAATGATTACAAATATTCCCTGAATCGCATTGCAATATCATTGTTCCATTTTTCTGGTGCAGCTCAAGTAGATAGCACAAGAATAGTATTTTTTTGATGAATTATGAATGCATCAAGTTCTGGTCCAATGTGATTTATGGTACTGAGATTGCTGACAGAAGTAACCAGCCACAAAAAAAGAAAAAAGAGAAAGAAAAGAAAAGAAAAAACAAATTATAACATAGGTAGCTAGCCTAGCCTAGCATATAAGAATGTAAGAGTCACTTGGGGCAGCAAGCCAAATTGAAGATTGTTCTCCACTTCAAATGTTATAACTTTGCTGCAAGAAAGAAAAAAAAGACATGGTTGACAGCGCAGAGAACAAAGTTCTTGTAAGGGAATTCAATGCAGACACAGATAGTGAAGTGGTGGGGAAGCTAGAGAGGAACTGTGACCTAGGGTCTAAAAGGGGGGTCTCCATTTTCACTAACATGATGGGTGACCCTTGTTGTAGGATTAGGTTCTACCACCTTCATGTTATGCTGGTGGGTTAGGGTCACTTTTTCATATCTCATAATCATTTTTATGTCTCCTCCAATAAGCAATAACATTTGCATGATTTCTATATTATTTTGTACTGCTTTTCTATATGGAAACCCCTGTCCCCCTCTGGACTTTATTGATGTAAATGATCATTGCATTAAAATGGCCTACAGGTAGCAGAGGTGCTCGAAAACAGGGAGCTTGTTGGAGTGGTTCGAGGATGCATGAAGCATGTAGGCACTGGTTTTGGGGCAAGCTATGAGATAGGTTGCATACTAGGCCTTCGCGTCTCTCCTACACACCGGTATTTCTCCACTTTGTTTATCAGATAGAATGGAATTTGGAAGAAATCTTCTTCTCTAAGCAACAAGTTTTCATTTCTGAATTGCCAATACAATCGGCTGCAATTGAGTGTAAAAGCTGTGACTCTTTCTGAACTGAGTTGCAGCATACTGGAAAAGCTAAATGATGTAAATAAGCATAAGATTAATAAGTTCTAGCAGATCTCAAGTCTAAATATAAAGAATTTTTTTTATGATGGATTAACTTTTATATGTTTCTCTGGTTTAGGCGGATGGGAATTGGATTGAAGCTCATGAACGCAGTGGAGGAGTGGCTGCTGAGGAAGGGAGCACAGTACACATTCCTTGCAACCGAAAAGAGCAACACCGCCTCTACAAATCTCTTCACTTTCAAATGCAATTATGTGAACCTCAGCTCACTAGTCATATTTGTTCAGCCAATTTGTTCCCTTATTGATGATCTGCTTCCCCAAGAGATAAAAATAGAGAAGCTGCACATAGACCAGGCAATTTTCTTGTACAAAAATAAGCTAAGAGGCAAAGACATGTATCCGACGGACATCGATGTGATCTTGAAGGAGAAGCTGAGCCTCGGCACTTGGGTCTGCTATTTCGAAGAACAGGGTTGGATCAACTTAAACACCGAGGAAAATGGTAAGGACATCACCAGTAAAACTCAAAGCCCTTGGGTAATCTTTAGCATATGGAATACATGTGAAGCTTACAAGCTTCATATAAGAAAGTCTCATCCACTAAGGTCTTTTCATGCTACCCTAAGCCATGCAAGGGAGAAAATATTGTCCTGCCTAAAATTGCCTGTCCGTGTCTCCATGCAGAGCTCCTTCGGGTTTCTCTTTCTCTACGGGATTCACGGAGAGGGAGAGAAGCTCGGGGAGCTCATGAAATCTGTGTGGAACTTCGCATCACGGTTGGGACAAAATGTGAAGGACAGCAAGTTGATTTTAACTGAGCTGGGGTTGTGTGATCCTCTCATAAAGCATGTCCCCAAGGATTCCAATATGTCATGTATCAATGATGTCTGGTATGCGAAAAGCTTGATCAGCCACGCTGATGAAAAAGATGAACTGCTGCTGAAGGGACAACTAGGTAATGTGTTTGTTGATCCAAGAGAATTCTAGGGTTCATTACTAGGCCAATGTTCCAAAAACAGCCCTGGCTAATCAACATATCAATGCTATTATCGTTGTATTCGTATATTCTTATTTTGGTTGCTTGGAATGTTGTTAATTATTCAAGAGAGCAAACATCTCTAGATTTTGGGTTTGGAATTTGGAAATGAGACTTGGGGATGGGAAATCAATTGCTTTCCCATGTTTGATAAATCCATGTATGAGAAATCGTTGCCTGACCCATGGGAAAGTAGGGGGAAAGTGAAGCCATCCTCCTAACTTGGGTTTTGTTTTCTCTCCTCATGGGAAAGTTTGGGAAAATAAGCTAATATTAAATAAATTATTTTCATAACAATTTTGTCCCCATTAACAATTTAGAATTACAATATATCATTAAATGCATTCTTTTTTTATTTTATTTAATATGGGTATAATTGAAAATATATACAAACTTTGTTTTCCATTCTTAACTCAAAACAAACATGAGAAAGAAAATAAAGTGATCTCCCAATTACTTTCCCAGCATTACCAAAAGTGGAAAAAGAATCTTCCATTTCCCATTCCTTAAGAAATGACATGAGAAATGATTTCCTCTTAAATTCGTTTCGTGAACCAAACGTGGCCTAGAGATTTTGGGATTTGACATTTGGGGTTTGCAATTTCGAGTTTCACGGCTTGACTTTGAGGTTTACAAGTTTGAAGTTCGGGTTTTGGCCAACACAAAACTCTAACCACAAGACCCAAACCCCAAACTAAAACGTCTAATCCCAAATAGCAAAATACCAACTGGGAACCCCGAGACCCGTTAGTTGTTCAAAAGAATATACAAAATCAGTATTTCTACAAGTCTTCAAGAGACCCAAAATACCAGCCGCAATCATTGCTTCAAACAAACTCTGTTTCTATATTCAAAATCAGAATTTCCTTGAAAGGATTGGACAAGACATTCGAAGCAGAAGCATTCTGTAACTAAAAAAGAACCAGAAGGAAAAACAGAAGCGATTAGGTTGATGCTCAACAATAGCCATGGTTCTGAGATCTATGGGAAGTCAAAATCCACAATATATTAGAACTCGGTTAACTGATGAAAATGTTCCAATCCTCATGTGCCCTACTCAGTCATCTCTTCTCTTACTGTTAGCAGGAGAGTTTTGCTCTGTAAGAATCTTTAGAACAGTAACCAATGCTCGCAAACGGTCCCAAATGTTCATGCCGTAGAGTGCTTCAACAAGTGACTCCTGGAACTCAAAACCATTCTCTCCAACAGGATACTACAGTTGGTCAAGCAAGAAAATCAGTCACATTTGTAGAATTTCAGGGACAGAGAAAGAGATGAGATGACATTACAGTTTAGTTTTGAAATCTGACCTGAATAGGCTTTGGTATCTTGGTTTTAATGTACGGCCACCATCTATCCTCAACAACTGACTTTACAAGACAACAAGCTCGCAATCCTTCTACACCAGCAAATCTTCCAAATCCACTGTCTTTTACACCGCCAAATGGCAGGGACTGGAAATTCATGAGACATATTTAGTTCATTGGATTAACAATGTCATCTTTCATTAAAAGAAATAATAATGAGTGATGTTTCAACGCTTAACTAAAGAGATCTCTGATTAATATGGCGGTAAAATTCTTTTATGTTCTGAAGAATATTCATGAATGGAAAGCATTCCCTTGAGATATATGATATCAGCTTCATCTTGTATCGCTGAATTGTCTAACTCAGACCTCAGAGAAAGAAAAACTGTCTAATCTAATCAATGAAAGCATTTTCTTTCTCTTCATAAAAAGAAAAACAAATCAATGATCACATTAATTTTTTAGAATAAGTTCACATCCAGTCTTTCTGCTCTCTCTAAAGCAGGAAATTATTCATAGTTCATTATTAAAAGAAGAAACAATGTATCATCTAGTTAAGTCAGTAAAGTCTCTTGTCTATCCAAAAAATATCAGTAAAGTCCCTTGCATGAGCCCTGAGATAGATTCCCACCTTCACCAATGTTGGAGGGGTTTTATGAGATCGGAGAGGGCAACCTCCAGTTCTATAGCCCACAGGCCCAATAAGACTTTAAAGGACCCAGAGAACGAGAAAAAAAAGAAAAAGGAGAAACAAGACACATTATCAACTGCCGGCCACTTGAAAAATTATTACCTGACACATGTATGTTGATGCGAAATCGTTGATTGCAGCTACTCCACAATGTATCTGGGAAGCTATCTCTTTTGCACGACGCTGGCTGCCAGAAAAAACAGCACAGCCAAGTCCATATTTTGAGTCATTAGCAAGCTTGACAACCTCTTCATCAGTGCTAAATTTCATTATTGGCATGATTGGTCCAAATGCCTGCAAAAATGTAGAAAGAATTTCTCCATGTAACTAATTGAAGATTAAAGGTACATGTGAACATGCTATGTAGAACAAACTATACGACTTTCGCTACCTCCTCTTGCATCAACTTCATTGTGTGATTTACATTTTCTATTACAGTAGGTGGGAAAAACTGATCAACTGCGCCTTCACCTATATGGCCAACACTTCCCCGAACAACAAATTTTGCTCCTTTGTCTAAGGCATCATTTACAAGGTTTTGAAGCCTTTCAGAGTGCTCTTGCAAACATATAGCTCCCATATCATACTTTCCAGCAAGTGGTGGACCCTAGAAAATAAGATAAATGAAAGAACCATGAATTTTAAACATTAAGTAGTTAGATTCATCTTCCTTATAATAAAAAACATGATGAAAGGGGCATACTTACAGCAGTAACAGATTTTACAATCTTGGAAACTTGGCTGACAAATGAAGAATAAATGTCCTTGTGAACATAAAATCTCTCAGCCCCAGCACAGTTCTGTCCACTTGACTGAAGAACAGCTCTCACAGCAATTTGGGCAACCTAAATTGAGTAGTTTAGTCTCCTATTAGGTCACATAGTGTTTAAGAATACAAAAAAATCTAATTCAAAATGTCATTCTCCAATTGAATGTCCAAGCATGGTAGACATCATAAAACACTAGTGAAGGTGGGAAAAATTCATACATGTTTCACATCTGCATCTTCACAAACAATAAATGCATCTTTTCCACCAAGTTCTAGTGTAACTGGTATAAGCATCTCAGCAGCATTTCTCATTATCTGCAGACATAATAATTTCAAAAATGACATGATGTATCCGAATTTACTACTGAAATAAAACTCGTGTAATAGATGCAATACAGAAAAATTCAGTTAAAAATCATTTCTAATGTATGATTTAACCAGAATTTTATAAACTCTTCAAAACTTATCAAAATTTTACGAGGAAAGTGAGAGCTTAGATCAAATGGCCTATATTTTTTTTTGTTTTCTTAAGTTTTTTTCCCTATTAGGCCAGGGTTATTAATCTAGGGTTGCAAAGTCAGGTTTTAGGGCTTAAGTTTAGGGTTTAACTTTCAGAACATTTGGAGCAAAAGAAACAAATTAACTAATAATTTGAGAGCTATTAGAGCGAAAGAAGGATTAGAAGTTTGGAAGTAAGAAGCATGTTTCAGGAATTAAACAAAAACAAGAAATCTAACCAATCAGCCAAAAGAAGACCATACCATCTTACCCACACCAGGTGATCCGACAAAAATTATCTTGTCAACAGAAGACACCAGCGCTTCTCCAGTTTCAGCGAACCTAGTGAGGAAAAGGTTTAATTATAGGGAGACAAATAAACAAGACTAGAGAGAAATCCCACCCAAAAAAGAATAAAAAATGAAAAATTAAATACCCAGTTATGACGTCAACTAGATTTTCAGGAGCTCCTACAGCAGCAAGGGCTGATTGGATTATTCGGAAGTAGAAACAACCAGACCAACTTGCATGTTCTGAAACCTACAATTAGAAGCATATGGTTTTCTGAAAAATTAACAAAACAAGCTTTGCAACAAATCCTTAGAAGCCAGTTTTTTAATGATACATAGCCTCAATCCACACAACCAACAACAGCTACCAAAACTGAAAGGAATAAGTTACTACGGATATAAAACAGGTGCAATGGTGTCTAGTTCTGAAGAAAGACACAAAGTACAGATAGTGATTAAAGTAAACAACAGTGACATTCCAACATTAACTACCTTAATCACAATGCTATTTCCAGAAAAAACTGCTGCCAGCATTGGATTAAAGATATTATGAAAAGGATAATTCCATGACACAATGGCACCAATAACGCCAAGCGGGTGGAATTCCACTTTGGATTTCTTGTGAAGCATTGACCTTCCAGAACATCTGAAATTTTTTTCATGAACAATATAATCACAATACAGTATTGCGAAAAGTAAGGAAAGGTAAACACTCTTTATCGGGAAAGAAAACCAAAAATTGGATAGGAAACGGTAAAACTTATTTAATGATAGGGTGCATATCCAGAAAAGAGTAGAGTAGAAGAGCTCAAGCAATGCAAATATTAAAATGTAGATTGCCACTGAGATATATCAAGACAACAAGATATACGTCACAACACCTTGTTATGTCAGTTGAATTAATAGTGATTAAATAAGATATAGAAAATGCAATAAGGAACAAGCAAATACCTGTATTCAGGCTTTAGCCAACGCTCACCCTCTGAAAGGAGCCAAGTGATCTTCTCACATGTTGTCATTATTTCCCCTAGAGAGGCATCTACCATTGTCTTCCCCGTATCACGTGAAGATATTCTAACGAAAATGGTATATGTAAGTACACAAAATAATATAGAAAAAGACAATAAAGGTGGAATACATGTAAATAGATTACTAATTTTTTTAACAAAAGATAAACCCTACATAATACTTCAGATCATAGTATTAGAGAGAGAGAGAGAGAGAGAGAGAGAATAGAGTACTTACTCACATATAAGCTCTTGGTGTTCAATTATATACTTCAGAAGAATCCGGAGAAACTGGCGTCTTTGCTTGAAGCTACTCTTTGCCCATATTTTCTGTGCCTTCCTTGCTTGTGCTACCCGCTCCTTGACCTGAGAATACATATTTACAAAGCGAATTTCCCAATAGTTGTGATATATCATTTGAGCTCTGTGTCAAAATGCCAAACCAGGTGCTATGTAGGCACAAAATCAAGTTCATCACTTTAATGCCAAACAGCAACGAGGAGTACAATATAACAGTTTCCTACACATTCAATTCACCAATCCCCAAATCCAAACATGCATAACATGACTAACCTCATCTGGTGTCAGTGCAGGGAAATATCCCAAGTATTTCATGGTTGCAGGTTCATAGCACTGAACCTTCGTCTCAGCTTGCGGTGTCCTTCCCCTCGGAGGTACCTGCACATTAAACACTAATGAGAGGCAGCCAATTGGATGCTTCACATGATCACATTCATACAACTCAAACAATGTAATAACCTTAAGCACCCATAAACTAGCAAGAAACAGTACAAAGTGAAAAGCAAATTTGAATCTAATTATAAGCAATTTAAGTACTTCCAAAACTACAATTAGCTAGGTTTAACTGATAAGAAAGTAAGTAACATCGACAAATGCAAAGAATTTAACTACAATCAAGAATTGAAGAGAAATGCTTACAATACTATACAAATTTTAATAAAAATTACAATCAAAAGACAAAAGCTTTGAGAAAAACTCACATATATGAAACCATTCTCCTGCGTCTGGTTCCCATCATCCGACACTGCCATTGATAAAACCGCGCCAATCAATCACCAATACAAAAGAAACATATAAATGGCGAGAGAGAGAGAGAGAGAGAGAGGTACCATCAGAAGCATCGACTTCGATGGAAGGCACATTAGGGGGAATGAGCATAAAGAGGAATTTACAAATGGCGTAAGCGAATCCGAGGACGAGCAGAGGCCACCAAAACGCCATCGTTTCGAAGCAGAACACGAATCAAAAACCTTTTTTCTACTGAACCCCTATAGTGTTCTTGCAAATGAGAATCAGAGACAACGCTCGAGAGAAGACTGATGGGTAAAGTTGCGTTTTTTTTTTTTCTACTGTTTTCAAAGAAAACGAAAATGAAAACAGAATAAAAACAAAAGCAATGGAAACAGATTCTCGGAGGCTTTGGATCGGACTTTACTTTACTTCTTTATTGGGTATTCCACTTTCTTCGTCGAGAAATTTAATATGGACGGCCAAGATGGCATCTTGAAGACTTGATCTCCTCAGATAATGATGTAAATTTCCAAGTGAAGATTGAGAGACTGAACTGAAGTGAGGGAGAGAAACGAGGGGTAGTTAGTTTAGTTTTAGACAACTTCTCGTGTATATCCGATCAATCACGTGACATCCCATGGCATGGCACGTGATATCTAAAATCTACATACTGGATTTTGTTTTTTTTTTTTTGGGATAAGAGATTATTTATTTATTAATCAAATTCTTACAGATTATCATGTGAAAATGTTATGTATTTCTCCTCAATAGGCTCATGACAATAAGCCAAAACAAAAAGCTAACAAAGTAGAGAGAGACCTCGTTGATGCGTTCATATTTAAAGCCACAGTGAATTTACTATAGCTAATACTTAAATTTACTTTTAAGCAATTATATTTAGCTTTATCTTTGGACAAAGATATGCTTTGGTGTCCACATTTCTTTTTTCAGAAGGAATACTGCTCTGCAGACTGTAGTTCCTTGTAATTTATTGCATTCTGTTTTGGTCTGTTTGACAAACTGCTCAAGTTAACATTGATTCCTGTACTGTCAGACCAAAAATTTCCACCCAGATTTTGGTCCTCCACAAGCTGAGTCTTCTTTTATTAGTTGTGAAAGTTTTGGGCTTACATATAAATGGCTCCTTGGTTTCCTGCAACCATGAAATGCTCATCAAGTTTTGTTGTGAAAACAATGGAAATGCTCATGACTGGGCAAAATAGCCCCATCTAAGCAGCTCAGCTACATTTTCCTGTTGATTACAGCAAGGTACACTGATTCCTGAACCCTTCTGTTATTATTTTCTCTGTATATTCTGTCTTAAAAATGTTTGCCATGAATGTATATCTATTTGAACAAGGTACATTATATTGGAATTATTCTATCCAAGTGGTAAGAGCCAAATATAATAGTTTCTGCTGCGGCATCTGTTTGTTCTGCCTGCACGTCAGAGAAACACTCATTTTATATATCAAGAAAATGGGTTTTTCCTGACTTTAGCTTTTCAAGTTAGTCTCGCTCAATTCATTGTATAAAAAAAGGTTGTGATTTTCCATGCTTAGGTTGTAAATCATTTCCAAATATTTTCCAGTTTTACTCATATCTTGTAAGCTGGGAAGGCAGGGGAAGAACAAAGGAGATTCATTATTTTACCCAATATAAGGCCCAAATTTTTTTATAAAAAAAACCCTACATGAAATGGACTTTAGAAACACACCCAAAACTCATTTACAACACAATAAAGAGGCTTTGAACTTCCTAAAAATTATAAAACTGCCATCAATTTCTTAAAACAAGTCCAACCCCAAACCCTCATAAACCCAAAACACTTAATAGGGCATCAAAGTAATTTAATAACCAAAATTAAATGGTGTATGGTTTATCTATATCACTAGTGCTAAGAATTGGTATATAACTAAATATTTCGAAGAACAAATCCAAGACTTTACCACATTTACTAGGTCCGTTACAATTAAATTAAGATATCTTATGTTTGCTGCTTCTCAATCTTATCTGATAAACAATACCAGACCCTCCTTACCCATTTTTGCCTAATTGTTGTGCTATTTCAAGGTTTTATACCAACATTGTGAAACTAAAGTAAAGGAATTTGTTAAAAACCTTTTTCTCCCTGGAGAAAGAGAAAAGTTAACATGAATAGTGCACATATGAGACTCTAGTTCTGTATCATGCCTGTATTGATCTAGAGAGGAATGGCATTGCATTTTCTGTTGAGAATTCCCAATACTCAAATTGAGGGCTTTTCTTTTTTGCATAGAACAAACCACAACTTCTCTTTGAAAGATGGAAAACAACAAGATTTCAGAGAGACAGCCACAATTAAGAGACCATGTCTCGGTTGAAATCACTCCTGAGCATGATGAACTTGTATCTTCTATCAAGGAAAAGATGGAAAACATTGCTGTATCAGTCTGTATCTTCAGAGTCCCCAAGGAACTTCGCGAGCATAACGAAAAGAAATATACTCCTGATCATGTTTCCATTGGTCCTCTGCACCGTGCAAAACAGACTACAGTGCCGCAAGATGATAAGTGGCGCTATTGTTATGCACTCCTCAATCGAAAACCGAATTTAGAAGCAACCTTGAGCATCTGCGTGAAAGCTCTTCGAGAGTTGGAGCACAAAGCACGAAGATGCTATGAGGGAGAGATTGATATCAGCAGCAGTGATGACTTTGTTCAATTGTTGCTAATTGATGGCTGCTTCATCATTGAGCTATTTCTGAAGTATGCCTACAAGAGCCTTAGGTCCCGGAGAGACCCTATATTCACCAAGCCTGGGATGCTTTTCGGCCTGAGATGTGACATGGCATTACTAGAAAACCAAATTCCTTTCTTTGTTGTTCAAAGGCTATTTCAGTTAGTACCACTTCCTCCAAAATGCCACGAGCCACTCAATGAGCTCGCGTCCCGGTTCTACAGAAGAATAATACCAGGAGATGATGAGCATGTTATCAAAGACAAATTCAATCAAGAAGGGTATCATTTACTTGATCTAATTCGGCATTGTATCCTCCCAACATATCCGAAATTGCATCTGAAAGAAGATGTGCCTCCTAAAGATTTGGATTGTGCCAAAAATCTTAAAAGGGCAGGCATTAAATTCAAGACGGCTAGAAGCCAAAGTTTCTTGGACATCAAGTTTGCTCATGGTGTTTTCAAAATCCCACCTCTTGAAGTCCATCATTGCACAGAAACACTTCTTAGGAACCTCATTGTACTTGAGCAGCATCAGCTTGATGATACCATACAGCATGTCACATCTTATGCCTTCCTCATGGGGTGCCTCATCGCCTCCGAGAAGGATGTGAAATTACTTCGGCGGAGGCAAATTCTCATCCACGATGAGAAGAAGGATAACGAGGTCTATGAAATATTCAAGAAGCTTTGCAAGGAGATCAAGCCTACGGATTTCTACTATGGGAGGCTTTTTCAAGAGGTGGCTGAATACATCAAGAACAAAAGTTGGCATGAAAAGCGGAAGAATTTGGACACACATCTCAAAACTCCAACTTCAGTTATGGTGTTTGTTGCTGCAATTTTGCTTCTTCTTCTCACCTTTGTTGGAGCTTGCTTTTCCATACTCTCCTTTGCTCTCCACCGTGTTTAGAACAAACAACCCCTAATCCATACACACTTGATGAAACCACATTTATATATTATATGATTGTTCAATACACAATTAATAATTAATTAATAATATGATTTCACAATGATTGATTTTGGGTTCAATATTTCTTTAATATAGCCTGAACAATAAATAATGCATTATAACTTTAAACAACATAGCATTTACAAAAAAAATATAATGTAAATGTATCTAATCCCATTACTGATCACGTCTCTAACAAATGAAATAAATAAACACGATGTAAGTGGTTTCCACATAAATTTCGCCATACGCATTATAATCAAACATCAAATTTGGCTGCCAAAAAAAAAAAAGCAGTCGGTAAAGTCTTTAGATCAAGTTGTATCTTGTCTTCAATCTCAACCTATGAAAGGAATCAAGCTATCCAATCTAATAAAGCGTTTTATTTTTTCAACTGTCTGAATTTTCATTTATTTATTTGCTCGCATTTTGGGGCCGACAGACCCGACAGACAGCGTGACACACTGAGCATTATATGTACCCTTTGCATATTTGACTCGGGCATTACTCAGTCGTGTCTTATGCTCATACTTCAAAGCAAAGACTTAAACCTCCTATCCTATCCATCACATGAGCACCACATCTCCTAAACATCCACCGTCAGATGCTAATCACAAGCCTCAGGACCCCACCCAGAGTACCATCCAACGGTTCACATAAACTAACAAAATATCACAACAAGTGGGCATATCACATCACTACACACCCAACTTTCTATCATGTTGGTGGTCATGGCCATTTGCATAAATAAAGAGCTCTTCTTTCTCTCACCCTCTGAACTTTCGGTGTTCTTTCTTCTGACCAACTTTTCAGATCAAAAAAATCCCACAAACTCAGAGAGATGGGAGAAAGGAGAATTGGAGTGGCTGTGGATTTCTCGGCGGGCAGCCGGACAGCCCTGAAATGGGCAGTGGACAACGTTGCCCGGCAGGGCGATTTCCTCATCCTGGTCGTCGTTCGTCCTGAAGAGAACTATGAGCAAGGCGAGATGCAGCTCTGGGGAATAAGCGGTTCCCGTATGCCTCTTCTCTCTCTCTCTCTCTCTCTCTCTCTCTCTCTCTCTCTGTCTTATAAATCTATAGATCTTTTATAATTAACTCTCTCTCCTCTGTTAATTGTCAGCTCTGTCTGATCAAGATTTTCTGGTTAAAGTTTGGAACTTTTCTGTTTCTTTTGCTTATTTGGTTTAAAGTTTTCATTTTGATTTCTGGGTTTTGTTTGTTATGAGTGGATGCATGATAAATTGACTCACTTTTCAGCTTTGATCCCTGTGGTTGAGTTCTCTGATGCCAACATTATGAAGAAGTATAAAGTGAATCCTGACCCTGAAACCTTGGACATCGCCAACACTGCGGCTAAGCAGAAAGAGGTTGGCTGCAACTGGGTTTTATTAATTATTCAGCTCATCATACTAATTGAGCTCTGTTTCAATGATGTTCTTGCACAATTGAATAATGAAGTGGTGTTTTGTGACCTTGTGATTTGGAGCAGATTACGGTGGTGATGAAGATCTACTGGGGCGATGCCCGTGAGAAGATCATTGAGGCTATTGACAAGATCCCTTGAGCCTCGTTGTTATTGGAAACAGAGGCCTTGGCAAGCTCAAGAGGTACCAATCACAAACTCAAATAAATTATTTCTTGATGCATGAATTTGAGTTTGTGTTACAACAACATGTTTGTTGTTCTGGAATTTTTGAGTTTGGTTGAGGGAGGCTGCCATTGTTTTCCAGTTCGTGGTTGGCTGCATTCTTTGGTTATCAAGTTCCTATTGGAAGCGTGCTAGGCTGCAAGTGGGGCTTACGCAGGGAGGTCCCTGGTTCGATTCCCAGCTTGTGAAAAACACCCCTTGGGGAGGGGAACAAACCCATGTCGCTCTACTTCCCCGAAGTGGTTGACCACTTTGGCCCACCATTTTGCCAATGGGTTCCCACCACAGTGGTGGTGGTTTCCCCCTTCCCCCCATGGCACCCAGGATCGAACCCAGTAGGGGTTCTTTCCTCCAATGTAACCAAAAAAAGTTCCTATTGACTTCTTGGGGCCCATGATGGCAATAATAATCTAATCGCTAGCATAGACTTTTCTACACAGTTATACTGTTTGTACTGTTATGAAACGTCGGTTTGTAAATCAAACCACTTCGGATAATTAAAATTAAAAAATCATCATCTAATTTCTTTTGTGTTTTGATTGGATCTGGATGTGTTCGTTGTTTTGCAGAGTCATCATGGGCAGTGTCAGCAACCATGTGGTAAATAATGCTTCCTGTCCAGTTACTGTAGTGAAGAACAATGCGGACCAGGAAAGCTAAATCCTTTGTCCCCCAATGCCTGCTTGGTAAATAAGTGCAATGCTGCCTCTGGTTCAATTGCTTCCTTTCCTGCAACTGCAAGCCGTTTTTCAGTATGCATAAGATTTAGTTAAAATGATGTTTTCAACTGTTTGTTAATGTATATTGAAGTTGGACAGATTTCGTGTATGCATATGCTGGAGTTTGTGTATGCATATAACGTATATATGTGACTTCAGCCTGTGGCCCATGATGGTGATTTTGTTCTTAGAATTCAAGTGCTAATTAACTTGTATACGGGGTTTCTCCATTGCCATGCACCTGGGTTGGAACTTCAGGGTAAGAGTCTTTTGCTTTTGGAAGTGAGGGTATTTTTTTTTTATGAAAAAGGGGGTGAAAAACCCCAAAAGACAAAAACTACAAAACAGAAATCAAGCGGGCCGTAGAAGCCCCTGCGGCGTCAGCAAGCAACAGAGGACCCAGCCAAACAGGACTGTCGTCAAAAAACCAGAAACCTAGATCCATATTGTGACTCCAAACAGCCAACGATCGCGACGACGGAGTTCCTCTCCCTATAAATATGGTTCAGCCTAATCCTTCCAATTTGATTCATTAGGCCCTTGCAGCTTCTAACCAAACCCCCAGCAGGATGGCAATTGTCAATCTCAGATTTGTGCATAAGCATCAGAGGAGAGCGCTAGTCCATCTCAACAATAACATCATTTAAATGTTTTTCAACAGCTAATTTCAAACCAAAGAATAAGCCCCATAACTCAGCATCAAGGATTTGTCCTTGTCCCAAATTAGCAGAGAAGCCAGCAACCCGGTGACCAGCATGATCTCTGATAACTCCTCTAGCACCAATGCTACCGGTGTTGCCTTTACGTGAACCATCCACGTTTAGCTTGAGAACCCCAAAATCTGGGGGAATCCAAGCTAGCATAATTTGAAATCTGCGAGCTCAGGAAGGGAATTAGTAGTAGCCTTAACCCAATCTCTAGCCGCATTAATGATCAGCTCACGAGCATTAAAAGGCAAGTCAGCTGCATTGTTAAAGATAAAATCATTCCTCCACTTCCAAATGTACCAACAGATGAATACAAACGGCAGTCTCCAAGGTATCTGGGCAAATTGGTTTTTGGAGCAAAGGTTGTTCAAGAGCCAAGGGTGTAGCTCAGCTTGGAAGAAGGGATTAGTATGACTGGTGTTCACGAACAGCTTCCATACTCTTTTAGCTCTTGAGCAGCGCGTAGGTAAATGCAGAATAGTTTCAGTAGGCCAATCACAGATGTTACAGAAAGGTTCAGTAACAAGATGCCTGCGCGCGTTGCTCATTAGTCAAATTTTTTTCCTGAAAGGTTAGCCAAAGGAAAATTTGAATCTTGGGCGGGATTTTAAGTTTCCAAATCACTTTCCACCAATGGGTCGACCAATCAGCCCTTTTAAACATCATATTATAAGCAGATTTAACAGAAAAAGATCCATTAGAAGTAGGATGCCAAATTTGGCAGTCCTCCAAGAGACCACCAAAATCAGCTGGGCAACCAATAACTTTCTGAACCCATTCCTCCGGGAGCACACCTCTAAGCTTTTCCACATCCCACCAACCATTAGCAAAAAAATCAGAAACCATACAATTCAAATCAATTTCTGGGGTAATATCAACCTGGTTCATGAGGGGCACAACATCCAGCCACTTATCCTTCCAAAAATTAACCTTATCCCCTTTACCTAGCCTCCATACCAAACCTTTATGAAGCATCTGAGCACCAAACATAATCCCCTTCCAGGTAGGAGAGCACTTTTGCCTGGGAGTCATATTAGGTTCACAAAAGGAGTGACCCTTGAGGTATTTTTTCTCAAAAATCTGGGCCCACAAACCATCGTCCTTCCTTGAAAGTCTCCAAGCAACCTTAGCTAGAAGGGCCTGATTCATATGATGAGTTTTTTTGAGACCAAGCCCACCTTTACTCTTAGGCCTACACACCAGATCCCATTGGCAAAGGTGAATTTTCTGTTTCTTATCACTCCCACCCCAAAGGAAGTTACGATTTATTCCGTCTAAATTCTCACAAATGCTCATCTGGATTTTAGCAGTTTGCATTGCATAGGCAGGAATAGCCGAGGTGACAGCCTGGATGAGAGTTGCACGACCTGCAATGGAAAGAACTTTGCTCTTCCAAGAGGCAAGCCTAGCATGGACTTTATCCACCAGCTTGCTATAAGTAGTCTTCGTGATTTTAGAATGAAGAAGAGGCATTCCCAAGTAATTACCTAAGTTATTGGTGAGAGGAGAGCCACATATGCGACTAATATCAGCTGCCATATCCTTGCAAGTGTTGGGGGAACAATAAATTGCAGACTTCTCAAAGTTGATGAGTTGGCCAGAGACTTTACAGAAGAGCTCCAGACACTGTTTCATCAGTTTAGCTTGGTATGGACTCGCTTCCGCGAACAGAATCAGGTCATCAGCAAAGAATAAGTGGGACACAGGAGGCCCAGATTGTGAAGATTTTACGGCCTTCCATTTACCCTTCCCAACAGCATCAACAATGATATGCGAAAGTTTTTCAATACAAAGCACGAAGAGATAAGGGGATAAGGGATCACCCCCTGTCTAATACCCTTGCTTGGAGTGATTGACTAGTGAGTTCCCCATTCACACAGATCTGGTAAGTGACAGAGGACACACACTGCATAATTAAATGGATCAAACTATCAGGTAAACCCAGCTCATTAAGGACAGTCCTGATAAAGTTCCAATTAAGTCTGTCATAAGCTTTCGAGAGATCAATCTTCCAGGCAATAAAACCCTTCTTTCCTTTAGAACTTCTGAATTTGAACATAAGCTCTTGAGCAATCAAGATATTGTCTGTGATGTGCCGCCCAGGGACAAAACTCACTTGGTGAGGACTGATAAGATTAGGCAGAATAAGCCGCAATCTAGTGACAATCACTTTAGAGATAATCTTGTAGAGAGTGCAGAGACTAATAGGACGAAAGTGCATCATAGATCGCGGGTTGTCAATTTTAGGCACGAGGGTTATCAAGAGTAGCACTTAACCCAGCTGGAATTCTGCTTTCCCTAAACGATTGAGTAACCATTTCATAAATCTCAGGTACCACATAATTTCCATTGGTTTTGATAGAAACACGCTGGAAACCCGTCCACACCTGGGGTTTTCAGCCCACCAATATTGAATAAGCTATTCTTGACTTCACTAATACTAACAGTAGCTATCAGGGAGGTCAAATCAGTTGCCATGATTTGAGGAAACAAATTAGGGATGGGGGAGCTGTTGCAGTCCCTTTGAGGCAAAGAGAAGAGGTCAAGGAAATAATTCACCGCCAGCTCTTTGAGACCATTAGAGTTCTCCACCCACTCACCACTATCATTTTGAAGTTTTTCAATTCTATTTCTTCTCCTTCTAATAATAGTAGTAAGATGGAAGAATTTAGTATTACGATCCCCTTCTTGTAGCCACATCACTTTTGATTTTTGCTGCCAAAAAAGGGCCTCTTGCTCCAAAATAGAATACTCTTCCATGAGATCCTCCTCCATAAAACTGAGGAAACTATTAGGCGTATGACAGATCACTCTTTGAATGCCATTAATCCTAGCTAAAAGTTTAGCTTTCCTTTGTTTTAAATGACCAAAAGTAGCCAAATTCCACTGCTTCAGAGGTTCCACCAAACTGCTGGATTTTTCTAGAAGAGCCAGTCCCATTTTCCCACCGAGCAGGTAATAAAATCTTGAAATGGATATGTTTCAACCACATAGCTTCAAATCTGAACGGTCTCCTGTTAGGACAGGAATTAAGGCGAGATTTGAGGCAGATTTTGATAGGGCAATGATCCGAATTAGTTCTTGGAAGATGTTGGACAAAAGCATCGGCAAAGTAATGACGCCATTGAGTGTTACAGACAGCTCTATCAAGTCTTTCAAAAACTCTTTTGTTGCTCCAGGTAAATTTAGTCCCAGAGTAGCCTAAGTCAATCATGTCGTTCTCATCAAACCATTTTTTAAAGCCTTTTAGTCTACTAAGGGGGTTCCCCCAACTTTATCATCAAGCTGGAGCATGTCATTGAAATCACCAGCAATAAGCCAAGGCATTCGATGGCAGCTAGCAACAAAATTTAAATAATCCCAGTTTTTCCCTTTTAGCACCACAGGGGCTAGCATAGATAGTAGAGAAAAGCCAAGAAGTATTACCAGGACCTTAACACAGAAAGCAGGTAATTGTTTGGTCCGAGGTACCAAGAATCTCAACTTTAATTTTACTAGCATTCCACAAAAGCCATAAACCCCCAGAGAAACCAACAGGATTTACCACCTCAAAATCAGTAAATCCTAAGGATTTAATTATTTTAAGAGCCTTATTCCCACCAATCCTAGGTTCACAAATAAACAAGAGATCGATACGATGCAGCTTAATTATCTCAAGCAGATTAACTTTGAATTTGGTGCTAGCAGCACCTCTAGCATTCCAACACAGAATATCCATAACAAAGGGATGAAGAGAAAAGGACACTTGGGGCAGACCCCACAAATTAATGGGCTAAAGGCAAACCTTCCAGCTGGCTGGAAGTATGGTTTTCTCTGACCTCCCCAATTGATAGGATCTGACCTTCGGAAATGTCCATTCCTTCCACTTGACACAGTCTCTAGCAGCAGGAGAAACCAAAGGCTCATCACCCTTATTGGCATCACTCTCCTCTGCTTGTATTTTATCTCCAGGGTCTATGATTGGGGGCTGATGGCCAAAGATAAAACCACCCAATGGTTTGTCCTTCACCCAAGAAGCCATTCGATCGATCTCCGAGTCTAATTGAAAATGCCTTTTATCGCCATTCATCCCAAAATTCGATGTCCCAACTGGAGCAGCATTCCTGGCTTTCATTGTTCGTTGATTAGTATTTTCCCTTTAGAGCGAGAATCCCGCTCTGATTTGTAGTATCTTCTAAAGCAGTCCTAGTCCCCCATTTTGGAGCCTTTGACTTCGTCCACACCTTCTTCCCAGAGTCAGAAGTATTCAACCCAATAACCTTAGGTGCAGCGGTAGTAGTGTCAAACTCTTCAATAATATTTGTGCCAGTTTCTTCTCCAATCTGCCCCGAGCGCATCAAACCGAGAACCTTGGTTTTTTAAGCCATTGCTCTGTTCCCCACTCCTTTGTTGGCATTCTTAGGTTTCCTTCTAGGTGGGACAATCATCCAAGGTCCCCTTAAGTTATCAACCACCTTCTCAGTATTCACATGTTCCATATTAATATATGGTTCCATTTGGTTTGGACTTTTCCCAGCCTGTAGGTCCTCAGTGACGTTGGCAGGAGGTTTTCTCTCTCTCTCTCCAGTTTTCACGCTTATGCCCATAAAGACCACAGAGATAACAAATGTCCGGTAGCCCTTCATATTCAATATTATACCATACTTGATTTATCTGGACAAAGGCATCCAAAGGTTTAGTTAAATCAATTTCAATACAGAGTCTAGCAAATTTACCTTTGTTTTGGCTGGTAGTAAAAGCATCAATCTTCAGCAATTTTCCTAATAAGTTCCCAATTCTTTTGAGCGCCCAGACATCAAAGCACTCTAATTGAATGGCAGAAACTCTGATCCATACTGCCATTCGGGAGATGTGTGCAGTGGTCGGGCAAAAGCCAGGACGCCATTTTTGAAGAGTTAGGTACTGCCCACTGATAACCCAAGGTCCTTCTGAAGCACATGGTTCATATCCTCTTCCAAATCAAACTTGGCCACAAAATAATCATTCACAAGATCAACAAGTTTCCAACCCCCCTTTAGGCACCACTTTTGCTGCAGACGATCGTGAATATAGTTGTAGGTGTGGGAGCGACCCAAGAACTTCAAGATCAAAGCATTCTTCCACGGTTGGCAGAGCCGGTTCATTGCCCGCTCAGAAAATTGAATGCTTGGTCCTCTGCCCCCACGCGAAGTCACGACATCCTCATCATCATTGAGCTCAATATAATCGGTATCCAGCGAATCCACCTCAATAGCGCAATTTTTAACAAGGTTTAGCTTGTTCATGAGCTTATCTCGGAAACTTCCTGAAGCCATGGCTGGAGATATGCTGGGTCCTGGTTAAGAAACAATCACCGGGTTAACCATAGTTACAGGCTCACGATCACACTCTATTTCCGGTTCCTCTGATGTACGTGTACGCTTAGAGTAGCGGTGGGTCGTTGAGCCCCCCTGGGGGGAGCCTTCCGCCATGGCAGAGTAGCAAGCACACGGCGCCGCCAAGAAGCAGCTTAGGGTTTCACAGAAGCCAACACTAGTGACTTTCTTGCTTGGCTTTTAAAAAAGGAAGGATTTTGGCAAAGGAAAAATACCACAAATCTTTATGGGTGCTTCAAGCTCTAACGAAGAGAGGGTATTTGCATGTGTGCAAGCCGCTTGTAGTTCAAGTGGCTAAGTGCATTTACCCTGGACCGTAGGTTCTAGGTTCGGTTCCCTCCCCAATATACCCCTATAAAAAAAACCTAAAAAAGAACTAAAACTTTTGGATTGACAATCCATGCTCTGATTAAAACTAAGCAATACCAAGAAAGGCCAAAGATGACCAATCCATGTTTGCTTAACCGTCAACATTAATTTCTCCCTATATTTTAGAATGTCCACTTTCTATTTTTATTTGAAGAGCTTAAACTATAGATCATTTAGAAGATTAGCCTTTATCAGGTTTTGTGGGAGAGAGAGAGAGAGAGAGAGAGAGAGAGAGAGAGAGAGAGACCTATTATAGGAGATTGAATTGCAGTCCTCTCATTCTAAAGCTAATGGTGAAAAAAAGAAAAAGAAAAAAGGAATGAGCTAAAAGAAGTGAATCCCATTCATAGCCAAAAAATCCGCAAACCAAGCTAATGGTCTTTCAAAAGCTCTCATTCCTTCATTTTCTTCTCTTTTAGTTTCTCCCACCCTGCAAACAATTCAGAAACAACGATGGAGCCAAAGTACCATACTCAATCACCTCTCATCATCTTATTTTTCTTCCTCTTTTGCTTCAACTTTGCACAAGCCGTTTGCAAGCCTCGGAATTTATACTTGAGGTACCTAACTATTCCAGTGGCGGTTCAGGATTTGAAAGCCGACCGGGCAAAACTTATATAACAAATTTGACGAAACGAGTGAATTTCATTAATAAACATTAAAAAAAAATTACATAGTAAGAGGAGACGTAATAAGCCTTACCCTCAAATGCATTTATATCTACAAATACAAAAACTAAAATAAAAACCAAAAGAAAAATTAAAAGAAAAAAAATATTTTACATTAAAAAGAAAGATAAAATAAGGGACTACATTAATTTTTGAAAAACTAGATTTATTTCGAGAGAAATGGGAAGTAAGAAAATTTGCGGAGCTAGGTTTTTTTTTTTAATCAGTTGTGATCTCATTTCTCCCCTTATTTCATTTTATAAACGTTTATTATGACATCCGTTTTTAGCTTTCCACCTCGAGCTCTAAAGCCCTATCAATCATGTTTCGTATTTTCTGCTAGTTATCTTTGTGCAAGACAAATTTTTTTAATAATCATAAGTAATGTATGTAATATTTTTCTAACAAAAAGAGAGAAGGAAAAGGAAGAAATAAGAAAGGGAGAGAAGAAGAGAGAGAGGAGAGAAGATGAAAGAAAAAGAACGGAAAAAAAAGAGAGGAGGGATGAGAGAAGGAAAAGAAAGAAAAAAAAAAAAAGAGGGAGAGAAGAGAGAAGGAAAACAACGGAAAAAAATGGAGATAGAGAGGAGATAAGGAAAAGAATAAAAAAAGAGAGAGAGAGGAGAGAGGAGAGTGTAAGGAAAAGAATAAAAAATTGAGAGAGAGGAGAGATGAGAGAGATGAGAGTGTAAGTAATATTTTTTGTAACAAAAATTTGGAACCGAGCGAGTTACATTCTATTTTTTTTTTGGTCAAAATTTTGGGCCGGGCATGAGCCCAGCCAGCCCATAGCTGGAACCGCCACTATTCCCTCTCCACCAAATTCTCCTTCAAACTCGCAGCCGGCTATGCCCCCTACAAAGCCACAGCCGGGTCAATTCTTCCCTTCATGGCGCCCAACAGGTCCTCCACCAAGCCGTACTGCATCAGCCCCAAACCCTTCTTCACAGCCTCCAGAAAAACCACCTCCTGCTGGCAATTCTATTTCTCCTTCACCTTCCTCCACATCCTCTCTTCGCCGCCCTTATGATAATCCCAAAGACAGCCCGCGCAGCAACCTCTTTACACAGTCTATATATCCCAAATCAGCTTCATCATTTGTCCCACCTAACCCAGCAATCCAACAAATATGCAAAAACACTGACTACCCTGATATTTGCGTCTCATCTGTGGCCCCTTTCCTACCATTAGCACCCAAGCTGGACCCTATAGCTGTGCTTGAGATGACAATCAAGGCAGCCACGACGCATGCCAAGTTGTCGCTAGCCGTGGCCTCAAAACTTGTGCTGATGGCTAACATTGCCCGTGGCACAGCCGCTGCGCTCAGCGATTGCAAGGACATGTACGGTGATGCCTTGGATGGCCTTCATAGTGCAATGGATGCAATCCAGAGCCGGGACATTGGCACGATCAATAGCATGCTCAGCGGGGTGGTGACAGATGCTGTGACATGCGGGGATGGGTTTGAAGGAGAGAAATCTCCATTAGGGGATTATGATGACAAGCTTCACAAGATGGCCAGCAATTGCCTTGCCATTGCTTCCTTGATCAAGTGATCATGATATATAAATCTTCAATTGCTTCCATTTTGCTTTTGTGCTCTCTTTTAATTTGTAAAAGAGAAACATCAAATATATATAGCTAGCAAATTGGGAAGAGTAGATGTAGGAATATGTTAAACAAGTACCAGCATGTATCATTTCGAATTACTTGTATAGACAAATATATACTTGGTTATGAAAGAATGTTATGCGAAGACACATAAATTTGCATCTTTGCATTCAAACTAAGGATTTTGAATATTTGAATTTGTATTAGGGAGCTTTTATCGGCACTCTAAAACGTCTCTTGTAAAAATTTAAGGAAAAAATTACATTTGAAAGAATACATGATGACTTTTCTGGAGTGGCGAATAACAATTTCCCTTATTATAAGATTGTGTTATGAGATTTTTGAAATACTAATCGGTTTATCAAATCCACAAATATTTCACTACTTTATAAATTTAAGATAATATGGACTTCAAATAATCAAGAAGAAATGGTGTCTCAAACCCTTGATTGATATTTATCTTCAACATCCTTTTCTGTTTGGGCTTGAGGCCTGTCCACAAGCCCATGACTGGTTCATGCACATATGACCTGCTTAAAACACTGTGCTAACTAAATGAAGGAAAAACAAAAATGGAGGAATATGAAGCAGATAATGGAGTTCCATTTTCATGCTTTACCAAAACTAGTCCCAAAATGGCAAACTCCACTCTCTCACACTCTGAGCATTAACTCCTGGAGTCTTCCTTTGCAGCAACCTAGGGTTTCTATTCGCTTCATCGCTTATGCTTCGTACTACTCCCTGCCTTCTTCAATGTAAGTAAGTGCTTTTCATGTCGTCTTCGTTTCCAGTTTCCACATTTTCTTTTTCAATTCTCTGTTCGTTTCCACGGAGAATGGTTTGACAGAAAATCTGAAACACCAACTCAAGAAAAGAAGCTAAATTGTAAGGAGGTACTTTTTTTTTTGTTCTTCTCCTTAAGCTTGAAAGTAGAGTAAGAGTGGACGTTGGTGCGGCCTTAATTTTCCGTTTGGTTGCTTAGGAACGAAAATGTTGTCTCTAAGAACTTAAAAATCCATGACGAAACCACGGCAATGAAATTTTTTAAGCTTCAGTATGTTGCTGCTTTTCGTTTTCTGTCATAAACCACTGGTTGGTGCCATTAGATTTGTGCTATCATATTTATTTATTTCTTGCTTAGGGATTTGTTTTTTTTATTTTTATTTTTATTTTTAGATTTTAGGTAGAAGCATAAGAGAACTGCAGCTATTTTCGCGTAAATGGAAAGTTTCGTTGGAGCTGGGCTTTCATCTGGAGGTTGCATTGTGAGGAAGAAGAGGAGTGTTGTCGCACAAAAACCTCGCTTAGATCCCCCCATATTTTCACAGAGCTCTAATATTTTTCCACCCTTTGGAAACATTGATAAGGATCAGAATAATAAGGAGAAAGTAGTTCTTTTTGATGGATTGGGAAGGGGGAACAAGCTGAAGAAGTTAAGGCTTAAGCTTGGAGGTGTTACCCATACAATCCACACCAAGTATACAGCGGATTTTGGCTGTGGTGGTGGCTCTTCCGTCACTAAATCTTCAAGCTCGATCGATGCCTTCACACCCCAACTGAAGCCCCTTCCTCAGGTACCTCACTCTGATTCTGGTAATTATTGCAACTGTTAATATGTCTCATTCTGGACCACCTGTATAAGTGGAATTTATTTTTTCAACCTGTCTGATTTTCCAATGAATTTGATTTTTCTTCTGTGTAATCGCAACTGTAATGACAAGGAACTCTTTAAAACGTTTGTAGTCCAATGATGGCTATTTTGGTTTCACAAGTTACTTTATAGAATGAAATACCCCCATTTTTAGAAGGAATTTTATGTGACTTGTTCCGTTTTTCATGTTTCCAATATATGGATGGATGCCTTGTCATTTTACTTTTTACCTAGATGAGAGCTTGTTTAGTAATATTGTTGATGCAGGATGATGTAGGTGGAGGTCCCTTCTGTTCTGATGGGGGAAATGGCTTTAGAGTTAAACGAAAAGACCACTTGAAAGTTGATTCTAGTTCTAGAAAGGAGTATTCTTCAAAAGGAAAAATCTTTAGGGAAAGTGCTCAAACGGATAATGAACCAGTTCGTAAGAGCAAGCGGGTTCCTAAGAGATGTGTCTTAGATGTGGATGAAGATGATGATGAATGTGAGGAAATCCGGTTCCTTGGAAGACTAAGTGCTTCTAAGGTTGCTCGTTCAGAGAGAATTCAAATGGATGATGACTTTCATGGAGATGCTAATGGAGAATATAAATCATCAAGATTGGGAAAAGATAGGAGAAACAAGTCAAGATCAGAGAAAAATTACAAGGACAAAGACTATTTGGAAGAAGAGGAACAACTAGCATCTGCTGATGAGCCAGAACCAAATGGGAAGAAGCTGAAAAAGGGATCTCTTTGTTTACCTCTAGAAGGGTGGAAAGAATCACCCCCCACTACACGTAACCGTGCCCTCCAGTCGGGAAAAGATATTTTAACTGGTTCTGGTTCAGGTTTTCATGAACTTGCAACTGATTTGCTTCCTGCCCCATCTAAAAGTGCGCATCTTCTCTCTTTGTTTATTGCGTAATTCTGGTTATATTTATATGCATATGTTTACTAAACTTGTTTTCAGTTTTTCTGTTGGCTGGTTGACCGCAGGAAAGGAGAAAGTCTCTGAAGTGGAACGACAATTAAAGAAAGCTGAGGCTACACAGAGACGTAAAGTACAGTCAGAGAAGGCAGCTAGGGAAGCTGAGGTTTGGCCTTTATATAAGGTTTTATAATATTTATCTCAGGTGATAAATGTAGAAACAGTCTCACTTCTAATTTTTAGGCTGAGGCAATCAGAAAGATACTTGGTCAAGATTCGAAGAAGAAGAAGAAGGAAGAAAAACTGAAGCAGCAGAGGGAAGAATTGATTCAGGTATTTGAGAAATTATAGAATATTTGTCTTCTTTTTCTCATGGCTGTTTGAATTTGTTATGATGCAGTGTTGACTATAATATTATGCAGGGAAGGACTGGCAGTGCTGTCACACTGGCACCGAAGACTGTCCGATGGGTCATCGGTCCTAACGGAACGATCGTTACATTTTCTGATGATATTGGTCTGCCAGGTATATTCAGTCCAGTGCCCTGCAGGTACGGCATTTGCTTCCTTCTTACCATCCCCAGTTTTTGTTTTTAATCTTTAAATGTTGCTTTTGCTTCATGTAACTGGCACGTAAATTTGATGATTTGGTGATTTGTGTTATTTAGCTATCCTCCCCCACGTGAAAAATGTGCGGGTCCAAATTGCATGAATGCATACAAGTATCGGGATTCCAAGTCGAAGCTTCCTCTGTGCAGTCTTCATTGTTACAGGGCAATACAAGAAATGATGCAGCCTCTAATTGCTTGCTGATATCATCTACCCCGGCACAACATTTTGAACCAATTAATATGTTTGATGTAGGCAGACGGATAATGGAAACTCATCATTTTGAAGTCATGCTGGAGTGGCGCTAGATCATCCCCTTCAAATTGTCTACTAACCACTAATGTTTTGTTAGGATAAGCAAATTATGCTGTAAGTGCAATTAATTAGAATAGTTATATGAAAAACGGATGTTTTTCAATGCTGCATTATAATTACTGGCTTGTGCTAATTTTGGCGCGAGGGAAACTTGTTTGAATCAAATAATGCTATTTTCTTACTGCATATGCACCACTAGAAATCCACGTGGACCTCCGTTGCCAAACAAAAACATGGCCACCGTGTTCACGTTTTGACTTCCTATGCCCTTATAACAAAGTCTTTTGTGCTAGTTGTTTTGTTACTGGAGAAAATGAGTACGTTAATTGAAAATAAATAAGATGAAAAATTTTGATTGATCCGTAGGCGGGGACAAATTATAGTAATTTGTTCCAACCCGAGGCATAAACAAAGACAAGGATAATCTTTCTAAAGCCAAAAAGACTCGAGAAATCAAAAGTAACCTTAACTACAAGGTCTGGCCAAAATGAATAAATGCATCATATGCATAAAGGTGGTCACTGGTCACCAGAATTTTCATATATCAAAGTGACTTTCATATATCAAAGATTTGCCAATTTCTGTGACATGAATATGTTTCTGGGATGATCAAGCTTAGAAATGCAAAACAGGTTAAGTTTACTTACAATTGTATACAATAAGACGATCATAATAGATCACAAATTCTCCAAATAGATGTAAAACTTTAAACAGATATCTTTTAGCTACTATAAGGCAAGGGCATCTTCTGTTACCAAGGCAGTACCAATCATCTCCAAATCTAAGATCCATCCATGAAAACAGCACCGTGTCCGCTAGATTTCATAAACTTCTTAAATAGAAGAACCATAATTGCAATGGTAAGTCCAACAGCAGCCCATGTGAACAAGCGATCATCGGCCGGTTTTTGTACTTTCATTTCTGGCCTTTGTAGCAGCTGACTTGATCCACCGGAAGGAGCTGCATTCAATGTCCTCGCTGCTTCAGGGCCTGGGTTAGCATTCAAAGGGGCTTCCTGTACTTCTTCAACAATCCTGTCTCCTACTGCTGGGTTTGGAGACCCTTCTGCAGCAGCTTCCCCAGCAGGTGTGGCTCCATCATTTTGGGAACTCACCTGAACATCGCCTTCCCTGTTTGAAGGATGCTCTTTGGAATCCTGTGAGGGGCTCAGTTGAGGAACAGGTGGTGCCTTGCTTAGCATACATTCATGAATCTGTGAAATTAACATATCCATTAGCAAGTTTTCGTCATGAAATGTTAGTCTATGTTGATTGCAATGAAACTTTCAGTAGTTATGGTACCTCATCAATTAGCTTCTGACGTTCAGCAGTGCCATATCTTGGGGCTGCTGCACGAGATTTGATGGCCAGGGAACGCCTTTCTTCCTTCTTGTATTCTACTGAACCCAATGCACCATTTGGGTTGGTGGGCATAAATGCAATAAGTGCAACTAAAGCAGTTCGCACTGCAAACAGCAACAGTACGTTAGCAAGATGAAAGTAAAATGTCACAACTCAAATTTCAGCTGTCTTTCCCATTAGCACACTGACCATATTCCCAATCCTGATTAAAATGTAAATAACTGAATAAATACACATTAAGAATAAAAATAGGAAAAGATCAAAACACATCACATTATAAAAAACAATGGATGCAGCCAAGACAATTAGTTCAGGTTGCGGCATGGACTTATAGTGATTTGGTCATTGGACTAAGCAGTCCAGTTCCAACTCCATTTCAAGCCAATCATGGTTTAGTGGTGTATCTATCTATTAAAATGTCATGAGTTCTGGTATGCATGATTGGGCTAAGCAATATGGATGCCCCTTACTAAATGCATATTGGAAAATTGCTAAACCTATCCGGCATGAGTGAACCATATTTAGCTACCTAGTAATCAGCTTCCAAATTTAAACATCATATGAAATTTTGACTGCATTATACAATACTACTAGCATACACAATCTCTCAGAAAGAATGAAACTCACCGCTCCATGATGGCTGCCAGTGCTCGGGATGATGATTCGATATGCTTAAGCAAATCTTCGTTTGGGTTTCGAACCGACCATTGGGCTGCAAGTAAAGTAAATAAGCCAACACATCTTGAGTGATACTTTTTTATATATAAAAATAATGAAAACTAACCCAATCAGCAAAAGAGCCCATAAACCTCAAAAAGCAAGAACATATTACCGTCAACAACATAAATGAAGGAGGCTTGAATGGGTATTCCGCCGGCAACTGGATCCGCCCATGATAAATCCCACCCTCGAATTCGGTTTCACTAGGGCCTCTGATTGCAAATTGCCAGTCAAATATGTTCTCCTGAAAACAAATACCAATGAGCTAACAACTACAGATATCGACAGATTGATAATTAGCATTTTGGCCAAACAACATGCCCAATTCCAATAGCGGAAAAGCGAAAAAACGAAGTGACCAATTATGCCCAATGTCTTCTTCAAAAAACCACAACAACTTATCTTAGAACAAATTCGAATAACCCAATACTCAAAATTCAAATAGAATTGAAATTCACCTATCAAAATCTTAACTTACCCATCAAAGTGAAATTAAACCAAAAGTCAAAGATCAATTACATAAAATAAAAACGAAGGGGCATGGGAAAAGTAAAATTAACCTCGAGGGGGAGGCTCATGAAATCGTCGGAGGGATTGGATTGCATCTCCTTAACCTCCTGTAGAATCCGCTTCACCGCTGGGTTCTTCAGGTTGTACTTGTCCTCCGCCATCACCCTCCGATCCGATTCGATTCGACTTTGTTCGATCTGCCCAGATCCACCCGATCCACAACCACCTCTTCCGGTTAACAAAACTTTAAATTTACAATTATTATAGGAAGCGGAGAGAGGAAAGAGACCTGCAGGTGTTTATAGGTGTGATTGAGATAGCACTCTTTGATTGTTGTTCGTTCTTCGCCACGTCTTCTGATGTGCGTTTGCGTACGTGTCATAATATTACTGGATATCGTGGAGCTAACTTTGTTTTTGCTAAAGTGACTTGATGGATTAATTGGGTAAATTAAATCCATGGCACACCACTCGGCCTAATTCCATACAGGGCCTTAACTTCAGATATCTTCAAGTCCAAGCCTGCTTGTTATCGGATCCTAAAATCTTGTCCACGCTCAACTAAGATCCCAAGGCTCAAAATTGAGGGTCAATGCCTAGTTGAGGCGTCAATTGATGTATATGACCTTAAAGTTAGGGTTTAAGTTATTTATTGTGAATGACAATTCGCGCAGGTTGGGAGGGACATTGGTATGTAATGCAAGTTTAAGAAGACTCAAAATCAAATTAAAAATTCGGACGAACAAAGTGACATAAGGTCCGGGATTAAGGGGCATTGCTAAATTTTTTCCCTATCAATTTATTTAGGGTGATGATTTTAACACTCCAAAATCAAAAAGTTTAAGCCCAACATCATAAATTCCATCGGTATAAATTTTCTTAGCCCTTAAAATCCCCCATCCAAACAAAAAAGTAAAAGAACTTGATTATAGAATCTTACCTATATTCGACTATATCACAAGACGAACTGCTTCTCACTCATACTTGATGCTCATGTTGGTTAATGTTCCTTTTTTTTTTTTTTTTCTTCTTTTCTTTCTTTCTTTTGTTAAGCTTTGCATTCATAGAGAAGTGGTGGTTGATATTGAACATTTTGAAGATACAGAGTACGTTTTCTCTTTCTCCACCTTTGACATATAAATATATACTCTGATGGTCCTTGTATATATACACATACAAATTTCAAGGGCTACTTGTGTTCCATAGATTAGATATATATATATATATTCGCCTGCACCCTACTGGGGTTGCTTTGCTTGATCTTGGTCAGCCGCTGGCGCTCATCAAGGCGTGCATGCCTGCCGGCCACGGTCTGCACCAGCTATTAGGTCTGTGCAAAAATGTGTAGAATCCTTCGCTGTTGCTCTCGAATCCGACAAGGTACTGTTACAAGCTAATGACAGGTGAAATATACACACAACATCCAACTTCTGTCGGCTGTCGCTCTCAGAGCCTCCTCAGCTCTTTCGATTGAAAGCACAACAAGCTTTGTATATGGCAGGCTGCTTTGTAAGCTCCCAACTAACTTACCTGTATTGCATTATCTTCTTCGCTCCTTGATTATAATAATATTCTATATTGTCTTCCTTTTGTTTCATCTCTCTTGGCTGAACTTCTTAGGAGATACATTGTTTGGGAACTTCGTATAATAATTGTTTTGATGATTGGGGGCTGTCATTGACACCTCGTTTGGATCCTGAAAGGAATTATATTATACTTTTATTGTTGTTAATTGGGCCAAATGGCATTCATATATTTGGATTATGGGATGCAGGCCATCTTGATAGCATCAAAAACATCAATATCGTTGTTCTGTACTTGATGATGAGCCATGTGCGACTCTGTCAAAAGGGGTAATATTATTCTATTTACAAAGTGATTTTCATATATAACCAACTTGGAATAAGAAACTCAGAAGATGTTTAATTTGTTCATGTCTATCTTGAATTATTGCTTAATATCTGAACCTGGAGCCCAAATTGTGTGTGTGTTAGTTTCCCTTTCGAGATGACGAATGCTATGTTTTCTTTCGGGGAGTTCAATTTCAGTGGAGTTCAGGATAAACTTGGCTCCACTGATAAAGGTTCTGATATTATAATGGAAGAGGTGAACAATATTGGGAAACAAGTTCATTCTTATGAAGCTGACAATTGGGGGGACTCAGGGGGATTTGGTTCCCTTGGTTCTGATTATGGATTTTATGGCAATAATCACTACTCCTCAGAGCTCCTTTTACCCAAGTTTCAACAACAAGAAGAGCGGCAACCATTGGTTTCAGACTATGGATTATTTGATGCCATGCAGTTTGATGCTCTCTCTCCACCATTTCAAGCATGCTTAGAGGAGATTGCAAAGCTTGAAGATATCCCAACTTTGGTTCCACATGTTGAACCCAAGAAAGAGAAGCGACATTTCTCCTCCTTAGCAGGGCTTGATCTCTTGAACAACTATGGCAGTGGATTTAAACGGTTGAATGGGGAAAGGATTTTTGAGTCTAGCAATTACACAGCATGCACAGATCATGTGGCAGGCAGGAAGTTATCAACTGAAGAAATCATGAGGGTGGCAGGAGCAAGGTTCATTCGGACTTCTTCCCAAGCATCTGGTGTTGCTTCCATGCTTAGCCATCCTTATGAATTCTCCTTTTCTGGCCTTTCAGTTGAGGAGACTGGAGATGTGGAGCTTGTTGAGTTCCTTCTTGCTTCTGCTGAGAAAGTAGGATATCAGCAGTATGAGCGTGCAGGCAAATTGCTTAATCGATGTGATTTGTTCTCTTCCAGTACCGGGAATTCAGTTGAACGAGTAGTTTACTATTTTTCTGAAGCTCTTCGAGAGAAGATTGATCGCGAAACTGGAAGAGTCACACCAAAGGGTTTGGGGAACAAGCCTTCATTTGATGTTAATAAGGCAATGAAGAGACCAAATGAGACCTCCCTTGCATGTCAAATCAAGATTCCTTTCGGCCAAGTTGCACAATTTGCTGGAATTCAAGCCATTGTGGAAAATGTGGCTGAGGCTAAGAAGGTACATGTAATTGATCTGGAAATCAGGAATGGGGTGCAATGGACAGGTCTGATGCAAGCCTTAGCATCTCGTTCTGATTGTCCAGTTGAGCTTCTCAAGATAAGTGCTATAGGAACTAGTTCCAGAATATTACTTGAGGAAACAGGCAAGAGGTTGGAGAGTTTTGCCGAAAGCATGAACTTACCCTTTTCTTTCAAATTAGTGATGGTACCAGACATGCTAGATCTCAAAGAAGATATGTTTGAGCTAGATTCTGAAGAAACAGTTGCTGTCTATTCTGAGTTCGCAATGAGGAGCATGGTTGCACAGCCAGATCGACTGGAATCTGCAATGAGAGTAATCAAAAACATCCGTCCATGTGTAACAGTGGTCACTGAAGTTGAGGGAAATCACAACTCTCCAGTCTTTGTGACCCGTTTTATTGAGGCCCTTTTCTTCTTTGGCGCATACTTCGACTGCTTTGAAACTTGTATGGAACGAAATGATCCAAACAGAATGATTTTAGAATCACTGTACTTTGGGAATGGACTTAGAAACATTGTGGCAGCTGAAGGAGAGGAAAGGAAGATTCGAAATGTGAAGATTGACATTTGGAGGGCATTTTTTGCACGGTATGGAATGGAGGAAATAGATTGGAGCCCATCCTCCTTGTATCAAGTAGACCTGGTGCTTAAGAATTTTTCTTGTGGGAGTTCTTGCACAGTCAATATGGATGGGAAATGCCTTCTTGTTGGATGGAAGGGCACACCTCTCCAGTCTCTTTCTCTTTGGAAATTTCTTTGATAATAATAAGAAACGGAGTTGGCATGTGGTTTTATATCCCTCATATATTATTCTTTTCTTGGTTGAGCTTCAAACTTTAGTTTCTGTTTTATAACTATGATCAGGACCTGTATAGGTTATTATTATTATTACATTTTTAATCATCATCGATGCGTTCATCACAACCCAGTTTCTGATTGAAGCATGCTTCATGCATATCCCCACCTCACATTTCCATTGCTAACCTTGTGCTTTATTCAACTGAAATGATTGATTGGCACATATGATGGATAATGATGAGTGGTGATTATATTGTCTCACAAGTTCTCATGCTGTTTTGTTTACTCTTTTGAATTTTATGTTGTCTCACAAGTTCTCATGAGTGAATTCCTGCCTCAATGATATCAGGTCATGATCTAAAAAGGAACTTCACTTTGATATGTTAAGATTAAGTCCAAATTATGACACTCTGTGATTGTCTTCCTTGTGCAAGGAGATGATCACTTTGCTTTGTTTATCTATTGATGGATTCCTGTGTGAAGAAAACTAAGCCATTAAGAGAGGCAACTGTTTGTGAAAGATTTCAACTTCAGACATATGTCCTCATCACACTGGAGCTGTACAAGGGCAACCACAAAACTTGTCTCTCCAGCCATGGATCATAAGTTCATAACACACTTGCTCTATAAATTTTTGCACAACTTAATATCTAAATTCAACTATCATGAAAGCTACCCTGCAAGAATTGTGAACATCAGTCTTGTTCTTGATGTCTTCTGTGTCAAACTAGTATTGAGTGTATTGTGCTGTGCATATTACTCAAACTAGATGGTATCGATTTGCTATCGATTTGTATTATTACTATTACAATTCTACTATTTCTTTTTTATTTCCCTTCCGTCAACTTGATGCCATGCTGTGGTGCTTCATGAAAACATGCTTTCAGTTTGTACTTTCTTCTCTCTGTTGTGTGGTTTTCTAGCTTGTCTTGTTCTTTATCTTTATTCCCTTATTCTTTTGCTGCATAATAAGCCGGCTGACATTCTAAGCAAATTTATTTAAAGATATACCAGATCCTTGTTATGGAGAAAACTATATCAGCAAAAGGAATAATTTAGCTATCCGCTTGGATTATGTCGTCCCATATTCCTTGCAAAAATAATATTGTCTGTAGCTTTTGGATGTATTAAACTGTGGGCAGGCTATTGTGGATCAACAAGAATCATTTGGTGAAAACCAGAATAATTTGTATTGTACTAATTTTTTTTTAGTAAACCTGTCCAATCCAACCAAGTTACTTAACCATTTCAGTTTTCCATACAGCTGTTGACAGTTTTTTCCTTGAAATTTCATGGAAGGCCAAGCCTAGAATATCCTACAAATTTTGTCAAACCATGTCAAAAGTCATAGCTTAGCTTTCGACAACCAAGAGGTCAGCTTATATATACACAGGATGAGAATTGAGAAGAACCCTTACGCTTTAACACTAAGAAAAACCCCCAGCTTTATACACTTCGAACCATGAGTTGTGTACCTGGCTTGTCAACTGTTGAAGTAATGAGAGTAGCAAGAGCAAGCTTCATCCAGTTCTCTTCCCGGAGATACACTGATGACTGCATGCCTGCTCATGTTTTAGGCAGTGCTCCGCTTGGCCTCTCAGACCAGGAAACCAAAGATGTTGAGCTTGCACACCTTCTTTTAGCTTTTGCTGAAAAGGTTGCAAAGCAGCAATATGGTTGTGCAAGAAAACTACAGAACCTATGCCATTTCCTATCTTCCAGCTGTGGAAATTCAGTTCAAAGAGTTGTTTACTATTTTACCAAAGCTCTCCAGGAGAAGACTGATAGAGAAACTGGCAGAAACGCATCTGAGGGCTCAGAAAGCAGAGATGTACTTGCAATGCATTTCCAAGAAGCAATGGCGAGTTCAACTCCTGCTTTAATGGCATGCTTCTTAGAAGTTCCCTTTTATCAAGTAACTGAGTTTGCAGGGATCCAAGCAATTGTTGAAACTGTAGCATCAGCCAAAAAGATTCACTTCATTGACCTTGCAATCAGAACTGGGGGGCACTGCATAGTGTTGATGCAAGCTCTTGCAACTCAGATACGAATGCCCGATCGAGCTGCTAAAAGTTACTGCTGTTGGAGTGACATCAAGAGAAAAGATTGAGGACACTGGCAGAAGGTTGGCTCAGTTTGCCGAGGCATTGAAATTACCATTTTCCTTCAAAGTAGCCATGGTGAAAGATATCAAAGATATTAATGAAGACACCTTTGAGTTAGAGGATGGTGAAGCAGCTGCAGTTTACTGCCCTCTGCTGCTATGCAGCACAATGAGACAACCCAATTGCTCAGAATCTCTAATAAAAGTACTCAGAAACCTAAATCCCCGTCTGATGGTGATCACCGAAATCGAAGCAAATCACAACTCACCAACTTTCACAAACCGTTTCAATGAAGCACTCTTGTACTATAGTGCTTATTTTGAGTGCCTTGATGTCTGCATGGACAGGGGCAGCGCCTACAGGATGGAATTGGAGGAAACATATTTGAGCCTTGAGATAAAAAATATCCTTGCGAGCGAAGGCAAAGAGAGGATAATCCGGCGCATGAAAATCGATGCTTGGAGGACTTTGTTTGCAGAATGTGGAATGGTGGAAGCAGAGCTCAGCTTGTCATCCTTGTACCAAGCAGACCTTGTGGCTAAACAGTTTGCTTGTGGGAGTTGTTGCACATTGGATACTAATGGGAAAGGCCTTATTGTTGGATGGAAAGGAACACCAATTCTCTCTCTTTCTGTTTGGAAGTTCCCTGCAGTCAATGCTAAGACTGCTAAATATCTCATGTAATAGCTAAGCACCTATAAACAAACGAAAAAAGAAAGAAAGAGGAGATCAATGTTTTCTAAATTTGTTTTCCTGACAAAGTATCAAGAGTGCATCCCTTTCCCTTGATGTTTTCTAAATTTTGTTTTCTAAATACGTTTTTTGCTCCAATGGGAAACGATGTAAATCCAAAGATGCATATTCGATTTGTTTGTAATAATTCATTTTTTTGTTTTAACTTTGTAAAATTAATTTTGTGCGTGTTAGATTTATTTTATTTTTCCAAATAAATGGACCTAAAAAAATTTAAATTTGGAGAACATAAGATTTTACCTACAAACTAATATAAAAATATATGTGTAGAAATCTGGGCCATTGGAGTCAGTGCAATGCAAATCTGGCCCATTTGAATTCCAATCCTCTTTTCCTTTTCTTTTGTGGCGTAAAAGGATGTAAAAATGCAATGGGCCTTCCATTTGACATGAAAATTGGGAATTTAGTGAAATTAAACATGTTAATATTTAGTCAATGAACTGTTAATATTTTCAGCCCCAATCTACCAAAAAAAGAAGAGGCCAAAAGGCAGTGTGTCCATTTCCTTGAACCTAAGTTTAATCTCTCTTCTCGTTAGAGTATTTTAAAATATTAATTTGTCAAAAACAGAAAACCAAAAATAGAAAGGACAAATAAAAAAAGAATTAGAAAGAAATATACAAATGGCAGAAATTACACATTGGACCTTTACTTGCAGGCCCATTATCAACAACGGTGGGCCATTGTCCAATGGTCCTTTAATAAGACACGCGTGGCGGTTCTTTTCCTGCATGGCTACCACGTGTTGGGCAGACGAAGTTGCCCCTTGGGCCTGTCCTCTCCACTTCAACACAAAAGCCCCTCCTCCATCTCTCTCCCTCTCACTCGAACATACTCACTGGAACGGTCAAACAGAGAGAGCACACAAGGAAAGGAAGGGAAGAGAGATCGAAGCCGCAGAAAATGGATGGGAAGTCGAAGCCTGGGGTGCCGTACGATATGATGACCGACACGTGGGTGAAGAAGCACCGTCTGATCTACATAGGAGCCACCCGACACCCTTTTATCCTCAGCATTCGTGATGGCACCGTCGATCTTTCCGCCTTCAAACGATGGCTGGTAAGCAAGCCGCACGCATTAAACGTGGTTAATTTAATTACGACGTAACGGTGTCGTTTCATTGTTCCAATTTCTCCGAACAGCGTTTAGAAATTGCAATTAGTTTATTTTATTTTATTTTGTTTTGTTTTTCGTAATTTAATTTTAAAATGCTTGGTGTGGCTGCAGGGGCAAGACTACATATTTGTTAGGGCGTTCGTGCCTTTTGTAGCGAGTGTGCTGATAAAGGCTTATAAGAAAGGTGATGAGAGTAGTGGTGATATGGAAGTGATATTGAGTGGTTTGGGTTCTCTGAATGATGAGATTGCATGGTTCAAGCAAGAGGCTTCCAAATGGGGTGTTGACCTCTCTCAAGTTGCTCCTGAAAAACCAACACAAGATTACTGCAGGTAATTAACTACCATCTTCTTTTAATTAAACTCAAAATTACTTGCTCAGCATTTAGCAATCAGTCATTAATTAGTCTAATTTACCCTCTCCCTAAATTAATCTAATTTAAAGTAGTTTAGATTATCGTTTGTATTCAAAAACTATGTTGGGTTTAGGCCATGATGAGTATTTATATGTACCAAGTAGTCCTCCTTCCCTGGTCCATTATGGCATGCAAGATTTTCTCAATTTTGTTTTCTCCAATTTTATTTTCTATAAGTTTGTTCACCAAATTATGTGACATGTGACAAGGGAATGAAGTTTAGAGTGGGTGAGGAAGGAACAAACAAATGATACATAGTTGGGATTGAAAATTTAGGATATTTTTTATGTCAATATTAGTATTAATTGGAGTGGTGTTTTTACAGATTTCTAGAGGAATTAATGAGGCCAGAGGTTGATTATACTGTGGCCATGGCTGCCTTTTGGGCCATTGAAGCTGTGTACCAAGAGAGCTTTGCCCATTGCCTGGAAGAGGGGTCCAAACCCCAACAGAGCTACAAGAGGCTTGCCAGAGATGGGGCAATGATGGGTTTGGTCACTACTGCTCTTCTCTACGAAACATAGCTGACCGGCAGTTGGAGAAGGTGGCTTCAGGCAGCGTGCCTCTGGTGAAGGTTTCAGAAGATGTGGTGAGCAAAGCTGAAGTAACATTCCTGCGTGTGCTTGAATATGAGGTTGATTTCTGGAACATGAGCTGTGGAACAGATGGACACTCTGCTCCAAAACCCTAAGAGTGGAAACAGGTGATCAGCTTGCTTTGGTTTGTTTACTTTAATGTTCTGAGACTGAGAGCAGTAAATATTAGGCTACAGTTGCACAAAGCAAACAACTCTTCCTGTGTTTGTGTAAATTAAACTACGCTATAATAAGTCACTGTTTGAGATCTATGTAGCTTTTAAATCCCATTTTAAGTCAAACATAGTCTAGTGCCAAAGCTTTTGTAAGGTTGGAGCAAGTCTCTTTAGTTGTACGCATGTCAAACACAGCCAGCAAACAAAATGGAACCCTCCCGTCAGTTGTACGCATGCTTTGTGCCAATATTGCATTACACCAACTGCTTTACTAGTAGTCCTCCTGTATTTCCTTATGCAGGTATTAATCCTCCTGCACCAGTTCCCAATCGATATTATAATACTTACCATCATCATGCAGCAGCTTCTGTTCCTGGCCGTCCATTAATATTATATGGATTTCATGATCAATATCACTCTGCATCTCCTGCACTCTATAGTTATCTATCAAAGCATGCTCCTACTGTCTATAACTACACAATGTCACAGCGCCCTCATGAACATGATGCTGTGCCTAAAACGAAGCTCAAGAAGAAAAGCAGGCCTCATGACACTCACAAGACATCTTATAAAGTGTGCGGCAATCGAGTTAGCCGAAACAAAGGGGATCGTAATGGAGCTTTCAATATTGGTATCAATTATTGTATTTGTCAAGACTTGAGCCCTAGTACTGTTGAGAGGAAGAAGCATGGAAAGTTAATTGGCAACAAGTATGGCACTCATCATCGACGTGAGTCGAAATCTGGGGAGAAGGTCAAGGCCTTGAAGGGCATTATTCTGTACTCTGTACAAGTAAGGGTTAGGCCTAGAGTCTTTGTATAGAAGGAATTGGTTTGTTTTAAATTAGTTTATTATATATATGCTTACATATATGTTATTTTGGGTTTCAGTTGAAAGATCTATCAAGTAATAATTTGAAAAGTTGACGTCTCCGCCTGCTTCATTTCCGATATAAACTCCCCTAACGCATTGGGGTTTGTCAAATTCTATATACCAAATGATACGAAAGTCTAGCATTATTGGAGACGAATTGTGTGGAGAAACTCGGGATATCCTTCCAGATCGTGGTTTCTGGCACTTTGTTTAATTAACTTCAAGCACACCGGACAACAAGAGATCTCTAAGCCTCTAATCTTTACTTAACCAAATTGAAGAGCTCGGTTGAAAGCCTTCCGAAAAACCAGATACTAAAAATAAAAAACTTTCAGGACACTTGGGATTTCCGTAGATTGTATATATAAATTTAAGCTCAAGGACTCCCAAGTTACGTACCAAGATATGCATCCAAGGTGAGAATGCTAACTAGTTATAAAGCCATGGCTTGGAGTGACCACATGTAGGCTTTAGAACTAGGGATCAAGGCCCCCATGCAATACTGGGTGCCAAAAGTTCTGCTGCCCCTGCTCTCTATACTAGGGGAGCAAGTTGGATTGGAAAATCCGATTCCGTTCCGAAAAAATTTTATTTTGGCAAGTCCAAATGAGTTTCGACATTCGAAAGTTTCGAAATCTGAAAATTCTGTTAAAAATTGGATTGGAATGAATCTAAAGATTCCGAAATATATTAGGGTTTCAAGCTTAGATTACACACAATTACTAATTTCATGTTGAACTAAATATAATTTGATGACCAAATAGACATAGATAAGTTCTTTTATAAAGGATAACAACATCTAAGTACTGGCATATAATAGTTTACCAAGCTTACGGTATGATTTTCAATTTTGAGTTAATTTTAATCCTTCAAATGGTTGGGCATGTTTAGAATTTTGAACTAGTTTATGAAATTATCCTATAAAATTCCGAAATATGTAAGAAAATTCTGAGTTTTCCGAGTTGGAATGGATATTGAAATTTTGAAACTTTTTGAAATGGAATTAGAATAGAATTTTCATTCCGAATTTTTTTGGATTGAAATTGGAATGTCCTGATTCTGATTCAATCCGTCCGAAAATCAGCCATAATAACTACCAATGCATCTACCCAAAAGACAAAAAAAAAAAGGCTACCCATGCAACATATATTCCCCTGTTGGGCCTGAAATGAAGCCCAAGAAAAACAAACCTCGATCATGAAATTAGAGTCTTTTTATTTGGTGAACTGAAATTTCATTCGTTTAAAGTAAAGAGTAGATAAGAAAAGTGACACAGTGAGGTCGAATACGTTAGTAGTGTTCACAAGTAGCAGGTAATGGAGGTCCGTACCTCCCAGCCCTATTTTCTCATGTTCAGATGATGAAGGTTTATTTTATAAAAAATGATAGTCACATTTGCATAACACCTTGTGAATACATTGCTCTTATTTTATTAAGTCTCTTTAGAAAAAGAGAAATTCCTACTCTCTCTCTCTCTCTCTTAGCATTATTGAAGAATAATTGTGTGGAGGAGAAACAACGGGGTCCTTCCAAAACCCTAGGCTACCACGACGCGCTTTTGTGAAGACTTTAAGGTCCCGGAGACGACTTCACACTTGCTACGAATTTAATATCAAAAGCCTAAAACACGCGTTTTCCCTACGTTGTGTATAAAATATAGACCTTATCAGATATCAACTTGAGATGCCAAGTTATTGACCCAATCAAGGTGGAAAAAAATGTCTACAGGCCACCTTGTTCCCAAGGGAGCTCCCAGTACAACTGGTCATCCCAAGCAATCAGTTTCTGAAGACACTTCTGATTCTAAAGTAACCGTCGACCACCAAAACAGCAGCAGCAGCTCGAAGTCCCCAGAAATAAAAAGATCCAAAAATCATGCCGCTCTCAAGCCCAAGAAAGAGAAACGTAATAAGAAAAAGAAGAAGAAGAGCAGAAGCGGCAATGCCTTCAACATTGTTGGCAACAAAATTGAGGCCAAAAAATCTAAACGGGTTGGAATTTTCGACTTCGGCAACACGCACGTCCACAAACAAGTCGACTCCAGTGAAGAAACCGACTCGGCCCCCAGTGAAGAAGAAGAGTGATGATCACTCAATGAGGTTTGTAGCAAGCTAGCTAGGGCCTCTTTTTAATTATGTAAACAATAGTACCTGAAGTTTGCAAATTATCACATTTCATCTTTTTTTTTGTTTTTGTGATACTAATGGTCTTTAAGATTACCATCCACACATCAAAATGGTCCATACTATTAGTTTCCATCAATTTTTTTGTTCAATTGCTAACGGGACACATGTGGAGCTCATACACCCAATGGAATAGAGCCACATGGCTTTAAAATAATATAATATATTTTAAATATTTTTAAATCTTAAGGACCATTGATTAAAATATTAGGGTGTACTTAGATAATAGGGTTTACTCAATTAATTTTAGGGTTCGTTTAGCAACACTCTTTCAAAAATAAGGGTGATTTTGAAAACTAGATTTCACTTTTTTAAAACTGAAAACGAAATCTGTTACCAAACATATTTTCAATTTTCAGTTTAAAAAAAAAGTGAAAATAAAAAGTGAAAATGAAATGGGTATTAAACAGACCCTAAATTTATTTATTTATTTATTTTTATATTTGTGTATATCATTAGTAAAAAAAATCCCTTGCGCGACCAAACTTTGCGCGACGAAACACAATTCGTCGCACAAAGTCACTTTGCGCGACGAAAATTAAACTTTGTCGCTCAAAGTCTTACGCGACTACATTTTGCCGAAAAACAATTCGTCGCACAAAGTCACTTTGCGCGACAAAAAATTTTGCACGACGACAAAAATTCGTCGCACAAAGTCACAATTCGTCGCACAAAGTCACGTTGTTCGTCTCGTAAAGTCTTTTCAAAAATAAATTAAATAAAATTTATTTTTAAAAATCTATGCATGACTTTGCGCAACGAAACACTTAAATTCGGTGCACAAATTCTTGCGTGACGAAGTGTGGTTCGTCTCGTAAAGTATTTTCAAAAATAAATTAAATAAAAATTTATTTTTAAAAATCTATGCATGACTTTGCGCGACGAAAAAAAAAAAATTCGTCGCACAAAGTCTTGCGGGACGAATTCTCGTTCGTCTCGCAAAGTGTTTACAAAAATAAATATAATAAAAAATTATTTTTAAAATTTTTTGGATGACTTTGCGCAACGAAATAATAATCTTCGTCTCGCAAAGTTTTACAAAAATAATAAAAAATAAAAAATTTATTTTGTTAGAAAAATATATTATTGTAGTTCGGATTGGGTTTTTGTTAGAAAATATATATTTTAAATTGACGATCGAATTGGTTCATTGTATTCATATAGGGTCAAGGACTGTAGCTGTAAAAAATCATTAAAATCGAAATTGAAATAACCGTTAAATCATGATTTTTTGTTTATAACCGTCGAAAAGTTTTGTCCTATTACTTGATCTCTGAATGTTTATTTTTTCCGATTTTTGGCGTATATAATCTCGAAGTATAAATAAACATGTTTGACGGTTGGATCGTTGAAACTGGTTTCGTAGAATGCGTATGCCATCAAAACAATATATTCACTAATAATTAAGAGTTTATTTATACTTTCATTAAATACAACATAAGATTTTGTGGTATCCACTAGTGTAAATATTTTAAATTGAAGATCAAATTGAGTCATTGTATTCATATAGGGTCAAGGAGTGTATATGTAAAAAATCATCAAAATCGGAGTTAAAATAACCGTCAAATCATGATTTTTGTTTATAACCATCGAAAAGTTTTGTCCCATTACGTGATCTCGGAATGTTTATTTTTTCTGATTTTGGGGGTATATGATCTCGAAGTATAAACAAACAAATTTGACGGTTGGATCGTTGAAACTAGTTTCATAGAATACATATGCCATCAAAACAATATATTCACTAACAATTAAGAGTTTATTTATACTTTCATTAAATATAACATAAGATTTTGTGGTATCCACTAGTGTAAATATTTTAAATTGACGATCAAATGGAGTCATCGTATTCATATAGGGTCAAGGAGTGTAGCTGTAAAAAATCATCAAAATCAGAGTTGAAATAACCGTTAAATCGTGATTTTTCGTTTATAACCGTCGAAAAGTTTTGTCCTATTACTTAATCTCTGAATGTTTATTTTTTCCGATTTTTGGCGTATATGATCTCGATGTGTAAACAAACAAGTTTGATGGTTGGATCGTTGAAACTAGTTTCGTAAAATGTGTATGCCATCAAAACAATATATTCACTAACAATTAAGAGTTTATTTATACTTTCATTAAATATAACATAAGATTTTGTGGTATCCACTAGTGTAAATATTTTCAATTGATGATCGAATGGAGTCATTGTATTCATATAGGGTCAAGGAGTGTAGCTGTAAAAAATCATCAAAATCAGAGTTGAAATAACCGTTAAATCTTGATTTTTCTTTTATAACCGTCGAAATGTTTTGTCCCAATACTTTATCTCTTAATGTTTATTTTTTCTGCATTTTGGCGTATATGATCTCGAAGTATAAACAAACAAGTTTGATGGTTGGATCGTTGAGTAGCTTTAAATTTGTTTATTTTGTACGTATAACACTTAAGAAATTGAATAGTATATATATTTATTAGTAGCTTTAAATTTTTTAAGACTTTGCGCGACCAATATAATAATTCGTCGCGCAAAGTATACTCTAAAAATTTGGGCGGGTACAAAAAATGGGAAATTTTAAAAAAAAAAATTACGACTTTGCGGGACCAATATAAACTTCGTCGCGCAAAGTTTTGCCGGACCAATATATAGTCGTTCGTCGCGCAAAGTATACTCGAAAAATTTGGGCGGTACCAAAAATGCGAATTTTTTTAAAATTTTTTTTCCAACTTTGCGCGACCAATATATAGTAGTTCGTCGCGCCAAGTATACTCTAAAAATTTGGCGGGTACCAAAAATGGGAATTGAAAAAAAAAAAATTACGACTTGCGAGACCAATATATAGTTCGTCGCGCAAAGTATACCCGAAAAATTTGGGCGGGTACCAAAAATGGGAAGCGGGAATATTGTGGTCGCGCAAAACTTTGAGCGACCAAAATTTCGTCGCGCAAAACCCTAAAAATTTGGGCGCGCACCAAAAATTGGAATTTTTTTTAAAAACAAAATTTCGAGACTTTGCGCTACCAATATATTGTTTCGTCGCGCAAAGTGATACGGTTTTTAAAACCAAAATAACACCTCCACCATTTTCTCAATGTCTTCTACTCTTACCTCTCCTCTCTCTTTCCTTCTCCCCAAATCCTACCCTTTCTCTCACACTCACTCCTCTCACTTAATCTCTCATCTCTCTCTTCACTATCTATCACTCTCACTCACTCTTTCATCTCTCTCTCACTATCTTCTCTATTCTCTCACACTCACTTCTCCCTCACTCAAAATCTTGCCAAAATGTATATTCTCTCCAAACTTTAATTTTGTTTTTCATTAATATGTGTTTTTGGAGTTAGTTTTGAGTTTATTCCAATTTTTTGTTATTTTGTTGTTATTTGACAATATTTTTTTTTTTTTTTGTAGGGAATCGTCGAGACTTTGACGGCTAAAGTTGAGGATTTGGACGCTATCGAAACATATCCTCCGCCACTATCACCACAATAGGCTTGTAGATTTTATTATTGTACTTTGTTAATTTATGTGTACATTTTGAATATTATATATATTGGATAATTTGACCACTATTTTTCATATGTAATTTTATTTTGAATATTTCAATTTAAATTAAAGTAATTAAAAAAAATAAAATCATACAATTAAATTAAATTTAAAAAGTAAAAATTTGAAAAATTAATATAATGAAATTGATATAAGAGAAATAATAAAACAAAATGTCAAAAACCTTGGGTGACAAAATATTTCGTCGAGCAAACTATTAAACTAGTTTATTTTAATTAAAATTTTTTAAAAAACAAAAATTTTAAAAAAACAAAAATTTTAAAAAATTGAATATTTCGTCGCGCAAAGATTTGCGCGACATTAGGATTCGTCGCGCAAAGATTTGCGCGACATTAACTTTCGTCATGCAAAATAATATTATTCGTCGCGCAAAGTAATTAATATTCGTCGCGCAAAGTATCTTTGCGAGACAAAAAAAAAATTTCGTTTCGCAAAACCTTTCTTTACGATCTTTGCGCGACAGAACTTGAGCGACCAAAATTTCGTCGCGCAAACTTTGCGCGACGAAATTGTTCTTTGCGCAACAAAATTATTTCGTCGCGCAAAGTGTTTTTTGTAGTAGTGTATGCATGTTTATCTCGAGTAAAAAATATATATGTTATTATGAACAATCAGATTGTCTATTATCTCTTCAGAGAAGAGGCAAACTGAAAAATATTTAGCTTTACAATTAAAGAGTACATTTTAGTGTGTTTTGGAAATACCGTGTTCGCAATTACCTGTTTTAATAGTTGTTAAATTTGTCTTATATGTTAGGTTAAAGTGCCAACCACTACGCGGAAACATACCCCTCCTTTAAAGGGCAATACACTTGGAGCATGTTTACATATCAGTAATGGGTATGGAAGGAAAATGAATAATTTCTATTCCTGACTTCTCATGCTTTTACTTTCAATTAAGAATAAAAAAATGGGTGAGTCCCACCTCAAAATCCATAATCACATCCCCTCAAAATTAGGAATCAGATTAACTAAGGAGGGGTAGTTGATCCGAAATCGATTCCTTTTTTCCCTTATTTCTTTTCAAAAATACCCTTACCACTTTAAGATAATTCCAAAACAACCCAAACCCTAGAAAGATGATTTGGTTTCTCTCAAAAGAACTAGACAAATTATTTGAATGCAAATTCATCCAATACCTTGAACTAAAATTGTAGAACAAATCTGGCGGCAATCATAAAACATGAAATCAATGTCGTGACAAAGCCTCACACCCCAACCCGAGTTCAACGTCTATGTCAGAATCAGACCCCTCCATTCAAATATAATCAAATGCATGTAGGCTTTAAAACTAAGGGATCAAGGTCCCCATGCAATATTGGGTGCCAAAAGTTTTGCTGCCCTGCTCTCTATGGAGCAAGTTGGATTGGAAAATCCAATTGAAATGGTTGCCTAGTACATGGGAAAATAAGGGGAAAATGCAACCCTCCATCCCTCAAGGGGTTTCATTTTTCCTTCCCGTGTAAAATTAAAGTAGCATTAAATGCACATTTTGTCTACATTAACAATTTAGAATTACAATATAGTATTAAATAAATTTTTTATTTAATTTTATCTAATATGGGTGTAATTTAAAAATTAAACAAACTTTGTTTTACATTCCTACGCAAGCCAAACACGAGAAATTAAATGAAGTGGTATTTTCTGGTTATTTTCCCAACATTACCAAACATGGGAAATGAATCTTCCATTTCTCATTCATTGGGAAAAGATATGGGAAATTTCCCATCAAATTCTTTTCAAGAACCAGACAGGGTCATTGTTGTGCGCATTGGAAGCGGATTGCACTAGAATGATGAATATGAAACCATTGAAATAATAAGAGCAAAATATGAAATGCAAAAATCCAAGAGACACAAGGATTATACTGGTTCAGCCCGTGTATAGCCTACATCCACTTTGAAAATGGCAAGAATTTTCACTAGTATCCCAAAAGAGATTACAAACAAAGGAGATTAACCCTCTCACCTATCCTAAAAATTACATAGTTTAAACCTCACAACCCAAACTCCAAATACACCCAAATCACTCACATACAAATGACAAAAGGGAGAACAAATAGTGCCATTAAAATAACGCCAAAACCACCCAAAGCATATTTGAGTCAAACATTTCGGCACTTCCTGCTGAATGTTCTCCACTTGCTGTTCCAAACCAACATTCAAAGCTTTCCCACGTGATTTGCTGTATGTTGCCTCTTTCCTTCGTCCAATAGTTAATAAATAACTCTATCAACAAACCACAACTTTCGCTGCATGAAAGGAAAGAAAGCAGAGACAACAATCTGGGCCAACATTCAACAGTCATGGCATATGCTCTATGTCCTAGCTAACAAAACGAAAGCCTTTGCTCTTCGGCTCGTTGAATACCTAAACATGCAACATGCAACATTTTAAATTTTTGGCTAACAAAAACATCGTCTCTCCCTCTGTTAAGGATTGACTTGGACTCAACTTTTATCCAATTCAAATTGAAACATCAAGTGAGTATCAAAGGTGGGTGGGCTCTAGCCTAGTGCAAGGTTTGGAAAAAAATATATTTAGTAATAATTTTAAGGAATTACGCCTCATTCCACAAAAATTAGCCTAGTCCATCCAAGCAAAAATTACCTTACCCTATGAAAGTAGATCTCCTGTTAGCCATACCATACCACAAACATTTCAAGCTTCAAGTTGTCTTCTTTGAGAATGTGCATGAAATTTTATTCAGATCTTTACCCACTTAAGAAATAACAGCCCACCCCTATAAAATAAAAAATTAGTTCTGCCCTGGGGACAAAATTGGAAGAAATCTCTCTTTGTCTAACGTTCTTATTACTCAAACGCGACAAGAGCATATGGAAATCTCTTTTCATCTACCGCTCTGAAATACACAAATCACCCCCTTGTATTTTCCGTGGTTGTGAAGGTTCCGTTTGTCACCGGGGGAAAGAAAAAGATTAAGACACGGAAGGTAAAGTTCTATGTAAGTAGGAAGTAAATGGCAAATGAAAACTCCAGGCTAGCTCCTTCATCATTTATGGCTATATAACACATTGAGTGAGACCATCCGCTATCTAACACTTTAAGCAGATCCGATTAATTATTCTATGAACTTTAATCTCAAAAACAAAATGAACCCACCCATCCGCTGTACGCATGCTTTGTGCCAATACTGCACTTTTGTCCAGAGCCAATATTATACAACACCAACTGCTTTACTACTAGTCCTCCTGGATGTCCTTGTCCTGCACCAGTTCCCAATCAGTATTATAATATTTACGCTAATCATGCAGCTTCTGTTCGTGGCCCTCTATTATTTGGATGTCACGATCAATATCATACTCTGTCTCCTGCACTCTATAATTATCAATCGAAGCATGCTCCTGCTGTCTATAACTTACCCAATGTCACAGCACGCTCCTGATTATGATGCTGTGCCAAAAAAGAACCTCAAGAAAAGCAAGCCTTATGACATTATTAACAAGACATGTTATAAAGTGTGCGACAATCGAGTTAGCCGAAACAAAGGAGATCGTAATGAAACTTTCAACGTTGGTATCAATTGTTTTACTTTTCAAGACTTGAGCCCTAGTAGTGTTCGGAAGAAGAAGCATGGAAAGTTAATTGGCAACAAGTATGGTACTCACCATCGATGTGACTCGAAAGCTCAAAAGAGGTCAAGGCACAGGTAGGGCTAGGTCTAGAGAAATTTTGGTTCTGTTGGTTTATTGATGTGTTTCGCTTAAGTAAAACATATATGTTGTTATAGGTTTCCATTGAAGGATCTCTTAAATAACACTATTCAATTAGTTTTTTTTTTGGAAGCACTATGTTCACAAATACATGTCTTAATGTTTTCACGTTTGTCTTATTTTTATTGAAGGTACTTGAAGAAAAACTATATAGACCCTCAAAAACTTGAGTTGCCAAGACATTGCCTGGAGGTAAAGAAAATGCCTACAGACCGCACTACTACATTTAACATTTTGCGCGACGGAGAATAATTAGTCGCGCAAAGAACAATACAGTCGCTAAGGTATTTGCGCGACGAATAAAACCACCGTCGCGCAAAGTTCGTAAAGACTGACTTTGCGCGACAAATATATGTCTGAGTCGCGCAGAGTGCGACAAAGACCACTTTTAGTCGCGCAAAGATAGCGACAGATAGTTTTCGTCGCACAAATATTCGTCTCACTATATTAAGCGCGACGATATTATAATCGTCTCACTAATAAAAGGGCGACGATAGTTCTTCGTCGCGCAAAATTATTACGCGACGATAGCTAAATAGTCTCAAAATAGTAAGAGCGACGATACTTTATGCGTCGCGCAACAAAAAGCGACGATAAAGACACGTCACGCTTTCGCGTCCCAAAAATATGCGCGACGGAGATATATAGTCGCATTGTCTTTGAAGAGACGAAATATTTCGTCGCGCAAAAATAATTATATAGTTAACAAAATTAATTTATATTTATCATTTTGTAAATGCGCGACGAAAAATGTCGTCGCGCAAAAGTATATATTTTAATTTAATTTTCATTTTTCCGTTTTGTTTTGTAATAAAATATATTTAAATTGTACGTTTTTTTTTGCAATAAAATATATTTTATGTAGTTTAAATTTTATGTTATTTTTGTAATAAAATAAAATTGCAATAAAAAACCATAATGAAAAGATAATATAAATTGAAATAGTTCAAGACAAAATGTTTAAAATGTAATTAACTAAGTAAAAAACTAATTAAAAAATGTAGTAACATCTATGTTGTCATCTTGCAAATGCGGCTCGGAAGTCTGGACGTCGACATGGGCAGAAGTATGGTGGCCATGCTCTGGTTGAGGGGGCACGGAGGTCGACGATGAACCAAAATGTGACGGGAGTGGAATGCCGGAACCGAGAGATGGACTCTATAAGCTGTGACATCTGGGCATTATACGAGGCCATTTGGGAAGCCATTTGGGTCTTAAGCTCGGCCACCTCAGCTTTCAAAGCAATCACTTCAGTGTCTGATTGGGACGATGGAGGGGCTTTAGGTTCCCCCCGTCTGGCATTCCCCATCCCTCGACAATATGCCCCTGGCCTCCTCCCGAGAGTCTGATCTAAGGCCTCCGTCAGGATCTGAAACCCCGCATCCCGTGGAGGATCCACAACATCGAGCGGAGTATCGGGAGCAAGCTGGGAGGCGGACTCTTGAAGAACCAACTGGCTCTTCTCCTTCATCATCGCCTAACATAACATAAAATATTAATTAAAATCCTCATATAATAACCATGAACTCATGAGTAAAATAATAATTAAAATTAAAGAATACTTACATGAAGGGACTCCGCCAACTCATTCCCGGGTCGAACATAAACGTCGCCAAAGACGTCGATCTCCGGGAATTTCGACCCCCCCTTAATTGAACAAGAGAAGACAATTGTTAGTACAAAAAAAACAAATTCATATTAATGACATATTAAAATTTTTAAAAAAACGATATAATTATTACCCCGCGCGCTTCCATCCTATATGAGAAGGGCCTGGAACCGGAATGATGGAGAAGAGTCTTCTTGTCCCTATTGCCCTTATTTGCTTTCGCCATCTTCTGTTATACAAAAAATAAACGTATTAGTTGAAAATTAAATGAAATTTTTAAAAAAAAAGTAAATAAACATTAATAAAAAAAAAATGTAATAAATTTCAACTTAATATAAAAAAATTACCACATAATCGGACTCTTGAAAATGACCGCAGAGCCAACTATCCTCCCTCCCCTCAAGCTCCTTCGGGCAACCCTCCTGAAGAGCTACCTGCGGATCATCATATGCCATAAAATGATGGTGCAGATCGCTCTTCCACTGCTTGTACCTCTCACCAAAGAGTCTGTTGACGTACGCCAACGACTCGTCGAAGAGGTTCTCTAAATTGTAGTTCGTCTACAATACATTAATTACATTCATTAAGTATTAGAAATATATAAAATTTGAAAGCAAAACAATTAAAAGGCATACATACCGACAGGTGTTCGCGCACCACCGTCCGCATCTCGTCAGGCATGACCTTCCAAGACTTCCATTTCATCGGACAATGGGTCCGAACGACGTGACCAATGTCGTGGGCCAATGAGCTATGTTGGTCAGCCGTTGGTGCAGCTCGATGTCGCTCGTCGTATCCGATGTTGACACGACTGTTGTGAACCCGGTGGACTTCGCCGTCTTCAACTGGCGACAAGGTCCCGGGTGTTCCTCTTGGCTACAAACACATATCACATAAACGTTAAATATATAATCCTAGTAAAATATTGGTATGAAACAGCTGGAGTTGAAGGAAATCTTTACCTGGTTGTGAATCCGATGCACCAGGCAGCAGCGCGGACGAAGTGGAGTCGATCAAGTGGGGAGGGCGATGACGCCGTCCGGCACTAACAGGCTGCGCCACTGATGACTCAGATGACACCGGCCCATGGGAGACCTACGAGAAACCTGCATAACATCCACCTTGGTGGAGCACGACAGGTGACGTCGAAGCCGGGGGTGGCAAAGGCTGTGCACTCGTCATCGCCTTACGGGTTCTGATAAGGTTCGACATCTGCACGAAACAAGCATTTAAAGTATCTCCTGGGGCAAAAATTTATAATTTATAAATAAAAAAAATTTGAAAAAACCTCAACAACTAATCAAGAACAAATTCAATATCAAGTAGCAATAAAGAAAAAAATCAATCAAGAAAATTTAATTGCAAAATATACTAGAATAATTTCTACCTAAATAAAAAAGAAAAACACATCATTCTATTTTGTGAAGCAAACCCAAGAACCTCAACTCCAAACAAATTCAGATTTACAAAATGAAATGGATGAATGCAATCTGAAAAATAAAACAAACCGAAGAACCACAATTCCAAAAATTTCAGATTTACAGAATTAGAAACCTAAGATTGAGTTGAGAGATGTAGTAAGAAACTAACATCATTACCGCAAAGTTACACCTCAAATCATGGCTATTTCTTAATCTGGGTTCCCCTATATACGTATATTTCACAAAATTTCAGCAAGAGAAAAGTAATGTAAATCCTAACCAACCATCAGACTAAGCAAAATTTCAGAAAATCATCCCTGCATATTAGAATAAGAAAAGAAACTGCGCAATAAAAATTCAGCTCCTCTGTTTAACCCCATACTAGAATAATTTCTACCTAAATAAAAAAGAAAAACACATAAAAACAGAGACTAAGCCAATACAAAAAGGAAATTGAAACATAAAATCCTAACCAACCATCAGACTAAGCAATTTCAACACTTACAAACTAAATTGAGAAATTGAAACGGCAAAACAAAATCACAAATGCATTAACAAAATTGAAAGAAAAAGAAAACATATATTATACCTTCCCACAGAGACACGCCTGGAGGAGACCGTGAGAGGAAGATGGAGATGGTGACAGAGACCGTGGGATTTCACCGTTGAGGATTTTTGCGGGATTTCACTGATGGTGGGTTCGGATTGGACAGAGAGGGAGAGAATTTGAGGTCAGTGAGGGGGAGAGGGTTTGTGGTTTGGTTAGGGGGCGTCGACGGTTGGGGGGAGTTTGGGTTGGAGAGAGAGGGAGAGAATTTGAGGTCAGTGAGGGGGAAAGGGAGAGAGGGTTTGTGAACTTAGGGGGCGTCGACGGTGGGCGGGGGGAGTTTGGGTTGGAGAGAGAGGGAGAGAATTTGAGATCAGTGAGGGGGAAAGGGAGAGAGGGTTTGTGAACTTAGGGGGCGTCGACGGTGGGCGGGGGAGTTTGGGTTGGAGAGAGAGGGAGAGAATTTGAGGTCAGTGAGGAGGAAAGGGAGACGGCTGGAGGAATGTGACGGCGTAGGTAGGCACGGCTGCGTGGTGGTGGTCTGGACGGAAGGGCACGGCTGGAAAAAGAGTTGGGGATTTTCGCGACGGAAACATATTCGTCCCGCATATTCAATTTTTAACTTTGCGCGACAACAATATATAATAACGTCGCGCAAAACGATATTTTAATCTTGCGCGACAAAAAACATTACGTCGCACAAAGTCGATATTTCAATCTTGCGCGACATAAAAGGAGAAACTCGAACGCAAATTCAATATTTTCATCTTGCGCGACCACATAACCTTTAGTCGCGCATATATTTTTTAATGCGCGGGAAATGAAAGCGCCACAATTTCGCCACATTGCGCGACGTAACTATCTCTGCGTCGCGCAAACCCTGAACCATAGAACCCTAAACCCTAAACCCTGAGCCATAAGCCCTAAACGCTAACCCTGAAAACTTTAACATTGCGCGACGATAATCTCCGTCTCGCAAAACAATTTTGCGCGACTTCTATACCAAAGCGTCGCGCAAAGATATTTTGCGCGACGAAACAATGCGTCTCGCAAAAATTTTCATTTATAGCCGTTGAATATATTGTCCCATTTCTGGATCTCTGAATTTTTTTTATTTGCGATTTTTGGGGTATCCGATCTCACAGTATATACAAACACGTTTGACGGTTGGATCGTTGAAACGAGTTTCGCATAATGCGTATGCCATCAAAAACCCAATTCATTCTCTATAACAATAGAAAGTTTGCTTATACTTTTGTTATATATACCTTTAGATTTTGTGGTATCCACTAGTGTACATCATTTTAATTGAAGATCAAATTCAGTCATTGTATTTATATAGGGTCAATGAGTCTAGTTGTAAAAAATTATGAAAATCGGAATTAAAATAACCGTTAAATCGTCATTTTTCATTTATAACCGTTGAAAACTTTTGTTTGTTACAAGATTTCTGGATATTTGTTTGTTGTGATTTTTGGGGTATACGATCTTGCTGTATATACAAACATGTTTGATGGTTGGATCGTTGAAACTAGTTTTGTAGAGTTGAAAGAACACTTTTTAGTTTCAAAATATATTTCGCACATTTGTCTTTCATGTACTCTCCTGGCTAGAAAAAAGGCGTTCCCGCACAAAGAAGGTCGTGACCAATTTACTGATATTTAAAGTGTAATTATTTGAGCTGCAAAATTTTTTTTTTTATATATTTTTTCTATTATTGGACTAATTTAGCAGATTTTTCGGAGTTTGAAAATACTTGCGCGACGAATAGCGTCGTCGGAAATAATCTTCACGCGACGAATATGTCATTCTCCGTCGCGGAAACATGGTCCTATCATTTCTGGAAATTTGTTAGATTTTTATTATTGTGAAAATATACATTGCGACGATCATATTCGTTGCGCAAAATATTAATTGCGACAAGGGTTCTCTGTCCGTCGCGCAAAGAGTTTCCTTATAAATTTTCCATATTTGTTAAATTTTTTGCGCGACGAAGAATATTCGTCCCGAAATTCTGTCATCCTGCGACGGAATATGGTCTCTCGTCGCGCAAGGGCGGAAAATTCATTTTTTGCGTTTTTTCCAGAGTGTACGCGGAAAATTCACTTTTATTTCAAAAAAAAATTTGTTATTGCGAGACGCCGAAAGTCGTCCCGCAAAGTCATCTGGCGCGACGCTACAACCTTATTCGTCGCGCAAAAAGGTCATTGATTTTTTTTTATTTTTTTTAAAAAAAATTAAAAGATTCTCCTGATTATGCAATTTTTTATTTTAGGATTCTCCTGATTATGCAAGTATATATGTATATATATATTCAAATAAGCATACTTTGCCAAAATCTTTACACTAACATTATTAAATTACCAATAATTTCACATTACTATGTTTTACATGGCAAGTCGCAAATAAATTACATTATTCATCATCTGAACTATAATAATCTTCGTCGCTGTCATCACTTTGGGTCTCCCAATCCTCCTCCTCCTCCTCCTCCTCCTCCATAAATACATCATCATCGTTGTTCGGGGCCGTGGTTGGATCGTATCGCGGAAGAAACCGAGGTCAATTGTAATTGACTGAATCGGTATTTCTCTTGAAGACACTCCTTCAAGCTGAAAGGGTTCTTGTACGACATTTGTATCTAGAAGTGTTTCTGCATCATGTTCCATGGAAGATTCGAAACGTTGGTCAGCGACGTCGTTGTCAGATGGGTCTTGTTCTGGTATAGCATACACATTCCCTCTGATCCATCTGCTGAACAACTTTCCACCCGCTCCCTGCTTTAGGGTCATCTAGATAAACAATCTGTTTTGCCATGTTTGCCAAAATATAAGGGTCGTCATCATACCAAGTTTTGTTGATGTTCACAGATAGTAACCCATGATCAATTTTAACACTTCCCTGCCTATTTGGGTTCGTATCAAACCATCGACACTTAAACATGATCACTTGGTATCGGTCTTTGTAAAGCAATTGCACGACAGTTGTGAGTTTGCCATAGAAATTAATGTCCGTACTTTCGCCTCCACCAGGAACAAGGACACCGCTGTTTTGCGTACACAACTTGTCATCTCGTGCAGTCCCCAAAAACTTGACGCCGTTAACATGACAACCCGAGAACAATTCAGCCCTAATTGGGCCGAATGCTAAGTTGTATAACTCTTCACTTGGAACAGGGGGAATTATCTGATTTCAACTTATTCACCTAATATTAATTACAAACATTCACATATTAGTTTCAGAAAATTAAATACTACAATATATATGTCAAATACAAAACAATTATAACTTACATATTCCAAAAACCATTTTGGAAACAATTCACGGTGTTTCTTAGAATACAAATGTGATGGATGTTCTCGCTTCATCATCTCTTCATGCTCCTCTAAGTATGCTATTATCTCATCACAATTGTTCAATACGAACCAATGAGCTACCTCTATGTCATTCATGGAAAATGACTCTCCTCGTCCAGGATCTCCAAAGGGTCGTGCGCTTTGGGCAAAAATAGAAAGTTGCTCATTTCTCACACCGCCGTCATTATTGCGCCGAGGTCGATTGAAAGCTGTGTCTACATCCTTTAAATACATTGCACAGAAAGTAAGCGCCTCATATTGAACCCAAGCCTCTTGAGTCCAGGTAAACTTACCCCCGTCAACATTCACGCAACGAGCGATATTAGAAGCATACCCGTCAGGAAACTGTACAGACGATAGAAACTGGAGAAACTCTTTTTTGTCATTCGGTTTCATGGAAAAAAAATGCAAGATCCCTTAGAACTTTATCACTGGCTCTTTTCAGCCATAAACCTCTTCGTATGCCCATTCTTTCTAAATCAAGACGAGCTTTTATCGTGTCCTTAGTCTTCTCCTTGATATCTAGAATCGTTCCAATCAATGTGTCAAACACATTTTTCTCAACATGCATAACATCGAGATTGTGCCTCATTTTTAGTTTCGACCAATATGGAAGCTCAAAAAACATAGACTTGTGCGTCCAGTTCATATGTGTAGCAGGTCTGGTCCGACTAACTGTTTTCCCAAACGGAGCAAAATCCAAACGGTTCAGCTGTTCCAAGATCTGATCACGGACGATTCTCTAGGTCTTGCGCGACGCTCTTTGTTCCCGTCAAACTCTTTATCCTTTTCCCGCCATTCGTGGTCCCATGGCAACCATCTTCGATGCCCAAGATAACACACTTTTCCAGCGTGCCAACCAGAAGTCACATCTTCCTTGCATACAGGGCATGCCATATAACCCTTTGTGCTCCACCCCGACACCATTGCATATGCGGGAAAATCATTCACAGTCCACATAACTGCCGCCCGCAAAGTGAACATCTTCCCGGTGGATTTATCTTACGTGCGCACACCGTTTATCCATAAATCCTTGAGCTCATCAACCAACGGCCTTAAGTACACATCGATTGACCTGCCAGGATCCTCAGTTATCAAAACAGTCATCATCATGTACTCTTTTTTCATGCATTTTCAAGGCGGCAAATTATATGGAAATACGAAAATCGGCCAAGTGCTGTGGTGTTGGTTTAGAACCCCGTACGGATTGAATCCGTCTCTGGCAAGTCCCAATCTAACATTCGGGGATCAGCAGCAAACTGGGGAACGTTCGATCGAACTCTTTCCATGCCTCCCCATCTGCAGGATGCCGCATCACATCGTCGTCTACCCGTTTTTCCTTATGCCATCTCATGTCTGTGGCAGTATGCGTCGACATATACAGTCGCTGCAATCTTGGTTTTAGGGGCAAATAACGCATGACTTTTTGTGGAACCTTAGTCATTCTATTGTGAGACGTCTGTTTGAACCTCGACTCATTGCATATAGGGCATGTATCCAACGTTTCATACTTTTTGTAGAATAACATGCAATTGTTTTTGCAAGCGTGGATTTTTTCATAACCCAATCCAAGACCACTCAACATCTTCTGCGCCGCCCTGTGGTCTTTCGGCAAACAATTGTCCGTTGGAAGCATTTTCTTGAAAACCCCCAAAAAATAATCGAAAACACAGATTCGACATACGATACTTTATTTTTCCCTGCATTAGCTCCACAATCGCCGTCAAACGGAAAAGCTCTCGCACCCGGGTATAACTCTTGGTTGGCATTTCTTAACAGGTTTTCATATTGTTCGAACTCTGCACTGTCCATTTCTGTAGGCACGTCATCTTCCCCTTCCTGATTGCTGCTGGTCGATACAAATGGAAATGCATCATTTATAATATCCCTAACTTGTTCATTAGGATCAACACTGTGTTCAACATTATCTACTCTTGTGGCCCTTGAAGACGAAGCAATGTCTAATTGTTCCCCGTGATGGTTCCAAGTGATGTATGTCTCAATTATTCCATTCCTCACTAAATGAAATCGAACATTTTCAATTGTGTCCCACAACGTGTTGTTACAGCTCCTACAAGGACAACGGATTCTAGTTGCACCCGGGTTGTGTGTCCGTGCAAAGTCAATGAAATCCTCGATTCCATCCAAGTATTCGTCTGCGCACCTATTCAGGTTCTGATCCACCTCCTGCTCATCGTTCCTGGAACCACAATCACAATACAACAATCATGTTGTATTCGTACAAAATCTTTCCTTATGCCTCCGGTAAGGGCCTATCCCATTCAGAAATGCATAGTCACGTCACGTAATTTACAACTACATGAGATTAGATTTCGACGTGGATGAATTTCGGCAGCATCTCGGTACAGTTCTTGAGGTGTACCCTAGATATAAAATACCTACGTACCACCCGAAGAACGTACCGAGATGACATCGAAATCTCCACAATCGAAACCTAATCCTGTAGCTGTAAACTACGTGACACGACTATGCATTTCCAAACTGTCCAAAATATGGGACAATTCAAGAATTAATTGGACCGTAGTCGTGGTTTACCCACCCATGCACGGTCCAACTAACCTCGAACGGGAACTAAGCTTTACAATAATAAAAAATGTACGAAGTTAATTTCAATTAACTTCGTACATCACGTACATGCATAATTTAACAACATATTATAAATATAATTTCATAAATCAATATAAACATAATGTATTAATTTTTTTTAAAAAATTAAAAAATGACAAAAATACCTTATCAATCGTTCTCCACCAATCGCTAATCACATATAATATCCCTATATCCCTCAAAGAATTTCATAAGGACCATTCAGCCACAGACCTATACGGCATGACTCCTAGAGTCGTGAAATGGTAGGGTTGGCCCTCAAGAACACAAAGGCAGAGGCTCTCCTCATCACCGCAGTTTGATTCGGCCATTAAGGCCGTATACCAGGCAAACAAGGAAGCTAGGGCGAAGGACCTGCCAAGTTACCAGCCCGACCTCGGCAGATTAGAGGCCAAAGCCCCTTTCAGCGAGGGCGATTTAGAATACCTCCGCCGATATTTCTCGGTGACTTCGGCGGAGACCTGTTTTTGGCTTAACGGCCGAGGAAAAGATCCGGGTAAGTCGCCTAGACGATTATTTGACAACCAGGGACACGTTGGCAAAGGCCAAACAGGCCCTCAAGGATGAGGTCAAAGTCTCGGCTCCCGGAAGTCGGAACATCCGCAGCCGATGTCCCGGGACCGCAGCACCTGGAGTCGAGGGTTTTGGCGATCCTTTCTTCGGGCATGAGGCCGAGGACGACCCCACTTTAGGAATTTCTGATGAAGAATATGAGGGGATCCTCGGGATGGTCGAAGGGGAGGCCTTTGCCGAAGAAGGCTGCGAGGCTGATGAGGAGCTGGAGGGGAAACCCGCGAGAGCCGGAAGAGTTCGGCATCAGCATGGTCTTGGTGCTACCATCCGAGTTTTCAGCCCCAGGAGGCCAGACCAACGGCCTGGATGATGACGTGGCCGAGGAGCAGCTCAATCAAAGACCAAAGACGAAGGAAGAACTGTTGGCTATGGCATTCAACGAGGTCATACCTAGAGACGAGCCGAACAAATATCGACACCTCAAACCGTTATACATCTCGGCTCATGTTGAGGGAGTACCCGTGTCCAAGGTTTTCGTCGACTGTGGGGGCGACGGTCAACATCCTGCCGTATTCCTTGATGAAGAAACTGGACAAGTCAAAAGAGGACCTCATCCCCAGCGATGTCGTCATGAGCAGTTTCGTCGGCGACAAGTCTAAAACTATTGGTGTGTTGCCATTGAAGATCACCGTAGCCGACCAGACAAGAGTCGCGGCTTTCTATGTGGTCGAGTCCAGCGTCGACTATAACATATTGCTCGGCCGCGACTGGATCCACCAGGCTGGGTGTATACCGTTGTTGCTTCGATTCAGCTGCACCAACATAGATTCAGCTGCACCCTCAACTTGTGATACTCGCAAGTGCACGAGCCGTTTGGTAGTATAACATATGTAAGTGCGAGGTCGATCCCACGAGGATTGGTGATTGAATGATCCAATTTGTTTCCCCTACACAAAATAGAAATGAAAAAGAAAATAAATAAAACAAGAAAGAAAGAAATAACTCAAGCAAATAAGTTCCCAAGTTCAATTAGATTAACGGATTGATTCTAGCTAAAGTATGATTAAGCCATGGTGTTTGGCCATAACCTTGTGTTCCTAATTCCCTAATTTGATCATTTGTTGTCTAACCTAAAATTAAGCATTAGGGACCCATTAAGCATAGAAGAACAATTTAAACAACCAAGCATGTATCTAATCCCTGTTGTCGAATGTCCATACATACTCTTCCTATTCATAGTTCAATTCGAATTAAAGCATGGTGTCTACTCTTAATTTAAACCAAGATAGCTAACATGCAAGCCTAAATGGTGATCAATCATTCAAACTAGCATATTAACTTATAAGCATAATGAATAAGAACAAAAACCATAATTGAAACTTGGAAACTAATTAAACTTGAAACTAAAGAAAAGAATTTACATAACAATGAAAAGTAAAGTGGAACTAAGAAAAACTTAAAGAGAATTTCAGCACAAATATTTCATTACAACAATTGACAACTTGAAAGGAAACTAAGAGAATTTGAGGGAGAGAAGGGAAGGGAGCTCTAGAGGGTTTAGGGGTGTGTTTTGAAGCTTGAAGGCTTCTCTATTTATAGGGCTAAGAGGAAGGAACAACATGATGAAATCCAACACCACCATTCCTCTTTTAATACAACCCATAACTCACACTTCATCTTGTCTATGTTAGTGTGGTTGGAATCAATCTCATCCCATACTTCTTTTCCTGCACCTCAAGCTTTCCTCACATGGGTTCAAAGGTGTTGTGGCTGCCTTTTGCTGCCAACCCATGTGGTTGCCTTTTGCTTGCTGAAAAAACGATTCTTCTGAACCTGTTTTGGTGTAGGAAGGCCATAGGTTTCAAAACGTATCCAATGGGGCTGAAATTTGGATATGTTATACTAGACACCCATTGGAACAACTTCTATGAAGAAAGTATTCCCATTGGAGCAGTAGAAGTGTACGTTTTGGCCACTGAAAGTTGGCTGCCGAAACAGGGACTGGAATTGACTTCATTTTATTTCTTTTCTTTCTTTTGCTTCACATGCATGCACATGCTTTCTCTTTAATAGCTCCATCATGTACCAACTTGCTCCTTTAGAATTTCATAGCTGGAATTCCTCCCTACTTCACTCATTATGTTGGGTACAAAGTCAGTTATAGCTAGGGTAAGGCACATGGCAAAAACGCTGGCAGCTGCAAATCCTGCTGAGCAAGGTTGAGTGTTGGACGGGCTAAGCACTCCACATATGTCCAATTGGGCTGAAATTTGGATATGTTGTACTAGACACCCATTGGAACAAGTTTCATGAAGATCATCACCTCATTCGAGCCCCATAACATGCTCATCCAAGGCCAAGAAGTTGACCTACGAAACTGGGCTGGCAAGGAGTTGTAGCCAAATTGAGTTTGTCTTTAAGCTCTTCTTCCATTCACCCAAATAAGGCCTTAACATGCATGGATTGCATCATTTCCTATCCAAAGTCATCATTGTTACCTAAAGCTCAATGAACTAAAACATAAACACAAAAAGGATTAAAAGCACAAGTTTAACTTAAAAACATAACCAAATCATAAGCTAGAAGGGTACGAAATGATATACAATTATGAACCGATCAACCGTCCTCTCTCTTCCAATTATTATTCTTCTGGGACGGCCAGAGGGTGTCCATACACCCGGCCGATGAAAAACCTTTTGAGGCCAACGTCGTACACGACGCAGACGGCCGACCAACTAGAACAACGGCCCAGAAGGTACTGGAATTAGGCACCGAGAATATCCGGGCAGGATTCGGCGCGCGAAGTATTGATCGACCTCACTAGCCTTTAGATGATGGACAAAGCCACTAAAGAAGAAGGAGCGGCGGCCGTGAATGATTTGGTGGAAAGACTGTTGGAACATTAGGCGGAAGAATCTTTACGGCCAAATTCGCCAATCAACTTGATCGAATTCCTCCACGAATCAGACGAGAGGGACGTTTTGACTTTGGACGACCTGGAGACGGTGTTGCGTCGGATTCAGCTGCACCAAAATGGATTCAGCTGCATCCTCAACTTGTGATACTCGCAAGTGCACGAGCCGTTCGGTAGTATAGCATATGTAAGTGCGAGGTCGATCCCATGAGGATTGGTGATTGAATGATCCAATTCATTTTCCCTACACAAAACAGAAATGGAAAAGAAAATAAATAAAACAAGAAAAAAGAGAAATAACTCAAGCAAATAAGTTCCCAAGTTCAATTAGATTAACGGATTGATTCTAGCTAAAGTATGATTAAGCCATGGTGTTTGGTCATAACCTTGTGTTCCTAATTCCCTAATTTGATCATTTGTTGTCTAACCTAAAATTAAGCATTAGGAACCCATTAAGCATAGAAGAACAATTTAAACAACCAAGCATGTATCTAATCCCTGTTGTCGAATGTCCATACATACTCTTCCTATTCATAGTTCAATTCGAATTAAAGCATGGTGTCTACTCTTAATTCAAACCAAGATAGCTAACATACAAGCCTAAATGGTGATCAATCATTCAAACTAGCATATTAACTTATAAGCATAATGAATAAGAACAAAAATCATAATTGAAACTTGGAAATTAATTAAACTTGAATACTTAAGAAAAAATGTACATTACAAATAAAAGTAAAGTGGAACTAAGAAAACTTGAAGGAAAAATTAGCAAAATCATTTTGTTACAACAATTGACAACTTGAAAGGAAACTAAGAGAATTTGAGGGAGAGAAGGGAAGGGAGCTCTAGAGAAGTGTTTGAGAGCTCCCCCCTTTGGGGTGTGTTTTGAAGCTTGAAGGCTTCTCTATTTATAGGGCTAAGAGGGAGGAACATCATGATGAATTCCCACACCATCCTTCATCTTTTAATACAACCCATAACTCACACTTCATCTTGTCTATGTTAGTGTGGTTGGAATCAATCTCATCCCATACTTCTTTTGCTGCACCTCAAGCTTTCTTCACATGGGAGCAAAGGTGATCAATTGTGGCTGCCTTTTGCTGCCAACCCATGTGGTCTTCTTTTGGTTGTTGAACAAAAATGAGTCTTCTGAACCATACTTGGTGTAGGAAGGGCATAGGTTTCAAAACTTATCCAATCGGGCTCAAATTTGGATATGTTATAGTAGACACCCATTGGAACAAAGTCTATGAAGAAAATATTCCCATCGGAGCAGTAGAAGTGTGCGTTTTGGGCCTTGAAAGTTGGCTGCCGAACAGAGACTGGAATTGACTTCATTTCATTTATGCTTTACATGCATGCACATGCTTTCTCTTTAATAGCTCCATCATGTACCAACTTGCTCCTTTAGAATTTCATAGCTGTAATGCCTCCCTACTTCACTCATTATGTTGGGTACAAAGTCAGTTATAGCTAGGGTAAGGCACATGGCAAAAAAGCTGGCAGCTGCAAATCCTACTGAGCAAGGTTGAGTGTTGGACGGGCTAAGAACTCCACATATGTCCAATTGGGCTGAAATTTGGATATGTTGTACTAGACACCCATTGAAACAAGTTTCATGAAGATCATCACCTCATTCGAGTCCCATAGAATGCTCATCCAAGGCCAAGAAGTTGACCTACGAAACTGGGCTGGCAAGGAGTTGTAGCCAAAATGAGTTTTTCTTTAAGCTCTTCTTCCATTCATCCAAATAAGGCCTTAACATGCAAGGATTGCATCATTTCCTATCCAAAGTCATCATTGTTACCTAAAGCTCAATGAACTAAAACATAAACACAAAAAGGATTAAAAGCACAAGTTTAACTCAAAAACATAACCTAATCATAAGCTAGAAGGGTACAAAATAATATATAAATATGCACCGATCAGACGGCACCTGCCGAGATGGAAGATGATTACCCTGAAGTTCAGGACCCTTTATTAGAAATAAATGTAGGGTCAGAGGCCGAGCCACGGCCTCTTTTTGTAAGCCATTTTTTGGATCCCAAGTTAGCGGCCGAGGTTATCGGCCTGCTCCATGAATATAAAGATTGTTTTGCTTGGGATTATCATGAGATGCCGGGATTGCCGAGAACTTTGGTTGAGCACGAATTAAGAATAAAGGAAGGGTTCAAACCTTTTCAGCAGCCGCCAAGGCGATTCTCGACCGAGGTTCAACTTAAAGTCAAAGAAGAAATTGAACGGCTCCTCAAAGCCGGCTTTATCCGAACGGCCCGGACGTTGAGTGGTTGGCCAACATTGTACCAGTTTTAAAAAGGACTGGGGCTTTGAGGGTTTGCACCGATTACAGAAATCTAAACCTTGCGACCCCCAAGGACGAATACCCCATGCCTATGTCAGACCTCCTGATAGACGGGGCCGCAAAGCACGAACTTTTGTCGTTCATGGACGGCCATGCAGGTTACAATCAAATTTTCGTGGCCGAGGAGGATGTCCACAAAACGGCATTTAGGTGTCCAGGAGCTATCAGAACCTATGAATGGGTAGTCATGCCGTTCGGCCTAAAGAATGCCGGCGCGACATACCAGCAAGCTATGAACCTGATTTTTCACGACCTAATAGGCCGAACCGTTGAAGTCTACATCGACGACGTGGTGGTGAAATCTCCATCTAAGGCCGACCACGTGGGGCATCTCGGCAGGCTTTTGACTGAATGCGGGCGCATGGTTTAAAGATGAACCCCAAGAAATGTGCGTTCGGCGTCACCGCCGGAAATTTCCTCGGTTTCTTGGTTCACCAGCGGGGAATCGAGGTAGATAAAAATAAGGCCACGACCATCATGGCGGCCCCTCCGCCGAAGACCAAGAAGGAGCTCCAGTCTTTCCTCGGCAAGATCAATTTTTTAAGACGATTCATATCAAATTTGGCAGGAAAAATCCGGTCGTTGTCCCCTTTGCTTAAGCTAAAGGACATCGGACAATTCATTTGGGGGGCGGAGCATCAGGCGGCCCTTGACGACATCAAGAAATATTTGTCTCAGCCACCGGTCCTTATGCCGCCAAAAAGGGGGAAACCGTTGAGCCTTTACATTTCGGCTTCAGAGGGTTCTATCGGCTGTCTCCTGGCTCAGACAACGAGTCTGGGCGAGAACAAGCTGTGCACTATCTAAGCCGTACTCTCAACGTGACCGAACTAAACTACTCACCGATCGAAAAATTATGCCTAGCACTTTATTTCGCGGCCACTAAGTTACGGCATTACATGCTTCCTTCGGTCGTCCAGATTATCTCCAAGACCGACCTTATCAAATACATGCTCACCCGGCCGATTATTCGCGGCCGAATTGGGAAGTGGACGATGGCATTGTCTGAGTTCACTTTCCAATATGTGGCTCAGAAGTCGGTCAAAGGTCAGGCATTGGCCGATTTCCTGGCTCACCATCCGGCTAGAGGCAGGAGGAGGAGCTGGAGGTCGATATCGGCATGGCCCTCATGGAAAGAAACTACTGGATAATGCATTTCGACGGCTCAGGTGGGAGGCCAGAGTCAGGGGCCGGGTCGTGATCGAATCCCTCAAGGACAGAAATGGAAGTTCGCATTCCAGGTCGACTTCAAATGCACCAATAACCAGGCCGAATATGAGGCGCTCATCATCGGTCTCGAAATTTTGAAGGGGATGAAGGCAACCCGTGTTTTGGTGCACGACGATTCTAGCTGGTAATTAACCAGCTAACCGGGGAATACCAATGCACGAGCGAGAATTTAGCCATGTATTACGTGACAGCCCTCAATTGCGGCTGATGAGTTCTCCAGAATTTTCTTTGTTCATGTACCGCGCGCCAAAAACCATGAGGCCGATAAGATGGCCCAGGTGGCGTCAGGCGTAGCATCCCAAACGCCGACCACGATCGCGTGATAAGGATCGAACGCGTACCTTACCCGCTTTGACCGAACGTGGGATGACGGCGCAGGTGTCATCGGCCGATATTACCAACGAGGTCGACACGACCGAAGCAGACTGGCGCTACCCCTTAGTGAAATATTTACGTGATCCTTCCGGCAGCCATGAAAGGACTACACGTTTCCGAGCTCGATGTTATCTGATTTATCAGAACGAGTTGTATCGAAAAGGATCAGACGACTATTGCTATTGTGTCCTAGCACCGAGGACATCAAGGTTATTATGGCCGAATCCCACGAAGGGATTTGCGGCGCTCATCAGCCTGGTGTCAAGATGAGGTGGTTAGTTCGGAGGCACGGCTATTATTGGCCGACCATTTTGAAAGACTGCATAGAATATGCAAAGGGATGTATCAAGTGTCAAATCTACGGCCCCATACAAAGAGTACCGGCCGAAGCCTTCCACCCTGGTCACCAAACCATGGCCATTCAGAGGGTGGGCCGTGGATATCATTGGCAAGATCCATCCTCCCGCGTCCAACCAACATGCATCGATTTTGGTGGCGACCGACTATTTCACTAAGTGGGTCGAGGCCGAGTCCTATCGGTCAATTTCCAGCGCACAGGTAATCAAGTTTTTTGAGAACCACATCGTCCACCGATTCGGTATTCCAGAAACTATCACGGCCGATAACGGCCCGGTATTTGCATCGGCGGAGACGCTGGAGTACACCGAGAAAAATGGGGATCAAATTGGTCCACTCAACTCCTTACTACCCCCAGTCTAACGGGCAGGCCGAAGCAAGCAACAAGGTAATCAAGGGCGTCCTTGAGAAGATGATCGAGGAGAAACCTAGGGCATGGCACGATTTACTCCCCGAGGCCCTCTAGGCCTACCGAATCTCAAAGCGATCGGCCACGAGCACCTCCCCTTATGCCCTAACCTACGGTCATGACGCCATCATTCCAATGGAGTTGAAAGTTCGGTCGCTCAGAGTGACCGAACATCCTGAGCAAATTGAGAAGGACTATGCCCAAGCCATGGCTTAGGAGTTAGAGGATTTGGAGCAATCTAGACTTGATGCTTGTAACCTAATGCAGGCACAGAAGCAGATCGCGGCGAGGGCTTATAATAAGAAGGTTAAGCAGAAAAGGACCCTCGTTTCGGTAAGTCTCGCCCAATTGGGAAGGGCCGTTTATTATCGAACGAATTCTTGGCCTAATGCAGGCACAGAAGGACCCTCGTTTCGGTAAGTCTCGCCCAATTGGGAAGGGCCGTTTATTATCGAACGAATTCTTGGCCGAGGTGCATTTCAGTTAAAAGATAGGGATGGGGAATGGCACAACTTACCAATCAACGGCCAGTATTTGAAGAAATACGTTCCTTCAGTATGGGAAACGGCCGTGAAAGAGTTATAAGATTTACAAAGTGGAGTGTGCGGCGCAATAAAAGGGAAATCATACTTCATTTTATTCATTTAGTTCAAAACAAGACACGTTTACAAAGAAACGGCCAAGTCATGGCCGAGTACAAACACACAAGAAAAATGGTGTCCTAATTCTACGCGCTTCAGCACCATGGTCTTCTGCTGGGCAATCGGACGTTCTCCTCCCTGAAGCCGTAGCACCGCTCCCTGACCGACGTCAGCCTCGGCCAGCAACTTCGGCCAGCTTAAAACAAGGGCCTTCGGGCCATAGGAAGCAAAGGGGTGCACGCCGCATGAAGGAGGCTAAGAGGAAGGGCCGTCACTTCAACCACTGCGTGCGCCGCCATTCAGGGCATGGAAAGCGACCGCCACCCGGGCATGGTAAGCTGTCGCCATTCCGGCGGGCGGAGGCCATCATTCAGGCCGTGGCAGCAATTGTCACTCTGGACATGGTAAGCGGTCATCATTCTGGCTGTGGTAGGAGCCATCATCCCCACTATGGTAAGGACTGTCACTTCGGCCCTGGGTGCAACCGAGGTACTCAGCCAAATAAACTCGGCCACGGTGGAGTCATCGTACCAAGCCCTCCCATCCTCATCAAACTGCCAAATCGTCTGGACCAGGCCAAACTGCCAGGTCAGAGGACTGAGCAAGTATGGCTCCCTGGTTTTGAAAGGGTTGCAATAAGGGCCTTTGGAGCAGGGTGAAATAAGAAAGGACGAAGTCCAGAAACCTAAGGAAGGCTCCAGAGTGTCCAAAACGAAAGGAGGGATTCCTGGTGTTTGAAAAAGGATTCGAACTTTTGGAAGCTGAGGGAACTGGGGAAGGCCAGTGTGGATTTTCGAAGGGCACGAACTCAGGAACTTTGGAAGTATGAAGAAAATGCGAAGGAGTTGGGTTTTTTATACTCATGATGGAATTCAAGATAAGACGGTATGTTCCTCGTGAAACGAAACGGCCTGACAGCATATGTAGAGCACGCGAAATTATGATAGAAGCTTGGCGGTTGGCATTTCGATTAGCAAAGCAGAATAATGGCTCGTGCGAATTAAAGAGCGCGATGACGTGTCGAGAGTCCAGCGACCGTCGTTTCACTTGACAAAGCGAGGTGACGCCTCGCGCAAGCCTGGGCAATAATGACCTGCACGACGTGTTTTGAAGCATTAAATGCGCGACTGACTTGCGCATTTAATGCCCCAATTGTCAATCACTTCAGAAGGAATACTAAGGGTCCATCCCTTGGAATCCATTCGGCCCTTACTCACGCCGAGGCCGAAGAATCCAGGGATGTGGGGGCAATGTTTGTGCCTAATAAATCACGGCCGTGAACTGGCCGAAGGGACCCTTTATCTCGGCCCTCGTACCTTCTCGAGAAACTAAAAACGCAACGTTTTGCTAGGGTGTTTGGCCTTCCAGAGAAACAAGAAAAAATTGCTAAGGCACGATCATCTCGGCCTCAATTGAAGGCCAAGGCCGAGGTAGAGCAAAGTCACGGCCAAAGGGATTAAAGCTCAGACCATCACGTGAGGAGGAGGGTCCCACGCTCCATTTAATGAAGCAAGGCCTCTGTTTATTGCAGCAAACCCACTGGCCAGAAATGAGCATTTAATGCACGAGGGATGGTGGGAAGTGACTGGAGTCAGGATTTGGTGACAGGGATCAGAGTGATTAGACGCCAACATTCTCACAAAACTCTTTTCAACTTGAGAGATTAGGTGACCAGCCACCAAAGCAATAAATGCGTCTCCACGGCCAGAAGCGCAGAACCCACGTTCAGGGCGCAGCCGGGATTCACCGGGATTCATGGGGTCACACCACCATACTTCGCGATCCCAAATGTCAATTAGACTACCCACTTGCGCTAATCAGGCTCCACCATGCGGATTTTCAGCCTCGATTACTCCTCCAAAAACTATGCCTATAAATACAAGACTCAGGACCACTTTCAGGACCACTTTCCTGTAATGCACTTTCAATATTTTACTTGCTTTCCTAGGAGTAGTGTTAGTTTGTAAGGAAAATCCATTCATCAATATATCATACGACCCTTGATTCTCAAGGCGCCGGAGCACCATCCTTATTATTCGCTCACTCACCCCACATATCATATGACCGCTGCTCATCGAGCAGCGCGCGGAGCACCGCCCTAAACCCACCAACACCACTACTCAACGGCCTTGTAGTTCAGGCCGTGAACCTAACAGCCGAGACCATTTCCTCTCTCGGCTACAATCGTTTGATTAGAAGACGAGTTCAAACAGGTGCATCACTTAAACACTTTCACCCACTTCAAACATCTCGACGCACGGAGACCGTGCTGGCACGCCCCCGCACAACCGCACCGCACCCAAAAGCAGGAAACCGCGTGTCAACGCACATCCCCTCGGCCCGGCACTCCAGGCCGTGAGATTTGCGGCGGACAGGATGGGTGGTTGCGCGGGTGGGGTTGGGGTGGCTAACCAGGTTGGGTGGGTGGGGGAGCTTTAGTTGAATTAATTTAATACTAATTTCATAAAGATGAGAATTTGCTGGAATTAATAATTAAAGGGTATTTTAGAAATAATGATGGGTGGAAAGATAGGATTGTGTTTTTTTAAAATTTACATGATGGATGGAAAGATAAAGTGGGTGGGAAAATAGGACATGTGGGTGGAAATAGCAGGACTCTTTTTTCTCGGCGCCCTGATTCATCTACTATAGATGCCAGTGGGGCCCTGATTCATTGACTTTATTTAGATGCCGGCGGTGGTGAAAGCTTTTGTAAAAATGGAAACCTTGCAGTGTGGTAGAGAAAAAGTTTGATTGTACTGATATCAATTTGAAAAGAGTAATGCTACACTTTTAATATTTTTACATCACATGATGTGATATGTCCATATCATATGTCACATCAATTAAATTCATGAATTGTATTTTAATAAAGAAAGTTTAATTAACAGTTTTTTTAGGTGTTAATAAATCATAACGAAAAAAGAAAATGTTAAATAATTTTAATTAATGTGGCTGTCCATCTCATCTGTTACATAAGGTAGCATTAAACATGTAAAAAACAAGGGATAACCCTTGACACCATGTTGTGTATATATTGTTAACACCATGTTGACCTCACCTCCTTTTTAAGTAAATCCCACAAATCTAGGGCTATATATACTAAGGTTCTGCGTAAGGACAAAGAGGAGAGCTGTCCTGATCATTTGCCAGCAGCATATTATATAAAATATATAATCACTAAGTTACCGAATGCTAGTTAGTAAATGGGGTGTTTAGAATACTAGTTACCGAATGCTAGTTCTCAACGGCGTCGTTTACCAAATTTCTAATATCTACACTCTTTGTCTACTCATATATGGGACTTCTGCAACTACTCTCATTGTAGAAGCTGGGAGAATGGCGATTCAAATAAAAAAAAATCTGCACTTCTGTTGCATCATGCAGATTGGCTTTTGTGATTTCATCCGTGAAAGTAGTTTTCAGTGATTTTTCTAGGTTTCTATATGAAGAAGTTAGTTTTTTTTGTTTGTTTGTTGGAATATCGCATTATAATCCCCATCAGTTGAACTCGGGCGCCATGTTCAGCACCATAACAAAGTATGAGGCCAACTCTGGGCCTGGCCCCGAAGGTGATAGCTTAGGGCCTTGGACCAAGGGAGAGGCCATATTTTTAATATTTGTATATCTTTTATATAATTGTTGAGGTCTATATTAAAAGTAATTTTTGGAGAACTCAAAATTATAAAGGGCCAAATAAAAACCACTTTAAATCTTTAACAATACAAGGGTCTACATTTAAAAATTATTTTTGGCCCTAGGCCACTCAAAAGTCAGAGACGGCTCTTTTCTCATACTTTATCATGACTTTATCGACAATCGGCGAATTTAGCGAGCTGATCACTGATATTATCGGGATTTTGGCGATATAGGTAGATGCTCCTCTTTATCGCGCACCTGTTAGATTTTAAAAATTCCAACAATTTAACACTGGGTGATTCGAGCCCCTTCCACCAAATGAATTGCAACCAGACCTTTCTATCAACTGAGCTGAAGCTTGACTTGCTAAAAGCTTCAACTCTTATGAAATTTATACGTGCTTCCCGCTCCTTTCTTATAGATCTTTCTCACAAATATCCTAAAATCTAAATTAAGATTATTATTTTGTTTATAAATACTTTCTCTCTTTGTTTTTTCATCATAAAAATCTTGATTTTTTTTTCTCTTGCAAAGTTTGTAATTAGTGAAAGTGCTGTCAGTATGTAATTAGTCACACAAGCTCATCATGGAATTAAGTTTTAGAGATTCACTATTATACCCAATATAGGGCCCAAATTATAAAAAAAAACATATATGAAATAGACTTTAGAAACATACCCCAAAACTCATTTACAACATAACAAAGAGGCTTCGAACTCGCAACAAACATCTACCCTCCCATTGAAAATGTGTTGAGAATTTGGTTTGTGTTTTAGTGAAAAGAGTAGGAAGGCAGGTGAAATGATGAAAGAGAAGAGGGTCATAGAGAGAGGTGAATGGTTGGCAAGACTTGGGGCTTGGGGCAATTCGAGGACACTGGAGGATGGGCTAATAACACTGCAGGTGTGACAGTGAGAGTGAGAATATAAAAAACTAACTCTGCTTATCAAATGAAAAGAAAATGAAATAAGGGAGTGCTTAATCTAGTACAATAATAATAATAATAATAATAATAATAATAATAATAATAATAATAATAATAATAATAATATAAAAGTTGTGGCGTTAACGGAGTCTAGTCTAGTAAGCCCGTTATTCTTCTATAAAGGACTGATAAGCTAACAATATGAAGCCAAAGTGAAAAATATGTCTACCGGCCACCTATTTCTGAAGCCTTCGATTGGTGATCAGAAGAAGCAAGGTTCTTCTGAGGATTCTAAAGCGAGCATCGACCAAGAAAACAGCAACAACTCGAGAATGAGTTTCAAAACTAGTGCCACTCTGCAGCAAGAGAATGAGACTAGTAAGAGAAAAACAAACAAGGGCAGAAGAGGCAATGACTTCAGCATTGTTGGGAATGAAATTAAGGCGAATAAATCGGGCAAGGTAGGAATTTTTGGGTTTGGCAACAACACTCACATCTATAAAGGCCACCACCAGGAGAAAGGAAAACAAGTCCACTCCAGGAGCGGATGTTTACACCAAGAATAAGCAGCCAATAAGAGCAAGACACGTGGGACAAATCGAGCCTGGACAGAGGTGCCTTCGGCACCTCCGCCTACCGATCGCACCACTTAGGCATCGCCTCTCTAAGGACACGTGGCATGCTCCCCAGCGACGTCCACAGTCCCACATCGACAGATTACAAATAGCGCTACCTCCCAAGGCCTATAAAAAGGGATCAGCCATCCTCAAATAGGGTAAGCAGAATAATCGGCATACTGCCTAATTAATCTGAAAGTAAAACTTATTACATCCCGAACTTACTTAAGCTTCGGAGAGCCTTCGGCCGGTACCACACCGGTGCCCTTGGCCTTACCGAGCGTTCCTCTATTTTGCAGGTCACGCTCCCTCCGAGGCTTCCAAGGTGCCGAAGGCAACAAAATTCCTAAGTTGACCCTCTAAGTCAGAGAACCACTTTTTGGCATCAACAGCGGGCGCCGTCTGTGGGAAACGATTAAACAAATCGACCCTTCATCCCGAACATATGGGAACCAATGAAAAAGCTTCGTTCGTAATACAAGAGGGGGTACCGTACGGCATGTCGAGTGGGGTAAGCCCAGCGCCACCTCCATACACGCCGGCAACCAACCCTCCGGTTCCCCAAATCACGGAAAGTGCGGAGCTTTTAGCCCAAGTCGTGTCCCTTCGGCAGGACATGGTTCGGTTACAAGAACACAACAACTTCCTGTCGTCCAGGGTGGACGAGACACGGCAATTGCTGAACCATCGGCAGGCACAGAATACACAGACCGGACGGTCGCCCGAGAGCTGCAAACCCCCGTCGGCAGAGGAAAGGCAAGCGGACGGCGGGAGGCGACGCCTACGCCGTCAAAACAGTTGGCAGTTCCTGCGCCGAAGGACAGGCCCCACGGGCCGAGCAAGGTCTATTCCGATGTCGCCATAGGCTGCTGGATCGAGAAGGAGAGCGACATACCGAACGGAGGGATCGCCAATAAGGATCAACGCACGCCTGGAGAGGATCCCCGCCAAGAGGTCTGGGGGAAAGTCTCCGATACGAAGGATTCCAGTTCTGGAGTCCACGGCAGAGTCTGACCCAGAGTACATCCCTTCCACACATCGCACGTCCACCTACCGTTCGGCAACGCCAACGACGTTCTCCGAGGTTAACCCTTCAGGTTCCAGGCAGCGATCGGTACATCATGACGACAAGGATATACCGGACCGGGACCCCGCCATCCGCCTCCTGATGAGAGGATGAGAAGATGGAGGACGACAGAACGCGCTCGCAGGAGCCGGACTGGGGAAGGCTTCGACCAGGGCCCTTCACCGAACGCATAAGGAGCTCACGGCAGGGCAGGGATGTGCAGCCCCTGCGCATAAAACCGTACACGGGAGTGGAAGATCCACTGACGCACCTCCACTCTTTCCAATTAGCCGTGGGGTGCCGAGGGCTGACCGACGAAGGACTGTGCCTCCTGTTCCCCTCTTCACTCACCAAGGCGGCTTTGAATTGGTTCTACCGACTGGAACCAGGGCAGTCGATTCCTTCGACGGCTGAAGCAAATCTTCCTGAACCATTTCATGATTCAAACGGATAGGCTGCACTCTGCCGACGGTCTCTGCATACCGTTCGGCAGGGAGAAGACGAACCGTTGCGCGAATATGCCGCACGGTTCAGCCATGAATACCTCAGATGTCCGGATACCGATGGCAGGGCAGCCTACGGCGCCTTCAAAAGTGGCCTACGGTCATCACACTTCCGGTATCTCGTGCATAGTAGCAATTGGCGCACATACGACGAACTCATGAAGCAGGCGGCAGTCCACGCAAAAGCCGAGTACTTCAATTCAAGGGCCGGGCCTACGGCTCGGCAGGGTCAGCCCATGCAGCGGACGACTACGGCCCAGGCATCGCCATACGCACCAGTGCCAGGAGTTGCCGAATACCCCTGACGACAACAAGCGCAAAGATGCCGGAGGTTCCAGAAGGGACACCCCAAGAAAGGTAAGGGAGGTACGGCAGGGATAACCACCGAGCGCCGCTGCCGGCCCATAACCAAGGGATAGAGGTGTTCACCCTGCTCAATACCTCCTACGAGGCGGTCCTGATGAACGAAAACGAGATCATACCGAAGCCTTCATTCCGAAAGCCCAGCCGGCAGGATGGCCGGGATCCGGAAAGTTCTGCCGATACCATCGCAGGAGAACAGCCACAACACCGAAGACTGCATAAGCCTACGAAAGATCGTGGAGAGGCTCATCCGAGAAGGCAAACTGGATCAATACATAGCCAGGCCGCAACCCGCGCGCCTGCGCCGAACGGCAACCGGCAAATCAACATGATCAGCACGATCAGTGGAGGCCCGACCCTTGCCGGGGCATCTAACGAGTCGATGAAACGGTATGTCAAGGCGGCCCAGGACCCTCAGGTCCTCGGCATCGAGAGTAGCCGGCACGCGAAGATGCCGAAGGTTAGGTGGGAACCTATCACTTTCTCTGAGGAAGAGGAGGAAGGAATCATCAACCCGCATGATGACCCTATGATCGTCCGAGCCGAAATTGCCGAATTCGATGTCGGAAGAATCCTAATTCGACATGGCAGTTCGGTAAACGTCATCTTTGCCGATGCCTTCGGAGAACTGGGGATAGACGTCAGCCAAGTCAACACACAGCTCTCGCCTCTCCTTAGCTTTTCTGGAGACTTGGTCCAGGACGGTCGGCAGTGTCAGCTGCCGATTGCCTTCGGCAGCCCCACGGAGGACCATGGTCTACGACCAGTTCCTTGTAGTGAACTGCCCTACGGCGTATAACGTTATACAGTCGGCCGAACGGCACTCACGGCAATCAAGGCTCACCTGTCCCCCCACATGCTACTCATGAAATTCCCAGCCTGCTACAGGACGGGGGCAGTCCGGGCGACCAGACAAGCGGCCGGAACTGCTACGCCACAACATTGAGATCGGCAGCCCTCGGAAACAAAAAGAAACCATGGCTCTCGTGGACTTGCCGAACGGTAGCGAACCAGGAGATGATCCTAGGGAGGAAACACCCACACCGATGGCACAACCTGCCGAGGATCTCGAGACCGTGGCGCTGGACGAAGGTCGACTGGAACGTTGCGTAAGGATCGGCACCCTGCGAACGCCACCCTCCGTGCCGAGTTCATCCAATTCCTTCGACAGAATTCGGAAGTCTTTGCCTGGTCTTACGACGACATGCCAGGCATATCCCCCGACGTCATCAGCCACAAGCTAAGCATCTCACCGGCATTCAAACCCGTAAGGCAAAGCGCCGATCCTATGATGCCGAACGGTATGAAGCCATGAAGGACGAAGTGGACAAGCTCATGACAATAGGCTTCATCCGGAGGTCGTATACCCGGACTGGTTGGCAAACTCCGTCATGGTTCGGAAGGCAAAGGGCGGATGGCGAATGTGCCAAGACTATACCGACCTCAATAAGGCCTGTCCGAAGGATAGCTTCCCGCTGCCACGCATCGATCAGCTGGTAGACGCCACTGCCGGACACGAGTTGCTCAGCTTCATGGATGCATACTCTGGATACAACCAGATCTTCATGCACCCTGCCGAGCAGAACACACGGCATTCATAACGGACAAGGGCTTATACTGCTATAACGTCATGCCGTTCGGTTTGAAGAATGCGGGGGCAACCTATCAGAGACTCGTCAACCGAATCTTCGCTGAGCAGATCGGCAGCACGATGGAGGTGTACGTAGATGACATGCTAGTAAAGAGCCGAATGGCAGGAGAACATCTGACGAACCTTTCCCTCATGTTCGGCATCTTGAAGGAGTACCGAATGAAACTCAACCCAACGAAGTGCGCCTTCGGCGTGTCTTCTGGGAGGTTCCTCGGTTTCATGATAAGCCAGAGGGGCATTGAGGCAAACCCCGACAAAATCAAAGCCATAATCAACATGGAGGTGCCGAGGACACAGAAGGACATCCAGAGCCTTACCGGACGAGTGGCAGCCCTCACTCGCTTCATCTCCAAAGCCACGAGATAGGTGCGCACCGTTCTTCAAAGCCTTGAAAGGGGGAAAACACCATGTAGAGTGGACTACCAAATGCGACAAGGCATTTCAAGGCTTGAAGGACTACATGGCCAGGGCGCCACTACTATCTAAGCCCTACCTGGAGAAATTTTGTCTATATATCTATCGGGTATCCCGTACTGCCGTCAGCTCAGGACTCATACGGAACCCAGAGAAGGCAGAGCTACCGATTTTCTACGTCAGTAAGGCCCTACAAGGGGCAGAATCTCGGTACCCCCCGCTCGAACAGCTGGCTTTAGCCTTGGTGGTTTCCGCCCGGCTGAGGCCGTATTTTCAGGCCCACGTTATCAGCTTCTAAGGTAAAGGGGGAACTACATAAGTGTTTGAATGGGCCTGTTACAGTTGCTACGGTCTTGTTGCCTCGTGGTTTAATCAATTCAGGGAATCTGTGCTTTCTCAACGCAACGCTCCAGGCTCTTCTATCCTGTTCTCCTTTTGTTCAGCTTCTGCAGGAATTGAGAACTCGCAAAGTGCCTAAGGTTTCTTTTGTTTATTCGATTACTTTGTATTTACGTGGTTTTAGTAGAATTGCTATTTGCAAAAAACAAAATTTATATAGATTGCTGATATCAGAAAATAGGAAGCTACCTTGCCTATGCTTGTTCTTTTTCTGGCTAATCACTTAACTAATATGTTGTCCATTTGAATTTAATTTTATATAGATTGGGTGCATTTGCAGAGTTCGTCTCTGAATTTGACATGCCTAGTGGTTCAAGTTCAAAGAACAAAGATGCAGGTGTTCTTGAGACTGGTAGGCCTTTTAGCCCTGCCATGTTTGAAGGCGTTCTTTAAATTTTTACTCCAGATGTACGAACTAGGATCTTGGGCAGGCCAAGGTGTGTATCTGATCTGGGTGAATAATTTTCTGTTCTAGGTTTTGTCATTTTGTATTTTTTTTATTTCTATGTTGAGCCTTCTTATTGCAAATTTAATCCTTGATGGTATTGCTGGCTGAAATTGTAAGGCATGATCATTGCAAAAAGATTTAGACACATGCATCTATTTGTGGTCACAAAAGTTGTCCTTCCCTGCCACTTTTTTTTCTTTTAAATCCCTTATGGATTCTTATTTTGCCATTAATTTCAGTTATTTCTATGAACCATATGATTTTCATTTTTGAGACCTTGAGTAGGACAGTTTCTGGTTTGGTTTGCCTTTGTATCTCTCACACTAGATGCTGATAAAGCCTCCTTCCAAGGAAAATTCCATTGAGATTTAGTTAGGATTTTATTACTTTTTATTTTTATTCTGATAACTCGGTACTCTAGTTTTTTCACTGGTTTTAGATAACAAGGATGATGAAGTGCGAGTCAGGAGAACAAGTGTGACCTTATTGTCAATCTTAAAACTTCAGCAAACCAAAAAGTAGGTAAACTTAGTTTTCATCCCTTTCAAGCTTGTTCTGGTGCTTTGGATTTTGGATTGCCATATACAATTTAATAAGTTAAGTTCTTTACTTTCCTTTTGGTCTTGGCAGTTGTTGTGGTGGGATAGTGTAAATTTTAAATCCAAAGCTTTTGACTTTGATGATGGTAATAAATTTGCTCATTTTATTAAAATAATCATGAATCATCATTTACAACATAGGTCAGATTACAAATGTTGATACTACTATATCTGCTTGTTTTTGTAATTAGTGGGGCTAATGCTGATGGAAATCAGTTTGGTCCTACATAAGTCCTTCATCCTGATGATGTCCTTTTTTTTCCTCATTATTGATACCTTAGAATGTATAATGCTTTTGTCTAATATATGTACGCATTAAATTTTTTTGCAGGTTACGAGTATCAGTCTTCGTAGAGAAGGTGCTGACATTCATGTAGATGTTGGTTTGTGTATCACTCAGGTATTGCTTAAATATTTTACTTCTTTGAAGTTCTTTATATGCTTTAATACGAGAAACTCTTGAAGATTGAGTATATGAGATGGAGAAGTAGAATAATCTCTTTTAACTTTGGCAATGTTGTAGATTATGAATATATAATGGGAATGTGGAGTTTTTGTATTGCCTTTGTATTGCTCCCCTATTGTATTTGTATTGCCATCGTATTGCCATTGTAGTGTTGTGTTAGGGGATTGGAAAAATGTAAGGGGAAATGTCTGATATAATCACTTTCTATTTCTTTCTGCAGTTTTGTCTTGACAATTTATGTTCCTTTCCCCTTTTCTTTTCAAATTGCACAAGAAAAAGAAAAGCCGCGCCCAACTTGTTTATTGTATTTGTATTGCATTTTTATTGCGTGTCTATTGCCACTTTATTGATTGTTTATTGCTATCGTATTGCTTTTGTATTGCATGTCTGTTACCACTTCATAATCTATGTGCCAATACTTTCATATCGCTTTTGTTTATTGCTTTTTGGTTGGTTTTCATAATTAATATAATTTGTTGCAGGGAAAGCAACTATGAGTTTGATTTATAAAAAGGACGTGACGTTCTTAATGGAATCACATTCTTACAATAATAAATAATCAATAAAAAAACAATAATGGAATCACATTCTTACACCAATAGCTGAACACGAATCAATCACTTTGAAGAGATACATCTACGGTGCTTGTTATACCTTATTTATATGATAAAGAATAATGATCTAACATTTTCCTTTACAAAATAAACTAATACAATCAAGCGTTTTCTTTTACAAAATATCCTTATAAGTTCCTTCACAAGATAGACTTGAAAAACAGGTGATAAGATAGAAATATAAGTGCAATAACCAGGCAATAACACAACACTACAATGGCAATACGATGACAATACAAATACAATAGGGGAGCAATACAAAGGCAATACAAAAACTTCACATTCCCATTATATATTCATAATCTACAACATATTACAAAAAGGACACGACATCCTTAATGGAATCACATTTTACACTCCTACATCGTCAAAATACCCTCGAGCAAGGAATGGGCGGAGAGGCTTCTGTAAAAGTTGAGGATGTAAAAGATGTTCTTGACTTGAAAGTGGATTAGTTACTGGCCAAAGGCTTCTTAGGAATTATTTTCCTTTCGCAACTCTCCAAGAGCTAATCCAGCCTGAGGAAAAAAAACGGAGTCAAGAGATACATAATTTGTTACAACGAAATTGGTTGGATGAGAATCGCATATGTGCTTCTTCAAAGGTGCATGCTTGTGCTATCTACAAACTTATATAAATTTGATGAACAATTCTTGCAAACTGGGAAAAAAATTCCTACTCAGGCTAAAGTACAATTATGAGTACTTCCCAAAACTTATAAGTCCTAAGCACCATCCAGAAGGAAGAATATATAAATAGACAAAATATCTTCTTTTAACATGTAAACAGAAAATTAGACATTATCAAGTACAAGATTTCTCAAGAAAAGTCATTAACATGAATATTCAAGAACCGTGATAGGACTAATATTGGTATAAAACCCACTTTACTTTACATAGTGCGTCACAGATAAATTCCAGCAATATATACACTGCACAAAATAGTGACTTCTTCTATTAAACTAAAATCCTAGTTATCATTTTTACCTCCCAATGGGATTTGAAGCTAGGATGAGTACTTCACTAATTTGTTGTTCCTATAAAACATCCAATACTTGCTTGGACAAGGTCAGCCAAAGAGTGTAAAGACTCAAAAACGATTATATACTTTTCTTGTTCAAGTAGGACATGCATTATTTCAAGGGCCATATGAAAATTTAGTCAAACCTTCTTTCCCTTTTGAATTTCTTGTACGAAATTATAGGGTTCATAGAAATAGCCAAAATTAATTGCAAACAAGCAACCCAAAACAGAGCCCAAAATATCCAATCAGAAAAACGATCCAAATACACAAAACCAATGAAACCCATTTGAGTTCTTACACTTGAGTTTGTTGGTGACCTAAAAACAATTAGATATTGCCAAAGTTAAAAGAGATTATTCTATTTCTCCATCTCATATACTCAATCTTCAAGAGTTTCTGGTATTAAAGCATATAAAGAACTTCAAAGAAGTAAAATATTTAAGAGACGAACTCTGCAAATGCACCCAATCTATATAAAATCAAATTCAAATGGACAACATATTAGTTAAGTGATTAGCCAGAAAAAGAACAAGCATAGGCAAGGTAGCTTCCTATTTTCTGATATCAGCAATTTATATAAATTTTGTTTTTTACAAATAGCAATTCTACCAAAACCACGTAAATACAAAGTAATCGAATAAACAAAAGAAACCTTAGGCACTTTGCGAGTTCTCAATTCCTGCAGAAGCTGAACAAAAGGAGAACAGGATAGAAGAGCCTGGAGCGTTGCGTTGAGAAAGCACAGATTCCCTGAATTGATTAAACCACGAGGCAACAAGACCGTAGCAACTGTAATAGGCCCATTCAAACACTTATGTAGTTCCCCCTTTACCTTAGAAGCTGATAAATCATCAACCCGACCATTCTGCTCTCTGTTATGCAATTCCAGACTTGGAAATTGATTGGAGAGGCTACATCAATAAAGCAAAATCAATCAGACCAATAGAAGTTTCATCCAAGCATGAAGTAATTCACAGTTCAAATACATAAATTTCCAATCTCTGTAATTACTAAACTTCACAAAATCAGTCACAGGTTAGTGAAATTATCCTTCTCAAATGAAAACCATACAAAAAGACAAACTAGTCAATAACAAATACGAAACCTACCTTAGAATCACTCGTTTTGCGCACATAACCAAATTGGAAATCCCAGAAACACCTAAAGAAAAGCACGAATTTTGTCTGTGAGAGGATTGAGAATGAGGAGGAAGTATGTGAAAAAAGTTAGAATCGAAACCAAGAATTAGGGTTTTTTGAGGCCCTGAAGGAGCAGAGGAGAAGAGAAAGACGTCGATTGAAGACATGAAAAGATAGGGAACTGAGAGATTGTTGAAGGGAGAGAGCATTTAACGAAGAAACCCTCTCTTTCATCTTCAAGAACCCCCTCAACAAAACCTAACATTGACTGAGAGAGAGAAAGAGAGAGTGCTGTTTAGGTTTTCGCGACAAAGGGAGAAAGAGAGTGGTGGTGGTCGATGGAGAGAGAAAGCGCTGAGAGAGGAAGAGAGAACTGTGAGAGAGAGCTGAGAGAGAGAGAGCAAGCGAACGAGAGAGAGTGAATAGGGAGCTGAGAGACCAAAATTTCTGTAACAGTGATATCTGTGCAATAAGTGGACAATAAATATATATTTATAGGTGATAGTTTTACAATTTTTGAAAATGGGTGGTATTTTCACTTAAGATTATAATTTTGGTGGCATATGCCGCTATTTCCCTAGAATTTATAGAAAACCTGATTCATGTACCCTTACAATAATAACAGGATATTCACCTTCCAGGTAATTTCAAAATTTATTCCCTTTACAGCAAACACAAAAGTAGAGAGAGAGAGAGAGAGAGAGAGAGAGCTGATAAAAAAGGGTGGAACATGATTAGAGGTGCCCTGATTTTCAAAGGTGACCATCATAGTGCAAGCTTCATGCCTTTAAAGCTACGGAAATCACGGCCCAGTCAATTATATTAACATGCAATTAATATGTTATGTTACACTCTAAAAATTCTTTGACGAGTTTTTATGTTTAATCAAATTAATGAGTTAACACCTTGAGTACAGAATTAGGATGACTAATAATAGTAACTAGCGTTGCTGTACTAATATGTGTGGACTGTGTAGAGTTCTTGTCTTGCTAAAGATTTATTTTTACTTCCCTTGACAACTTTATATTTACATCTTTTATAAGTAATGAATTATGCTCAGTAATCTTGGCTTGGTTAAAGTATTGTCACAAGAAGTCTTCTGCAATCAAAGATGGAATCTCTCTCTGTGTGAAGCATTCAGATGGTAGCTCATTTTGGAAAATGTTATGAAGGTTACTATCTTTGCATTATCTCCTGTGAGCTTTGTCGGAAAGGTTTTTGAGATTTTCAAAAGGTTCCTCTTTTTAAAATCTGCTGGTCTTTTCCTTCTTGAGTCTGCATTCAGATCTAGAATCATATATACATATAGATTTAGATAATATTCTTACATTAGTTTCTTCAAGAATGGTTTCTTAAAGGAACTGAGTTTCAAACTACATAATCTACATTTCATCATCTCATTCTTTGCATTCTGCTGAGCTCTTGAAGTCATGAGGTGAAGTAACTGAGGATATAGCTGCCACTTTCACGAGGGACTTCAGCTGAGGCCATCTCCAGCCATGGGCTATATCCCAAATATAGCCCTAAAATAATAAAAAAACCATCTCCAGTCATGGGCTAAACAAAATTTTGGCCAAATTTGAAGGGCCACATTTGACCCTTTAGCCCTCAAACCAGGCCACATATAGCCCAGCTTTGGGCTAGGCCAAATTTCTAGTGGGACCCACACATGTGCTTTTCAAGAACCCCATTAAATCATGCTGGACCGTTTTGAATGTCCAATTCGTACTGTATGAGAAACAAAGTATAAAAAATTGTTGGTAAATGACCGTTAGGTCAGACCTACCCCACTCCTTTTAAAATAATAATAATAATAATAAATGTGGTCAGACCCTCACCATTTTGAATGTTCCAATTCGTACTGTATGAGAAACAAAGTATAAAAAATTGTTGGTAAATGACCGTTGGGTAGACCTACCCCACTCCCTTAAAAAAATAATAATAAATGTGGTCAGACCCTCAAATCTTTCAAGTGTTATTTTAAAAAAAATTATAAAAAATTATGGAATATTGTCTCTAAATAGTAGTTTAATTAAATTAAACAATATATAGTTGTGGAATGTATGAGTATTGTATCATAGTTTTTTTCAAAATAATAAAATATGAAGGATCCTAAAATATAGCCCTGCATGGCTGGAGATGGAAAAATTTAGCCATGCACTATCCTTTAAAAAATTAATATTTTGGGGGGCTAAATTTTTAGCCCTGTACTACATTTAGCCCTATGGCTGGAGATGGCCTGACATCCTCCTCGGCTGAAGAAAAGGATTGTACAAAGAGGTATAGTTGCTCCTTAATAGATCTAGGAATTCTAAGCTAGTACTTGTATACAAATTCTTATTCTCTTAGTGGATTGCCTAGTCGGGTGATGACTCCCAATTTTTCATAATGGTGGGTTTCTGGGTGAACATGTTTGTTTGTTAATTCTATGACTTTGACTAATCATCTGTTATTATTATTCATAATTATGATTTAATGAATTCTCACACACATACCACCATAGTTGTTGTTAGCACTGGGGATGCCTAGATTGACGGGTCTTTTTGAGTGTTTAGGTTGTCACCTAATTCTCTTCTAAGTCTGTAGGGGTTTTGATGATTGTTTGTTATATGTGTGTGGTTTGTGATTTGTAATCTCAGGTCTGTGACTAGTTCCTGACTAGTCAATCATGTTTAGGAACATTGATTCTATTCTACCTTTTGACACTCTAGTTATAGATTAAATTTACCCCTCTCGCCTAAGTACTCGATTTCAAACTGAAACCTCATGACGATGTTGATAAGATCCACCCGAATTTCCCCTTAGAACCCATGATGAACCTTGTTGCTTGTCCTACATCTAACCAATGACGGACTCACATAATCAATTTCTTTCTTCTTCTTCTTCTTTTTTTGTTTTTTGTTTTTTGTTCTTTCTAATTTGGCTTATATAATTAGTAATTTGTAGGTTACTTGTAATGCTATTTTTTTTCTATGACTTATGAATAACATTGGTATTGGTTCAATTATAAGGATGTTTGGTTGTCAATTTTTATTTATTTATAAAGCTTATGGCCCTTTAAAATTGCACCTTTGCTAAAACATTCTTGAGTCCGCTAGTGCCAATGAAACTCTTAGAAGGGGATTTTGTTTTAATGACTTATTAGTTATTAAATATTTTTTTTAAATGTTATTTTTCTTTTAAAAGAATGTTATTAATTATGATAGTTTGAAGTCAAATATTGTATTAGTTGAATTGAAAAGTCTATTGGGCACAAAATATTAAAGTAGCAAATAAATGTTTTCAAATTGTCACGTATAAGTCAACAAACTTCAATTTAAAGCAAATGACCCACTAGTGTAGTGGTTTGGAGTATTTACTCTCTCAAGTAAGATTATGGGTTCGAATTTTAGCATTCGTGTAGTGTGTATGAGTTTAGTATACTATTACCCCTTTCAATCAGAAATGTCCTAAAAAAAAAAATCAATTTGAAAATTTTGATTTGCTATTACTATTAGTGATACTCTTAATAATTTGGATATGTGTGAACATGTCACATGTGTCAGAAAAGTAACGAAGAGGGATCTCCTCCCGAGAATTCCTACACCAAATTATGTTTTTTAGCATTATTGAAGGGAAGAAACACCCGGGGCCCTTCCAAACCTACCACCACTTGCTCTCGTCCCTACCAATGCTTTTAACTCTTTGTTTTTTCTCCTCTTGATAGGAATTCTTCTAACTCTGGTTTTCACTACATAAAATATGCAGTTGAAGAAGACTTTATAATATGTTTACCTATTTGGAGTTAAGTCTGTGACGTAAGGGATGACATTGGATCAACTACTCGTCTTCATAATAAGTTAGTGAGATTATTGTATAGTTGTGAAATACAACTATGTTGTATAATACAACTATGTGGTATAATTCATCTGTATGTTAATATTTATCAATTTTAAGTTATATTATAGAACATCCACAAGTTACACAATATTCCAATGCCATATTATAATTACTTGAAAAAATTCTTGATTTTAAAGGTATAAAATTACTGATTTTTATGTGAGATATATTTTTTAATTTATCACCCTAGAGATACCCGTCTAATTCTCTTTATCGGGAACTTTGGTTGTACTCGTTCATTCTTTCCTTAATAAGATATTATTGCTTTTTCGTGAAAAAAGAGAGAGTAAATGCATTGAAGCTTCCTGAAAGCGAGTTCACACACTTGCTGCGAAATATCGAGCCTGTTTATTTATTTATTTTTTTAATGCGGAAATATCGAGCCCGTTGCGTTTTCCTTATATTATAGACCTCAGAATCTTGAGTTGCCAAGATATTGACCCAAGGTGGAAAAAATGGCTACAGGTCACCTTGTTCTGAAGCCTACCACTCGTCATCCCAAGCAAACAATTTCTGAGGATTTTTCTAGACTGACCATCGACCCCCAAAAGAGTAACAGCAGCTCCCAGTCCTCAGAAACGAGTTCCAATTTTCGTGCTGCTCTCCAGCCCAAGAAGGAGAGAGGTAAGAAGAAAACAAAGGGCAGAAGCAGCAATTTCTTCAGCATTACTGACAATAAAATTGAGGGGAGCAGAGCTAAGCGGGTAGGAATTTTCCAGTTTGGTAACACCCACGTCCATAAAGGCCACCAGAAAGAAATACAAGTTGACTCCAGTAGTGGAGAAACCGACTCGGCCTCCAGTGAAGAAGAAGAGTAAGCTGATGACTCGCTGAGGTCTGTAGCTAGCTTAGTCTCCTTTTTAATTATGCAATATTTGATATTTTAAGTAATTTTATTACGTTATGCTTGTGTGGAGAAAACAATTGTGTTGAAAAGCCTTTTTGACTAAGTTATTTATGTAGAGAGAGAGAGAAAGGGCAGAGGTATAGAGAGAGAGGCCAGAGTGGGGAGGGGGAGAGGGCAGATGGGCAAAGAGAAATACGGAGCATAGGCCCCAATTTGTTTCATATAGGACAAATTATATAAAACCCGCTAAGTTATAGGGTCATTTAAAGTTTATATCCAATTTTAGAAACATTTATGAGTACATACTCAAACTCCCTGAAAATTCTACAATTTACCCCCTCCGTTAGGAGAAAAACTTCCCTGGAACAGGATGCCACTGTCAGCAAACCATGTAAGTATCCCAAGCCAATAAAATTTCGACAGCTGGCAACTCAATTTACTTCCATTTTTTAATATTAAAAAATGTTCAGCACCCATTCTCTCTTCTCTCTTCCGCATCCCTCTCTCTCATCCATTAATCATTCTCTTTCTTCACTTTTGTCACTCCTCCTCCGTCATCATCCACACACCCCTGCATTCCTATTTTTCTCTTCAATCAGTAATCCTTCATAACCCCACACTTGGTATTGATCTCTTAGTTTTAATTTTAGTGAGGTATTTATTGGAGAAATCTGGAAAATTTGTAAATGGTGGAGTTGAGAAATTTTGGGTTGGCTTCGGTTTTGTGGAGGAACAGTATACGTTTTGGGAAGAAAAACCTTCTTTGGCGTCACTCTCTCTCCTCCAGATCTGATGAATCTCTTTCCTATTTTTTTCTTCAAATTTTATTATCTATTGGGCAGTTTTGGAAAATTTGGAATGGTGAAGCTGAGAGAGCTTGGGTTCTGTCAGGGAACAGTGAAGGTGCGGTTTTGGGGAGAAAAATCGGACCTTGTATTGATTTCTTCTCCAGATCTAAGGAATCTCTCCTGCCATTCCATTATCACGAAGTATTATCGTTTTTCACCTTCAGTTAAATATATTAAGCAAAAAAAAAAAACAGAGAGAAATCAATATATGATGTGTGGGTGTTGAAAAAGTGACTGAAGAGGAAGCGAAACACCAGAAATAGAAGAAGACAAACGTTTTTATTTTTACGAACTGCAAGAGGAATGGGGAAGAGAGAGAGAGAGAGAAGAGGAAGAAAATGGGTGAAAATATTTTGTAAAATTTTAAATTGAAAAACAAATTGATTATGTGGGCTGAGTGATTGAAGAGAAAAAGAAGAGTGAATGCAGGGGCGTGTGGGTGATGATGATGGTGGAGGAGTGATTGAAGAGAGAGATTAATGGATGAGAGAGAGGGATGCGAAAGAGAGAGAAGAGAAAATGGGTTTAGAACATTTTTTTAATATTAAAAATTGAAAGTAAAATGAGTTGCCAGCTGTCGAAATTTTATTGGCTTGGGATACTTACGTGGTTTGCTGAGGTGGCATCTCTTCCAGGGAAGTTTTTCTCCTCCGTTAGCCGAATCGTTAATTAATCTGTTAAATATTGATTTGGCATTTGTATGAACTATTTTTTTTAAGAAAATAGACTTCCATATAGACAAAAAAAATAATGAAAAATTCTTTATTTTTTTTTAAAATTAAAATATAAAAAAAATATCTTTCCATCACTCTCCTCCCAACCCTCCCCTAGCACGACTTAGCTAACCAACCCAAGACCCCAAGCCACCCAAATCAACACCCCCTGCAGCCCAAACAACCACCCCAGCCAGCCAAACCACCACCCACCACCCACCACCTCATTCTCCCTCAGTCCTCTCCTCCTAGCCCCAACCAATACCAGAGCCCTAGCCAATAGATCTGAGGAGGAGATCTGTGCGTCGTCGGAGACGTATGGCAGATTCGGCATATGGGTTCGCGACTTGCAAACTCTTCATATATCTCTCATCTTTCCATACATACCTATATCTAACCTTGATTCCAAGCTATTAAACCAGAAATTCGAGCCAAAATCAAGCCCAAAACAGGCTGTTTCGAAACCAGAAATTTCGACGAGTTTTCCGACCAACTCTGGCCACCCTAAGCCGTGCAATCACACCCAAAACACTCCTCGCAGAACTCAGGGGACATGTAGTCAGCCTGAGACACACATCCTCGCAGAACTCGGGGGTGTTCCAATGGTGGGTTTGAAAACCATATTCTGAAGCTTATCATAAACTTTCTCTTTTTCCACAAATCCATTTTCCAATTCTTATATAAACTTTCCAAAAATCAGTTCTCAACTACATTTAAAATATATACCATATTCTGTTAAGAACTAGTGTCCATGATTCATCATTTCCAAGCCGCTAAGTATATATTAAATTTAAACATGTAACAAGACATTTAATTAATTTCTCGTTCACACCATAATCCAGTTAATAAACCGTTCCCAACTTTACACAACCAAACATGGTATAAGAGCATCCACAATCATGCTCCCTATTTCTTAGCTAAAATTTAGCTAAAAACACAAAAAAGCTATTTTAGAAGCTCTCTAAAAAATTTCAACTCCAACCATACTCCCTAATTTGGAGAGTCATAAATGCTTTATTTCTTTTTGTCATAAATACTTTACTTCTGTTTAAATTTAATTCCTGATTCGCAATAAAATATGAGTGCTGCTATTTCTACCCCCTTGTCCTATTTTCCCACCCACTTTATCTTCAAAATTTTAAAGACAAATTCACCCTTTTATAAAATGACTTCTAAGGACTTAGGAAAAAAATATTTAATATTTAATATAAAGTTAAAAATAATGAACTTAAATGTAAAATGTAAAATTTAAATATTTTTTAAAAAAACTTTAACAAAGGGAAAAACTTTAAAATTAAAAATTCATCTCCAGCTTTTCATAAAAATAAAAAATCATCCCCAGACCTCACATTCTTCCCTAATCCGTCTCCTTCTTTCTCTCTCTTCGAATGAATCCCTAACAACCCTCTCCAAACCCTAGCACCCCACCATCTCCTCACAACCACCCACCCCCACCCTACCCCCTAGTGTCACCGCCGCCCACCCCCCCACCCCAACCCTCTCCTTCCTACCCTGACCTCAGCCTCTCTCTCTCTCTCTTCAAGTTCTTGTTACCCGCTATTGGATTTTTTGTTTTGATCAAAGTGGGCTTTCATTAACGAAGAGGACAAATAGATCGTACAATGCTAAACTTCTAGAAAGGAAAACCATGCGAGCACTAACACCAACAAAAAAAAAGTAAAACTAAAGTACAAAGAAACTGAAATACAAGGAAACAAATTTGTTACTCGCCATTGGATTTGTGATGCAATGTTTATGGTTTTCAACTCTTCCCAAATTTGAAGTTAGTTTCAATTCCTCAGTTTCTAGCTACACAGACAACTCCCAAACTCGTGTTATGTATTTAAATTCATACATTGATTATGGATGATTTACAAAAATAATGGTGGTATGCACCATAAAGGGTATTTTAGGAATAATGGTGGGTGGAAAAATAGGATTAAGTTTTTTCAAATTTATATGATGGGTGAGAAAATAGGACAGGTGGGTGGAAATAGCAGCACTCTAAAATATTCATATTCAAATACTAAATATTCCCAAATAATAAACTACAAAAACAATTTAAATTTAACTCCCCATCCGTTTTGCAAGAATTTCCATATGTTATTTTAAAGGAATTAATTGTAAGTTTATTTGTTATTCAATTTTGATGTTCTATGATTGTTCTGTTTTGCAAGGCACCTACAGCTACGGCAAAAAGAATATTTGTTGCACTATAGTTCCACGTAATAGAAATGGCGGTCAAAAAAAAAAAAATTGTTTGTGCTTTGCAAAGCACCTACAACTAAGGCAAAGAATAGAAAAAATGGTGCATGTAGAAAGGTGATTAAAAATATAAAATGCAGAAAAAATATGATAAAATTAAAGACATCATTAAATAAATGTTTAAAATATGGTAGCATTTAATTATAGGGAGTCACTAGGAGCCCTTTCTCTCTCCTTAGATTTAGGAGCTCCTAGAGGTCTCCCTATTTTAGGAGCTGAATAGGGAGCATGATTGGAGGCGGATTTTTTCAATTTCTCCTCAAATTTTAGCTAAGGAGTCCATTGTGAATGCTCTAATACCCTTAGGGTATGTTTGGTACGCTTCACTGGACTGGACTGGACTGGACTAGGCTAAATAGCACTCGAAACCCATGTTTGGTAACAGACGGGACTAACTTAAATGAGACTATATAGTCCAATAGTGAAAAAAAGGTCTCACTCGCCCGTCTAATATAGTGAGCCCGAAAAGTGGTTCACTAAATAGCACGTTCCTAAATAGAACACGCTAGTCCGACTCATCTCTTTAAAAAATATTAGGACTTTATTTGTTTTCTTTTTATTATTGTTTTAAATTTTTAATTGGAATTTTTAACATTTATTTATTTATTTATTAGGTCAAAATCCGTAATTAAATTTAAATATTACAAGAATTATTTTGATATTGCATTTGACCACATTTGTATTTCGAAAATCAAACTATAATAATTGACAAATGCTTGATATTCTTTTTATATTGAAACAAGTTTAATAATTCATGATGTGCTGGAAAATCAAACTATAATAATTGACAATTGCTTGATATTCCTTTTATATTGAAACAAGTTTAATAATTCATGATGTGCTGCTTTCTTTATCGCAAGTAATTATTACCTTGTTAAATTATATTTTTCAGTTTAAAGTCAAAAGTCAAATATACAAAAATTATACATATATATATATATATATATTCTTTTTTTAAATTATTTTTTACTTGGTCTTCCATGAAAGACGTAGAATTATATAGAGTGAGTTTAGCTCCTTAGTAATGTTTCGACCAACAAAAAATAGAAGATTTGTAGTAGTCTTGGGGCAAGGCTAAGCAACTAAGATAAATCTTGAGAAGCCAAAAAAAATATATCAGAATTTTATTCTTCATAAACAATCATAATTTTATTTGTTTTATTGTTTTAAATCTTTGAATTGTGTTTCTTTGTAGCATTTATTTATTTTTGGGTCAAAATTTCAAATTAAATTTAAATATTACAAGAATTATTTTTTAGTCAAACAGAGCACCAAACATGGGTCTTCATTATTTTTACAATCCAGCTTCTTAGTCAACAAGCACCAAACGTAGGTCAGTACTTAATCCAGCTTAGTCCAATCCGAGCTAATCCAAGACAGTCCCAGGATTTAGTCCAGTCCATGACAGTCCGCGTACCAAACGACCCCTTAGAAAGTAAAAGCGATTACCTAATAACCCATAAACATTTGAATAATCTAATATCACTCAGTCATATACTTTAATAATACTAATAATAAATATATAAATAAATAACAAGATAAACTTCAAATATCAGAAAAACACCCAAGAATAACATAAAACACTATAACATAAACTCATCATCCAAACATAATCAAAATAGTTCACAAACAGTCAAGCCTCGTTTACACGGTCGTTCTAGCACTTCTCGAAGGGTGAAACTACCTCGGAAGACTCACGGTCAACCGAGGGTCAAACTTACTATACATGTCCTGCAAGTTTGGTCCAAATCGAACGGTTGGATCACTAGTGATCGCACGATCGGATGGTTATCGTTTATCTAAACTTTGAATTATTGAATAGGAGTATCCGGGACTCCGATTCTCGATCCGCGAGTTTCTACACGATCCTAGGGGTGTCTAAATTAACATATTTGAAAATGAAGTCGATCCAACAGTCCGAACATATCGAACCTGGATAATGCCTAATATGCGAAATCCGATCGAACAGCCAAAACGGTAACCAAATTGAAATCCGAGCATACCGTCGTGCTCGGAATGATGTGGGGATCATTCTAGTACAAAAACCTAATCTTGACATCCCACCGACGCGCAGCCACAGCCGGCCAATAATCATACCCACAGATCAAGCACATCAAGGGGAGTAACTTTATACCTTGACCCGAAGATCAATTCCACTGTTAAAGCCCTCAAACGAACGATTTTGTCTTTTGAAAAACTTAGAAAATTCTTAGTTTGAATTCGTCAATTCTACTTGAGATTGGGTGGGGTCTTTGAGGGAAATTACAAAGGGAAGGTAGGGGAGTGTTTTAGGTGTGATTGCATGGCTTGGGGTGGTCGGAGTTGGTCGAAGAACTCGTCAGAATTTCTAGTTTCGAAACAGCCCGTTTTGGGCTTGATTTTGGCTTGGTTTTGGCTCAAATTTCTAGTTTAATCGCTTGGAATCAAGGCTAGATATGAGTATGTATGGAAAGAGGAGAGATGTATTAAGAGTTTGCAAGTTGTGGCGTCGGAATTGGTGGCTGGACGGAGGAGAAATCTACGTCTGAAGTTGGCTACTCGTGGAGGACGCAAGAGAGAACAAGAACTCTGGTTTTTTTAAAACTGAACTTTGAAAAATTTACGATTGTGCCACTAGACTTCTTTTGATCGTAACTTCTTCGTTACAACTCTGATTTGAGCTCACTATGTGTCTTCGGACTCATCTCGACGTGCTCTACGCAACAGTACTACTCAAATCTCCAAATTCTTTCCCGAAATAAAAGTCAACTTTTAAACTATTAAAATATTCCGGGGGTAAAATTATCTTTTTCTTGAATATTTTATTAACTGATTATTAATTTAGGATCGGGTTGTTACAATCTAACCCCCTTATAAAAATTTTATCGTCGAAATTTCATAACTGCCACTCGAAGAGATAAGAACTGGGCCCGCACCTCCCTCCTCGGGTTCCCAAGTGGCTTCCTCATCAGCTTGACTTGACGGGGACTTAACTTCCCACGTTTCTCGAACCTCATTACACCTTCCAAGGAGATAATTCCAAGAATACTCACTCACCAACTATAATTTCAACATCATTGGGCCAATGTCCCTCTAACCCTTCTATTTGATTAGGCAAAAGGTCACTAGGTCTAGTACCCCCAATTTTTAGAGTTAATGATGAAGCTTCGATCCAAGGTTCATTCGGTTTAAAAATATTTTACAGCTGAGAAAGATCACCGTCAAAATCTCCACCATCCATTTCATCATCTACAGAACGTGGATCTTTGCAAGGGAAGAATATAACATATTTGTTATTTCTGACAACTTATTCTAACTCCTTTACATATCTGGACTTTAAAACATGAATATCACCAAAATGCCAACCTGGATGCCTGTACACTGCTTGTGCCTAATAAATCTCGGCCATAAACTGGCCGAAGGGACCTTTCTCGGCCCTAGCACCTGCTCATGAACAAAAACGTGGCGTTCCATCAGGCGTTTCGTCTTCCTAAAAAGACAAAGGAAAAAGCTGCGAAGGCATAGTCATCTCGGCCTCAACCGCGGCATTATTGGCCGAGGCCGAAGGACAAAAGAGACACGGCCGAAGATATTAGAGTCAAATCGCCACGTGGCAGCAGGGTCCCACGCTTCATTTAATGAAGTAACGCCTCTGACTAGCAAACCCACTAGCCGCAAAAAGGCATTTAATGCACGAGGGAAGAAGGGAAGTGACTAAAGTCAGGATTTGGTGATAAAAATCAGAGTGGTTAGGCGCAAATATTCTTACAAATATTCTTACAACTAAAGGTCAGATCACCAACCACCAGACCAGGGCATTAAATGCTTCCCCACGGCCAGAAGCGCAGAACCCACGGTGAAGGCGGCGGCCGAGATTTACCAGGATTTATGGGGTCACACCACCATGCTTCACGATCCCAAATGTCGATTGGACTATCCACTTGTTCTGACCAAGCTCCACCATGCAGATTTTCAGCCTCGATTACTCATCCAAGGGCCCTTCCTATAAATACCAAGCTCAAGATACATTCAAAGGGTTCAAACATCAAACCAAAAGCCTCCCACGGAGCAAATTATATTTTCCTGTAATGCACTTTCAATACCTTTACTTGCTTTCCTAGGAGTAGCGATAGATTGTAAGGAAAATCCGTTCATCAATATATCATACGACCCTTGATTTTCAAGGCGCGGAGCACCATCTTTGTTACTCTCTCATTCACCCCATATATCATACGACCGTCGCTCTCTGAGCAACGCGCGGAGCACCGCCCAAAACCCACCATCAACACCACCACTAAACGGCCTTGTAGCTCAGGCCGTGAACCTGACGGCCGAGATCAGTTCCTCTCTCGGCCACAATCGTTTGATTAGGAGTCGAACTCAAACAGGCGCACCACTTAACCATTTTATCCAAACCACATCATATCTCGACGCATGGTAGACCGTGCTGGCACGCCCGCACTCAAACCGCACCGCATCCAAAAGAAGGACGTCACATGTTAACGCACATCCCCTCGGCCTGGAGCACCAGGCCGTGAGATTTGCGATGCCAACATACACTAGTACCTCTCCGACATTTGTCCACTATCAAGGATAACGTAAACTTCATCTCTTTCCCGAATCCCAAGGTTATTGGCAAGTTTGAATACTGCACGCCTCCTGTAGCAAACATTCTTGAGTATCTTCTAGATCTTTCATAAGTAACTTCATGAAGTACTCTTTCAATACCCCTCCGTGACATAGAAGTGCAATTAAATGTCGCGAAAAATATGTATTCCTATGTGATTTGCTTACTTAAATATCTCCAACGAATTATCTGTTTAATCATATGAAATTGTTGGATCAGTGTCAACTTTAACCACTGATGGCCGATTCTAAATTGTCCTTGGTAGCAATGTTTTATTGTTTAGAAAAGTTCCCTTCAAACGTATTTCTTCCTGATATTGTCTCCTTTGAGTAAATCCTTCGGATCGAGTAAAACCAAATTCTCAAATACGAATCCAGTTCCATCTGTATGTATAAGGGGCTTTCCCTCTCTATAGATAGGATTACCAGACTCATCTAGACAATACTCATCAGCAATACCCTTAACCTTTCCAAGTTACCAATCTACTACTAAGCTCTCTGTCTTTGATGAAATGGGCTAAAACTAGCCGTGTAGTTGAACACACTAAATACAGTATGTACGTGCATAAAAATGCATCTTGTTTTGTGAATTTGTCGGTTAGAGAACTTATAATCTCCACTCTTGTCAATCACGACATTAGAGCCCACACAAATAAAGTAACACTTCACCCAGAACACTGTCATTTCTCACCTTGGTTTGCCCCAATTCACAGTTGATTCTTGCAACCCTAGATATAAAATTCACTACATTTTCAAGGGTTACGAACTTACAAAACATCTTTAATACAATTTGTGACACTTTGTGTCGGAGAGGCATCATTCCACATCGGAACATATCATCCTGCCAAAGCCTAAGGATGCACACAAAGTGCGAAGTCCACAAGGATTTGAACGTAATGCTCTGATACCAAATTGATAGGACCTGACCCAAATTCCACTTTGGAATTTGAGCCGAACTCTGTGCGTGTCCGACACTTGGCAGGTGCCGGGCACTCTTGACCAAAATGCCCTTCTAAGTTTCCAAAATTCTTTTTCTTAAAGTTTGACTTCTGCCGAAAATTCGGCAGGGTCTCTCCTATAATTCGCTCGTTTCCCAAAATTTTTATCTGTAAAAAATGTGATTTTATAATCCCAAACGTTCAACATGCATCAGACGAATAATTTGAATGGCCTATGGCCTCCATAAATCAAATAAAACAACCCACCCTTTGAATATGAACTCAACCTTTAGAATAATGTGAATCCTTTATCAACTTCCAATATAACCCAAATGAACAGACCTTCAGCACTTGATCTTGTGGCTACACCTAGTAACTTTAGGTTGCCTACGTACCCTTACAAAGGGATCAAGCCATACCTAGTTCTTCCAGCAAAACTTATAAGTAATTCAAATCCATCCGCTGAAACTCAATCAAGGGCTATCGATGTTAGCACAAACTTTCATTTATCTCACGTGCATAATAAATAAATAAATAAATATATATATATATATACACACGCCACAGGTACCTTTGAGTCAGCCATAGGAGTTACTGTAGTTCTTCTACCTCTAAAGCCTTGAATCTAAAACTTGTAAGCATGAGTCGCCTTCTAAGAACCAACTCAGTCAATTCTTCTAGTTCTAGAGCCAATATAAGCCGAGTCCCAAATATAGTAAATGAAGAACAAATTGAATTTGAGTCAACAAATGAATAAAGTTTTAAAGATTGGAATATACCCAGAGTTTCTAGCAAGGAAATCTACAAGAAACAATGGTCTATTACATCCTTCAAGTCAAGTACCCATGTTAAGACAGTCGAACAAGTCTATGTGTTAAGTAAAGAACACGAAACATGCCAATTACTTAACCTTGAGTCAATTAAGAAACATAGGAAAGACGGAAACAATTTCCTGCATATTGGATTAGTCCAAGTTGCAGTTAAGCCCTTGACCAGATTAGGTCTTAACGCCTCTATCCTCTCTCCGCCCTAGAGATGGAAGATTCACCAATTTTAGCGATAGTACGCTAGGAATTATTGAGTTTGAGTCTAATGTCTCAGGTAGATCCTTCAGAAAATGAGTCAGCTATGTCCGCCTCTAGTGTTGAGTTTGATACTAGCAATATTTCAAAGAATTGAAAGCTTTTAGGCCGCAAAAGCTTCTGGTAGATTAATTGGAAAACAAATTTAGAAAAGTGAAAATGTGTCGTTAGTACAATTTAAGAATAATAATATGTGAGTTATATTTCAAAGGTATTTTTGTTAATGTCTAATAAAAAAACTATAACACAATTTTATGTATATAAAAAAAAATTATCTTAAAAAAAAACTAATAAGAAATAACTTCAACCCACTCTTTTAAACAAAGGAAAGGTTGATAAACAATAAAATAAAAAAGAAAAAAGCTAAAGAAAAGAAAAAAAACAAACAAACACACAATCTTCGTCTTTTTTTTGGAGAACACCCCACCTCATTTTCACGATCTAAACATACCTCCCTCCCTCCATATCTCTCCCCCCCCCCCCCCATTTTTGTTAACTAAACACCTCTGAGTCTTTGAGATCTCTATAAACAACCTCTTGTTCTTGTTGTCCCTCATTTTCAAAGTTTCAAGGTCATATTCTCCTAGCAACAAAATTAGGTAGATGGGTTTTGTGGTTGTTCAATTGGCTTGATAGTGCTGGTTCGATTGGGTGGTGATGGTGCTTCTATTGGGTATGGGTGGTGGAGGTGCTGGTGCCGATTGCTTTTACTAAGTGGCGATGATGTGTATTGGGTTGGGTTGGGTGTTTGGTGGTGATTCAATTGGGATGGTGGTGGTGATGTGGGGACTGGATTTGTGAGGTTTGGTGGGAGTGGAGGAGCAATAGCGGATACCCATGGTGGTGGTGGGTTTCTTCTCATGTTGGGTTTGTTTCGTAGTCTGACAATTATTTCGTTTCTATTTTCTTTATGTTAACTTTTTATCTTAGAGTTGGGCTAAACCGAGAAAGAAAAGGGTAAAAAATTCTTAGTAATTTAGAATTACGAACAGATTCTCAAAACCTTAAACTCAATCGTTTAAGAAACAAAGTCAATCCAAGGAGTTACTTAAAAAATTGGTATGCCTAAGCCTCCCCCCATAGATCCAATTTGAAGAAAGAACCCATAGTCAATTTTCTGTGTCTTCTGATAAACTATATGAGTGGAATATCAATGGTTTAGCTGAACAAGAAATTTTAAATAAGTTACAATATATGTCTATGATTGCCAATAGTTACGTCACCAATCATAACCTAAGATAATCCGAAATAGTCCCTCCCTGTTAGAAACTGGTTTCACTGGAACACTTCGTTCTTGGTGGGATAAACATTTAATAGAAACATCAAAGAGTAATATAATTCATGCAGTCAAACTTAATGAAGAAGGTTTCCCTATTTTCGATGAACGTCATGGAGTCAAAGGTACGCATGAGTCGCCTTCTAAGAACCAACTCAGTCAATTCTTCCAGTTCTAGAGCCAAAATAAGCCGAGTCCCAGATATAGTAAATGAAGAACAAATTGAATTTGAGTCAAGAAATGAAATAATTTTTAAAGATTGGAATATACCCAGAGTTTCTAGCAAAGAAATCTACAAGAAACAATGGTCTATTACATCCTTCAAGTCAAGTACCCATGTTAAGATAGTCGAACAAGTCAAGAGATGGAAGATTCACCAATTTTAGCGATAGTACGCTAGGAATTATTGAGTCAAGTCTGTGTAATGGTCCTATTCATTTTGACTGTTATCCGGATTTCATAGTAAGCTTGAATGATCCTCATATTCTTAAGACATTAACCTTGAACATTAAAACCCAGGGTTACCAGATCTTACAGGAAGCCAATCATTAGTTTTAATTTACAGAATTTATTATAAAGTTACAGGCACGAATATGAATTTCCAAGCCCTTAATAAAAGCACCAAACAAACACTTCTAATTCAGAGTAATAAAGCCGATGCCAATATCCAGTCCCTACACAATTAAATGGTTAGACGTTAAGTTACCCTTAGAATGGACCTTAACAACTGAATGTCAGCCAATTCCCATTCAACATAGTCTAAATAATTTAGACTATATTCAACAATATTTGGATGGAACAGTTAAAATTAATTTCGGTACCCAACTACCAGTTAAGTCTACGGTTCAATTAGAACAATTGCCTACGCCTAGTTAGTCTTTTAAGATTCCAGCAAGACATTCTTCAGCAAAGTCATCCTCTACTTTGGAACGAGATTTAGAATTAGAAAAATCCTTAATTGATTTAAAATTAGAATCCCTAAAAAGGAAGTCTCAAGTAAATCAACCCCGTTACGGTAAATCCCCAATTGAAGAAAAATCTAATTCCCTTGAGTCACGTACACAAACTGATTTTGAAGTTGACACCGCCCTTTCAACAGACAACCAATTAAGAACTCTTAATAAACCGTTTAAAATTCATTGGAAAGCCCTAGAAGATCACACTAATGCCCCATAAAATTATGAGAGAAGGAATATTTATCATGATCCCTACCCCAATAAAGAACAAAGAAAATTAATTTTTAATGAATGGAAAAATTTCTTAAAAACCACTAAGTCAGAAATTTTCTACTTAGATTACGTAGAAAGCCACTACCTTAGTCAAAAGTTAACAACCTTAACCCAGGAAAAATGGGAAAAAGAAGATGGTTCCAAAGTCATATCTAGTCACCCCCGGTAGAAACAATAGCAATTAATCATAAAAATGCTAAAGTCATAGCCAGTCCCTGCAAAGTTCCCGACCCAAATAATAAGGATAAAAAAATAGTTGAACAAAATAATTATACCAACCAGAGTCTAATAGTCATAGAAAAACAGTTAGACAAAATTGAAACAAAAGTCGATAAGTTAATTCCCCAGGAAATTACCCCTAAGTCTAAGAAAGAAAAACCTTTAGTCCAATTCTAGGAATTAAAGCTGAAGTCTAGGCTTAAAGTAAACCCAACAATAAAAAAGATTGAAGAAATTCTTAGTGAATTAACCTCAGTTAAACAAAAGCCTGGGAAAGAAAAAGAAGAAACTTCTGGTCTTAAAGTCATCCAGTTTGAGTCTAATGTCTCAGGTAGATCCTTCAGAAAATGAGTCAGCTATGTTCACCTCTAGTGTTGAGTCCAATACTAGCAATATTTCAAGAATTGAAAAAGCTTTTAGTAATTTAGAATTACAAAGAGATTCTCAAAACCTTAAACTTAGTCGTTTAAGAAATAAAGTCAATCCTACGAGTCTTACAAAAAATTGGTATCCTAAGCCTACGCCCCCAGATATCCAATTTGAAGAAAGAACCTAGAGTCAATTTTCTGTGTCTTCTGATAAACTATACAAGTGGAATATCGATGGTTTATCTGAACAAGAAATTTTAAATAAGTTACAACATATGTCTATGGTTGCCAATAGTTACGTCACCAATCATAACCTAAGACAATCCGAAATAGTCCCTATGTTAGAATTTGGTTTCACTGGAACACTTCGTTCTTGGTGGGATAAACATTTAACAAAAACATCAAAGAGTAATATAATTCATGCAGTCAAACTTAATGAAGAAGGTTACCCTATTTTTGATGAACGTCTAGGAGCAGGTATAGAAGATGGAGTCAATACTCTGCTTTATACAATAATTGAGCATTTTATTGGTACACCCAGGAATACCACTGCTAGAATCCATGATCAACTTAGTAATCTTAGATGTCCTAAGTTAAGTGATTTTAGATGGTATAAAGATGTTTTCATCTCCAGAGTCATGCTTAGAGAAGATAGTAATCAAGCTTTTTGAAAAGAAAAATTTATTAATGGTCTACCCATGTCGGTCTTCTCCTTACTTTCTGTTTGGGTCACCATAAAATCTTATTCAACAAGAATATGGAACCAATAGTTTTGGATCACTTTGAGTTTAACCTGGCCATTACTTTTCTTAATAGAACCAAATATGGGTCTTAGAGCTTTTTCATTTTTATTTTCTTTTAATTTCTTAGTGACCAAAAAGCGGATCTCTGAGGAAATGTTGGGATTTCGAATTTCTTTCACAATTTTGAGCATTTATTCATGTTTTCTTATTGGGTTTGTTTGAATATTGGATAGTATACATTTTTTTCCCGAAAGCACATGCGAACTTTGATAAGACGTTGAAGGCTGCAGAGGTTATAGGTGTGTTGAAATTTTTTCTGTAAGTCCTTAGACGTAATTTTACAAAGGGGTAAAATTGTCTTTAAAATTTTGAAGATAATGTGGGTGGGAAAATAGGACAGGTGGGTGGAAATAGCAGCACTCGTCTTAATATAAAGGATCCAGAGCCCTTACATTTACATATTATGCATTTATCTCATATAGTCATTTTCTCATTCACTTTTAATTTATTAAATAGTGATTGATATTTCTTTTAGAAAAATAATGTCGATTTTATTATATCAAAGCCAAACGCATTTAGCAAACCTCACTTCAATGTTAATTCAATTTATTGATATATAATATATTATTTAAGTTATACAAATAGGCTTTTAGAGCTTCAATTTTGGGTTTGAAGTATCAAATTTTAGAAGGCTTTGCTTAATAAGTGCCAGGTCAAGATATCAAAATGTTATTGCGAACCAATTTAACCAACCATATGAAGCTAAGCTCATAATTGCTTTTTTCCATTATTGCATATAAGAAATAGCAACCAAATAAACAAACTCAATGGAAAGCTAGTTTCTAGCCGTTTGGACTCATCACAAATATATATCATTTTTGTCATCCCTGTGAGTCGAAACCTGATAATGGACGTTAATCCTGATCTCTAACTGTGATATGATCTACTTGCCAATTATATGTATTTATTCCTGTATATCCTCCTTGTAATCAAGCCATTAGTCCTTACCTAGAATAGGAGATGCATTGTGTAATCAGCTAGACCTCTTCCAACACTAAATAAAGACAAATATCAAAATTGAATTTTAGTTAGAAGTGGAAAAGTTTGGTGTAGACTTTTGCTAAAATATGAATATGGTTTGAATATTTTAGGTTAACTTTATTCTTCTCCACAAGGAGATATATCTAAGAGTTTACATGAGTGCTTTACCCGGAATTAGATACAGTAATGAATTAGGATAATATCTTCTAATTATACAATGATTTATCAACTATATAAAATATGAAAGTAAATCCCTTAATTAATCAAGGAAATAAATCTCCTTGATTAATTAGGAGACTCACGTCAACACTCCTCCTCAAGTTGGTGCATATACATCACCAATGCCCAACTTGGTAAGTGAGTCATGAAATATTCTTCCACAAACAGCTTTGGTTAAGATATCTGCCAATTGATCTTCTGATCTTACGAATGGTAGGCGGATGATCTTCTTCTCAATTTTTTCTTTGATAAAATGTTTATCCACCTCAACATGTTTAGTTCGGTCATGTTGAACTGGATTATGGGCAATATCGATGGCTGACTTGTTATCACAATATAACTTCATTGGCTTTTCTGGCTTGAAGCCCAATTCTATCAATAGTCTTCTAATCCATAGTAATTCACAAACTTTGTGAGCCATTCCTCGATACTCTGCTTCAGCACTAGATCAAGAAACCACATTTTGTTTTTTACTCCACCAAGTGACTAGGTTACCTCCCACAAAAGTGAAGTAACCTGAAGTAGAGCGTCAATCAGTAATGGAGCCAGCCCAATCAGCATCTATATATCCAACAATTTCAAGATCTCTATTTTTTGAGAACATCCTTTCCCAGGGGCTGACTTTAAGTATCTTAAGATCCGATCAACTGCATTCCTATAAGACACACTGGGTGAATGCATAAACTGACTAACCACACTCACAGCATATGTAATATCTGGTCTTGTGTGAGCTAAATATATCAACCTTCTAACTAGGCGTTGGTACTGTTCCTTATTGGTTGGTTCTTGATCCATGTCTTCACACAACTTGTGATTCATCTCGATGGGTGTATCAGCAGGTTTGCATCCAAGCATTCCTATTTCAGTGAGCAGATCTAATACATACTTCCTTTAAGACAGAAATATACCAGTTGTGGACCTTGTTACTTCAATTCTGAGAAAATACTTCAGATCACCTAAATCCTTCATCTAAAATTCCTGAGACAAATACTTCTGCAGTTTCAGTTGCTCTCCTATGTTGTTTTTAGTTACTACTATGTCATCCACATAAACAATCTATGCAGTAAGTCTTCTTCCATCACGCTTCAAGAACAAAGTGTGATCCACATTACTCTGTAGATATCCAAAATTCTTCATAGATTTAGTGAATTGTCAAACCATGCCCTGGGAGATTGCTTTAACCCCTACAATGACTTTCTAAGCTTGCAAACTTGATTCTCCTTTTCACGAGCTAAGTTACATCCTGGTGGTAAGTCCATATATACATTTTCTTCCAAGTCCCCATGTAAGAATGCATTTTTTACATCAAACTGATGTAATGACCAATCGAGATTTGCTACTAGAGACAGAAGAACTCTGATAGTCTTAATCTTGGCTCCTGAGGCAAAGGTCTCTTGGTAGTCTATCTCATATCTTTGTGTGTACCGCCTTCGCCACCAATCTAGCTTTATATCTTTCAATGGATCCATCTGCTTTGAGTTTCATAGTATAAATCCACATACATCCCACTGTCTTCTTTCCATGAGGTGATGACATGAGTTCTCATGTGCCATTCTTCTGGAGAGCTCGCATTTCTTCATTCATGACTTCTTTCTATTTTGGGTCTTCTAGAGCTTCAGTTACACTGTTGGGGGACAGGTCTGTCGGCCAACTGCTTCACAAAATGTATCTGTGACTCTGATAATTTGTTGAGAGATACATAATTGTTGATGAGATATTTCCCTTTTGCATTAAGATCTGCTTCGTAGTGAACTGGAGGTTTGCCACGGTTCTTCCGTTTGGGAATCTGATATGCAGACTCTTTGCCTTCTGAAATTAAATCATCATGGGATGTTTCAGGGCGACCGGTCATTTCCAGGCAGCGACATTCGCGATCAATCACCTTTCACCTGCTACCGGTTGTTTTCAAGAGAGTCACTTGTGACTGGTCGCGTGCATCCTGCGACTAATCATTTTCAGGCAGTGACGAATCCTGGAGGAAAAATTCGAAAATTTGAGAAGAGTTGGAGTCGAGGTGCTCCTCATGTGCAGCTAAAAAATGTCGTGTTCCGGGAACACAACATGCATAGAAGTATATACCTTCTGACTAGGAAGATGATAACACCGGTACCATTTCTGATGAGGTGGATACCCAATGAGAACACACTTTTCGGCTTCGAGGATCCAATTTGCTGTGTTGGTGATCATGTAAGTGGGACAAAGGCCACACAGCCAAAAATTCGGGGTTCCAAGTTTTGGTTGGGAGGTATTTGAGTATGGTGGTGGAGTGTTTGAATGGGGGTTTGGAAATGTAGGGTCCTGGAGGGAATCCAATTGATAAGGTATGCTGTAGAGATGACGACTTCTCCCCAAAAGGGCCCAGGCATATTGGCACAAAAAAGAGAGGCACGAACTATTTCCAATAAATGTCTATTCTTTTGTTCAGCCACACCATTTTGTTGGGGAGTGTAAGGGCATGAGCGTTGATGTATGATGCCATGATTTTGTAAGAACTAATTAAGATGATATCATGGTTGAGAAATTCTCCATCATTGTCAGAACGAAGAACCTAAATTCTGGTATGAAACTGTGTCTCCACCTGTTGAAACTTGGAACTGACTTCCCCTTTTGTTTTGAGAAGGGAAACCCAAGTCATGCGTGTGCAATCATCGATAAACGTGACAAACCATCGAGCTCCCCCTGGAGTGGTAATTTTAGCAGGGCCCTAAACATCAGAATGAACAAGGGAAAATGGAACCAAACTTTTTTTTGAACTTAAGGGAAAAGGAACACGATGGCTCTTGGCCAGTTCACAAATGTCTCACTTAAAACTGGAAATATCTAAATTGGTAAATAATGAAGGAAATAGCTTCTGTAAATATCCAAACAAAGCATGTCTAAGATGTCGATGCCATAACCATACTTCGGAAGTTTGCTTCTCAACACTCGCAACCGCAATTTTGTAAGCTTGATTGAGGCTGGCTTCACTATCTGATGCCAAGTCCAGGTAGTAGAGTTTGCCCCTCCTAGTACCACAACCAATCATCTTGCTGCTGAGAATGTCCTGAAAAACACAATGAATAGGCAAAAAATTTACAGTACAATTCAAGGCCGTAGTAATTTGGGCAACATACAAGAGATTATGATATAAGAATGGAACAATCAACACATAATCCAAAGTGAGGGAGTCACAGAGAGAGAGTGAACCCTCCCCAATTCCTGGGGAGGGGATACCATTGGCATTAGACACCACCGATTGAGGGGACGATGTATGAGAGGTAATTTGTCCAGGTTCAAAGGTCATATGATCAGTGGCTTCGGTGTCAATGACCCATGTGTGTTTCTTTGACGAACTACGCAAAACATAACATTGGGTACCTATTGTGGCTACATATGCAGAAGCGAGAGTCGGTGTAGTCGAAAAAGGCAGGACTTACAGGATCCGAGGTAGAAGATGTGTTGAGTGATTTGCTCCTATTCTTGTGGGAAGCTTTGGAGCGGTCCCACCAATCCGAGTACCCAATCAATTCGTAACAGCTAGCACGGGTATGTTTGCTTCCACCACATTGAGTGCATTTGTGCTCCGGACGAGAGTCTGTGACCTTAGTTTGAGAAGCGCCACCTGTAGAGGGAAGCCTATTACACATACTTGATGTGGTGCAGATAGGTAACGAGTGTGGCCAACAAATTGTTAGGTTGAGGTCATACTTGATACCCTATACCCACAAGCATGGTGGGAATAACTTAACTAAGGCGAACGAAACCAACAAACTGTTAGGTTGAGGTCTAGTTCTCTAGAGGCCATAGTGATGGGTATTCACATAAATGATGTGATTGGATAAGAGTATCCTCTCATTAGTAAGATAGTAATCCAACAAACTGTTAGGTTGAGGAAAACTATGTGAAATTGAGACTCCCATCCCCACTAAGAGTTTCAATGGAAACTCTAGGATTTCAAGAGAGATATGAAATTTGCCAAAAATAGTGGGAGCTACCACTTAAAGACCCTAAGTCCTTGGTAGAAGATTAATCTAAACTAAAATTTGTTTACGTTGCAGAATTTTTCAAATGGCCGTTAAAAACCCAATCTCATTGATACTTAACAATTACATCCTTGATGGCACAAACTATCCGGGTTGGCTTCGCAAAGTGAAACTTGTCCTTAAAATGGATGAGATTGATTATGTGTTGACACAAGCCCCACCACATATTCTTCCTGACGAAACGGCTCTCAGGAAGAAATAACTGCTTATGAGAAGCATGTCAAGGATGATAGTATAGGTAAATGTTACTTACTAACATCCATGAACGATGAGCTACTAAAACAACATGAAGATATGGATGATTGTGCTTCCATATTGCTTCACCTTAAAGAGCTTTATGGTGAAGCTACTCGTAGCTTGCGTTTCAATACAATATGTGAACTTGTCAACACAAAAATAACAAGAGGGCCTCCGGTTAATCATCATGGTCTCAAGATAATATCATTACTTGAGAAATTGGAAAAACTGGATTCTCCATTCAATGCTGAAGTTCAACAAGACTTTTTTCTTTAGTCCTTCTCATCAGATTTTTCCCAATTTGTTATGAACTATAACATGGGAAAGATGGAAAGTTCCTTATCTGAGTTACTCAATATGGCTATAGTAGCTGAAAAGAATATCTCAAAGGATAAAAGGTTGAAAGGGACAATTGCGGTGTTTGAAAAGAGTTCTTCCTCCTCTTCCAAATCCAAAGCGAAAGGTAAGGATAAGGGAAAAGAAAAGAAAGGTTTTCTGAAACCCAAGGAAGGAAAAATAACAAAGAAAGGCAAGGAACCGAAAGGAACTTTCTTTCACTGTGGAAAGGATGGACATTGGAAGAGGAAAACATATTATCAATGGTTCTTGAGGGTAATGAGAACTTATCCCTTTTTCTTGTACTTTCACTTTATGAAATCATATCAATGTTCATGGCTTAAGATACTTGGAAGAAGTTTTGTTTTGAATTTAAACAACCACCATATTCTTCCGTTGCGATTAATTTGATTAATTGTATGTTTAATATTCAAATGAACTTCTTAAAATTCCTCTTCCAATGTCCATCATTTCCACAGTGAAAGCAAGTTCCTTTCAGTTCCTTGCCTATCTTTGTTATTTTTCCTTCCTTGGGTTTCAGAAAACCTTTCTTCTTCTTTCCCTTATCCTTACCTTTCGGTTTGGATTTGGAAGAGGATGAAGAACTCTTTTCAAACACCGCAACTGTCCCTTTCAACCTTTTATCCTTTGAGATATTCTTTTCAGCTACTATAGCCATATTGAGTAACTCAGATAAGGTACTTTCCATCTTTCCCATGTTATAGTTCATAACAAATTGGGAAAAATCTGATGAGAGGGCCGAAAGAAAAAAGTCTTGTTGAACTTCAGCATTAAATGGAGAATCCAGTTTTTCCAATTTCTCAAGTAATGATATTATCTTGAGACCATGCTGATTAACCGGAGTCCCTCTTGTCATTTTTGTGTTGACAAGTTCACATATTGTATTGAAACGCAAGCTACGAGTAGCTTCACCATAAAGCTCTTTAAGGTGAAGCAATATGGAAGCACAATCATCCATATCTTCATGTTGTTTTAGTAGCTCATCGTTCATGAATGTTAGTAAGTAACATTTACCTCTACTATCATCCTTGACATGCTTCTCATAAGCAGTTATTTATTCCTGAGTAGCTGTTTCGTCAGGAAGAATATGTGGTGGGGGTTGTGTCAACACATAATCAATCTCATCCATTTTAAGGATAAGTTTCACTTTGCGAAGCCAACCCGGATAGTTCGTGCCATTAAGGATGTAATTGTTAAGTATCAATGAGATTGGGTTTTTAACGGCCATTTGAAAAATTCTGCAACAACGTAAACAAATTTTAGTTTAGATTAATCTTCTAGCAAGGACTTAGGGTCTTTAAGTGGTAGCTCTCACTATTTTTGGCAAATTTCATATCCCTCTTGAAATCCGAGAGTTTCCATTGAAACTCTTAGTGGGGATGGGAGTCTCAATTTCACATAGTTTTCCTCAACCTAACAGTTTGTTGGATTGCTATCTTACTAATGAGAGGATACTCTTATCCAATCACATCATTTATGTGAATACCCATCACTATGGCCTCTAGATAACTAAACCTCAACCTAACAGTTTGTTGGTTTAGTTCGTCTTAGTTAAGTTATTCCCACCATGCTTGTGGGTATAGGGTTTCAAGTATGACCTCAACCTAACGATTTGTTGGCCACACTCGTTACCTATCCGCACTACATCAAGTATGTGTAATAGGCTTCCCTTGAATGGTTACAAGTATTGGATGCTGCCTCACTGAGGTACAACAAAATGTAAATGTGCCACCCAATAAGAGACTACCACAGTGGAAGGCCACAAAATAGCATTCAAAGTGCCATTTCGCTTATCAACTTAATATTGCTTTGAGGATAGTTAAATTGGTCTCATTTTAATCCTGTTAAAATTGCCTATCTAATCTCATTAAATGGTTCCCAATGCAACATATTAGTAGCACATAATACTTCCACTAAATATTTTAGAAACCATTTGATTGAGATAGTGAGAATACATGGTACTACTAATTGGTTAATTATTGTCATTATCGAACATTACAATTGCATTGGGCTTATAGGATGATTATGGACTTTCTTGTTGATCCAACACGAGCCACCATGTTGGATCATGGTCTTGGAAGGTGATTCATTTTAATTACGCGAGCATAAAAATAAATTAGGCATGAAAGCCATTTTATTATTACATAGCCAATCAAAATTGAATACATATCCAATAAGCGGCCAATCACATAGCTCAATTGTTTGGTCTAAGTCCATAACCATCCTTTAATTATTTAAACACTTTAAACAATTAAACTAGCAATTTAAATACATGCTCTTGGGTTGCATACATATATGGGTTTAATTCAAGTGGTAACCATATTCAAACAAAATAAATTTACCATAGAGTGAAAATATTTTACTACAATAGTAAATGTAATTGTAGAAACCTTTTAGGCATAGTTACACTTATCATATATTGCAACTAGGTCCAAAACTATTCAACAATTAATAATGGATCCAATAATGATCCACTAGGGTGTGGGGTTAAAGCATGCAATTTTTATAACACAAATTGATGATCATGATTATTCCAACAAGGTGAATAATCATCAATGTGACTAGGTAGGCCAACCACACTCACCAAAGTATGGGCAAATAAATGGTGATAGGAATAATTTGATTAACTTTTGCATTTTATATAATATCACCAACATTTACATCTAGACAAACCCTACACACTCACTAAAGTAATCTTATTAATTTTAGGGTGATGGGTAGATGTTTGTCAAGTGGAAACATTTTTGAAAAACTTTCAATTTTATAATAAAACAACATCATCATCTTTTGACCTATCTTGGTGGAAAATTCCACTAACACAATCATCAAAGTTGGTCACCTAACTTATGGATAAAAAAAAAAGCTCATAACAAGAGCATCAATAACACCAAGAACACACATATGAACTAATATGAATGTTCATGCTATTTCCAGAAAAATCCATATTCCATTTTAACCATCTCATGCTCTTAATATCTAATATTTCATGAAGTTAAAATCATGGGGGTTTTAATGCAACCATGCTCTAGTGTTCATACATACATGTAGGCATACAAAGGGAGCATCAATCATCAAAACATAAAACCGGAAATTCAAAATCCCAAACAACCCTTTTGCACTCCATTTGATTTTTATTCAATCATATCAAAATAAATCAAGTATAACTATTATACTTTTAAATGAATTCACAACCCATATATGCATCTCTAAACCCTAGAAACATATCAAGTTCATGACCTATGGCTCTGATACCAATTGTTGGTTTTAAAACATTTTTAAGAAGTTCATTTGAATATTAAACATACAATTAATCAAATTAATCGCAGCGGAAGAATATGGTGGTTGTTTAAATTCAAAACAAAACTTCTTCCAAGTATCTTAAGCCATGAACATTGATATGATTTCATAAAGTGAAAGTACAAGAGAAGGGGATAAGTTCTCATTACCCTTGAAGCTATATTATGAACCAAGTTGTGTTTTGGTCTTCTCTTTGATCTTTCTCCTCCTTGTGAGCTACAAAAGGATATGGCCTCTAAGTCTCCACACCAATGGAACCTTGAGATGAGAAGAAGTATCTTGAGAATACAAGGATGCTAGTGCAAGATTCTCAAGATTGGTTTCAATCTAAACCCCTTTGAAAGATGAAAGTGGTTCACTCTTAAAAACTATCCTTTTTCTCTCTTTGATCTACCAAACCTATTTGGTTGATGTTGGATTGTGTTTTTGTGTCAATCAACTTCTTGAAACAATTTCCATACACATCTACTTAAGCATTTTCGGCCAAACCCCATTGGGCTTCCAAACTTGGGCCTTATGACATTTAAACCATAATATTTAGGTGTCTTAAGTCCTTGGGCTTGATACCCAACCATTTGGGCTTCTCATTAACTATTACCGAGGCCCAAATACATTTTTACACGTAGTAAATCATCCACATCAAATCAATCAAATTGATTTCCTCATTCTCATTTGTATTACTCAAAGTTAACTATTTAAGGTGTGCGATCCATTAGGTTCTAATTTAGCAAGGCAGTAGAAAAACATTAGAACTCTTTCTAACCAACTGGAATTAAAACCCCTTTTTAATTCTTCCTTTATTTGGATCGATCACAATCAATCCTAGGACTTCCACAAGTCAAGAGTGACATCTAGCAATATATCATGGCTACCCAAGCTAATTAGAATAGATGAAGAACCTATTCATTGGAATTGCAATGCAATACGGTCCTTCTCTTATACAATGTTTCCAATCATATTGTTAGGGTACAGATTGATAATGTAACATCCCAACCCAAAAATAAAAGGAATAGTGAATTTACAATTTTGCCCTCGGGGTAGGGGCAAAATGGTCATTTTAATCCGGAAGGATTTCGGGGGCGGGTCCTCTCAACTTGGTATCAGAGCATTAGGTTTAAATTCCTGCGAACTCAGCACCTCGTGTGCATCCTTAGTATGTGGGTAGTGTTGTGAGTCTCATCGCAAAATGAGACATCCTCGACGTGGATGACCTCATTAGACGTTTTAAGTGCATCTTGCAAATTGTTTCCTTTGCTTCTCGATGAAATTTGACTTCTGGGTTTCAAAGTTACTTGAACTCAGTTTGAAAATTTTGTTGAGGTTTTCATATGAAAATGTAGGATACACTTTGGAACGAAACGGTTTGGGAGGAATTATAATTGGAGACATTTAATGTCGAGAATTGGAGGAGGTGAACTGAGAGAGAGAAGTAGGAAGAAACAGGGAAATTGTCTTGTGGATATGAATTTGGAGATGAGGGTTTGATAGTGGATAAGGTTAAGATGAGTGAAGTTAAATTATTAAATGAAAAGCATTAGGTTTGGTTTCTTGAGGACTTCGCACCACGTCTTCACCCTCAAGTTTTATAAGTGTGGTTTGTCTCTTGCTTGTAGCCCAAGCCACTAGTACTCTTGTCCACGAACTCCACAGCCTTGCAGCTCCCAGTAAAGCTGCTTGAACCTCCTCCATTATATGCGTCCTTATGCAAATATCGATCTTTGATATGAAGTTCTGCAGACTCGTTAACCTGTGAAGAAGATGACCTCTTGCTCAAAGGCATCACCTCTTGGTAGCCACAATAACCATGCATAGGCTTTGCATCAGGTTTCTTTGACATTGCCTGATTTTGTGTGTATTGCTTATTACACTTGGAGGTGCCACGTTTCTAGAAACGTTCGTATCCAAATTGTCATATCTCAATATCCTATAGGAGAAAAGCTGAAAGTCCTGAATTTGCTGAGTTGAGATGGATGATAACTACAATTGTGGTATTCCTCTTGAAGAATCATATTGGCAATGTCGTCTTTCAATTCTAAAGAAAGAAGAAAAATATGAAGTCAATATACTTCATACTAAAATCCTATAAAATCAAGTTTTCTTATTTGATGTGTAAGGAATAAAAGCCGCCAAAAATTATCTTGAGAAACTGATTATTCCGTAAAACCATTTTTCATACTTAGCCAATATTTTTACAAAAAATAATTTTTCATGTATGATATGAATGTTTAAGGAACCTAAGGTCAATCTAGGTAAAAAGCCTTAGATGTTCAATCCATAAAGAGTTTTACAAAAATAACCTAACTCTTTCGTATTGAAGAAATATTTTCTTGAATAAGCTCCCCTTAAGACAATACTCATAAGGGTCCAAAGTTTGAGAGCTAGAACCCAAAAGAAATGCAGATAAAGCCCAAAATCAAAATGATGACGGACCTCAAAAATGACGTAGATGCCCTAAAATGAGCAAGATTGCACTAATATATGTCAGCTCTTATGTCGAATAGGACGAGACGCCTTGGGAGGCGAAGAGGATTGCGCTAATTTTTTGGTTTATTATCACATTCATAGAGATATTACTGGTGTATTGCAGTGTGTCTATTTTTTGAAGTTGATGCAGTTCTCTTTGATAATGAATGCGAGTATTTTGTTTGGTTTTATCTATTAACTATGGATTAGAATATTATTGTTTCATTTCGATTGGTTTTAAGTAAACCATGTACGAATGTAAAGAAATATCTGACATTGGAAAGTTTATAAACCCATCAAGAGTTTATAAGGAGTTAGATTACTTCTCCTATTGCCAATTTGTTTTAAGTTGAAACTTCAACTTCTTTTATAGTATCAAAGTCAGCTTCTCGACCTAACAAATCCACAAATTGAATTGAACCAACTTACGTGACCGTTTTGATCTCAATATTGATGAAAGAGTACACAGTACAACACTAAATATAACTAAATTCTTCGAGTAGCGCACAGGATAAAAATTGGAAGTTTATGAGAATAAAATTTTGGTAGTGGAAATTCTCAATTATTATTTCAATATCAATAATGTATTATGTTATATTATTAGTCCTATTATGATATTTTCACGGGATTCAATCCTCAGGAGCCACCCCTTTTGCCCACTAGCGTGCATGATTGTGGATCCTGGGCCCTATTTTTCTATGAGGTGCAACATTTCTATATCTATATATATATATATAGGGTGCATTTTTGCTCACCACTTTAACTATAGGTGTATCCTCACCACCATCCCCAATGCTTGACACGTGTCCATAGACATAACCATAGTTAACTTTTGCTTTGTATTTATTGAATCATGATTATACCTATGGACACGTGTCAAGCATTGAGGATGGTAATGAGAGTACACCTATAGTTAAAGTGGTGAGCAAAAATGCTCTCATATATAGGGTGCATTTTAACCATAGGTGTATCCTCACCACCATCCTCAATGCTTGACACGTGTATAAACGACAGAGTACACAGACCCTTTTTGACAAAAATAAAAAGAGTACACACCTTTAATTTTGGGTCGTCATCTAACTGACGTTGGCTTGGTCGTCAGCTGAACTGACGTATTCTCTTGTGTACCCTACATCTCTTTGATTTCCATAGCATGAGTGTGAATGATCAAAGATGCTAGGCTAGCGCCGTTGAAACTGATCACAAAACCCTAGCTGAAAGAAAAACTCTCTCTGTGTGAAAGCTCACCGCCGCCCCCTTTGGGGGTTGGTGGCCATCTTTTATTTTCCATCCCGTTTCCGTTTCCCCTCCCTTTCCTTCCTCTTAACCCTCCTCTCTCTTCGTCTCTCTCTCTCCCTCTCTGGGGTTTTTTCTTTTTTCACGCACTTTCTCTTGTTTTTTTTTTTCCAGTTTGGTTTTGGTCCAGATCTCCCTTTGCCCTCTTTTCTCCAGCTTCTGTGGCTGAACTTGGTGGTTTCGTGGATTTCTGGTTTGTTCCATCGGCGGTCTGCACGGTGGTGGCTCTGATTTTGGTGCTCCTGCTCCAATCTTCTCCGATCTTTCGCCCTGGGGACTGCCCATCGGCCTGGTCGTTTTGGGTCTGCTCTGCCGGTGCTGAAGAGCTTGCTGTGCGGATTCTTTGTCTTTGCAGTTTCTTGTTGTTTTTAGTGCTTCCACTCGTTTGAGTGCGTTGCTGTTTCCAGTCTCTTCGGGCTTTTTACTTGTGAGAGTTTACGTTTTGTTGCATCTCTAATTTGGGTGCCTAGGCTTTTGGCTTTAGGTGGTTATTGGTTCTATGCCGGATTTTTCCTGGCTCGCGGGTTCTTTACCGCTTTCTCTCTGGCCTCCTATGGCCATGACTGGAGTTCCCGATGTTATCGGTGTCCTTCCCCTCTGGACTACTGTCCACATTTGTATTATCCCTATGGGATTTACTCGCGGTTTTTTCACCGCTTCCTCTCTGGACATCTGTGGCCATGACCGGTGTTTGTATTAACCCTGTATGGGTATGTGTAACTGTTCACTGTTCTTGTTCTGGCCTGGCTTTTAGCCTTTGTGCTTGATTTATGAATGCAATATATCGTTCCCTTTCAAAAAAAAAAAAGATGCTAGGCTAGCTAGGCCACCCCTACAGCTCTTTGGGTTGGAATATTCATTAGCACTCGCATGAACAAGCTGTATAGCACTGAGCAATAATTGAAGAGAAAGAAAGCTGAACAAAACACAGACGGAGGAGCTACTTTCACACATGATCTTTTAAACTCCACTTCACTTTTTTCATTTCTCTAGTGTGTCACACACGCTAAAGAATTACCAACCTTACGTGGCTTTTTAATTACCATGCAATTCAAAATAAATTTGCCTATATAATGGGGGAGGCATGCCAGCACGATTCAAAGTCAAGAGTCAAGTGCTGATGGCGAAGATATTCCGAACTGGTGATGACCAGGGGCGGACGCACAGAGGGACAAATGGGGTCAACTGACCCCATGGCAGCTGGGAATTGCAGTGGGGAAGGAATGGTGTGACCCCATGGCTGGCTGGTGTGTGACCCCATGGCGCACACCAAGTGCTCGATGAAATGCCTAGCAAAGGAAGAAGAAGAAGCTTGCGTAGGCAGCCCCTGCCTTGCGCGCGCGCGAGCTTCTGGCTTTTTATCAAAACCGCTTGGCCAAAACGACGCCGTTTTGGTCCAGGCGTGTTAATTTTTTTTTTAACCTGGCTTCAAAACGACGTCGTTTTGAGCCAGGTTTTTGTTTTTCAAAAAAACAAAGAACCCTAGCCCATCTACCCGATTCTTCTTCCTCCCAGCAGCATCAGTTCTTCCCAAAACCTATTTTTTTTTTCTTCAAAATTCCCTTTCCTCTAAAAACCTAACTAATCCCCAACCTCCGCCCCGCCGCCCCTGGCCAACCACGTCAAGAAAAAATTAATGTTGTTGATTCAATATAGATTAGTCTTTATGATTTCCCTCTCTAATATATTTAATTAATTGATTCAATATATTAATGTTGTTGTGTGGGTTTATAATTGATGGATTTAATTAATTTATGTGTAGAAAAAATTATCATGGAACGATTAAAAAATAAAAGTGCCTATGGATAGTGAGTCTAATCTGGGTAGTTCTAGTTCTAGTGGACAATTGTAACTTGTATTTTGTAGTGTTATTTTCTTCTTGACAAAATTTCGAGACTTTACACTATGACCCCATGGCGACACAATCCTGCGTCCGCCACCGGTGATGACCGTCAGTCTCCGTAGAATTTTGTGAAGGTGCGGATCCAGAAGCATGAAGGACGCTGCACGGTGAATGTACGTGGGAATGAAATTAACGCACCCAATGCCGAAGACGTCGGGGTTTCCGACTTTAGCAACATAACTGATCACACCGGCCAAGCCGAAAGATCCACAGCCGTCCCCAAGCGTGATTACAACTTTGAAGACAATAAAATTTCAGCACAAGGAAGTAAGAGGGTTGGGATCCATAACTTTGACAACTATACCCTCAAGAATTCGAATGACGAAGACGATGCAGGCAGCTGGCGGGTCGGGTGATCAAGGCCATAAGAGGGGCCCCCTTACCTCAGCCCCAGCCTCCAACAAGAAGACATCGGCCTGGAAATAATAAATTAAAGTTAACATTACTTAAAGCATTTGGAGTGACGGGTTTGGGATTCCTTATTACTATAGGATTCTCATATATTTAGGTTTGTTTTCTGTTTCAAATAAGTCCCTACTATGTAGGGAGACTTGTTTTACTGTTTTGACTCTTTCCTTATGCACGTTACCACGTTTCTGTTAGTGTGGATCGTGGGCTGTATTTCAGCTGTTTGTTAGTTCATGCAAGGCTATATAATAGCCACAGGTTGCTGTTCAATAATAAGTCATTCAATCCAATTCTTGCATTTTAGTTCTTTGCTTTCTTGTTCTCATTCTTAACATGGAGAAGGACATTAATAAAATCGTAATATCAATCTGTTTTTCCATTCCATGCTTTAAAGTTTAACTTTAATTAATGTGTATTAGGTAATTCAGAAAATAAGAGCTGATACAATGGCTGAGGGCTCGTAGGGCTCTTTGCTTAGTGGATTGCCTGGTTGGATGATGACCCCAAGTTTTTCTCATTGGTGAGTTTCCTGGGTGAACAATTTTTCTGGTTTTGTTGTTCACAATTTTCTGGGTTTGTGTTCTTAATAGTTGACTAGTCATCGCATGATGTTCATGTATTTTTGGGTTTGTGTTCTTGCGGTTGACTAGTCATCATTATATGTTGTTTGTTGTTTACTTGATTATGATGCTTTCACACACTTTCACCATATTTGTTGCTAGCACAGGGGATACCTAGATTGACAGAGGTCCTTCTGAGTGCCTAGGTTGTCACTAGTAATCTTCTAGGCTTGCAGGTACAGATTGGTGTGCTATGTGTGTTCTTGGTTATGGCTTTCATGACTAGTTGTTGACTAGTCATAATAATCTTTGGTCAAGTTTTAAAGTGTGTGAATATTGTTGTGTTTGTTTGAATAACATTTAAATTTACCCCTCGTCACCTAAGTACCAATTTCAGCAATTGTAGGCTATTGGGCATACGGTCAAAAGGTATACCATACCCTAAACCAACGTTATATTGTCAGATTATTAATTCGGACTATTATTTGAATGTTTGAGCATAGTTTGAATTAACATTCTGATAATATAAAATATGTTAGATATCTGATAAAAGAACATTTAATTGCGACACACTAATATGTTTTCTCATTCGCAGATACCGGCACAAGGAGGCATGTTTGCAGCCTTGTTTGGCTTCCATGCGCTCGACACTTCCCAATTCATCTTAGGGCTTGCAAGTTTGTTTGTCATAGTCAATGCATTGAGCTCCTTCCAAATCTATGGCATGCTGATGTCACATTACACTAGGAGGTTCAAGAAGCCAGCTCCATGGTGGCTGAGGGCCATTGTGAGATGCATGTTTACTTATGGATGCTACTTCATGGCTGTGGCCATCCCCTTCCTGGGAATCGTGGCTGGTTTGCTAGGAGGGATTTCATTGCCTGTGACATTGGCCTATCCATGTTTCATGTGGATAAAGATGAAGAAGCCTAAGAAGTACGGCATAAGTTGGGGGGTTAACTGAGTGCTTGGGGTTGTGGGGATGATTTTAAGTGTTATGTTGACTGCGGCTGGTCTTTATGTTGTGATTGATACTGGTATTGAGGCGAGCTTCTTCAAGCCTCAGTGATTGAAAATCAATGTCAAATATATGATATATTTGTTGCGTCCAGAATTGTAAACTCTAGCTAGCATACGTAGTTTTGTTTTGGTTTTGTGATGTTTAAAGAAAGTGATTGATATTTGTAGCGAAATGTTTCCACATAGTCAAGGAGAATGCACAACATCTATGTCTCAAAAATCTAATTGGGCAATTTCCACATTATCATATATTCTCCTCCTGGGCCTAAATAAGGTTATAAAATCTGAACAAAGAGTGAACATTGGATTTTCTTAAAGAGAGAGCCCAAGGCCCAGCAGGGGAAAAATAGGAAACAGGGAGAGAGCCCAAGACCCATAAACAAAATATTTTTGTTTATTCCTCTCATTTCTCTCTCCTCTAAGTTCTCTGTGTTCTCTCACTTTTCTCTGGTTTCTTCTCTCTTTTCACTTCTTCTCTCTCTCGTTCTTTCTTTCCTCTCTTCTTCCTCACCGATTCTTTCTTCCTCTCCTTTCTCCGATTCTTTCTTTTATCTCCTCTCATCTCATTTATTCTTTCTTTCCTCTATTCTTTCTCACTGATTATTTCTGCCTCTCTTTCTCTTATTTTTTTTCCTTTTTTTTTTAATTTCTTTGTTTTCTTTCTCGCCAGATCTTTATTTCTTCTTCTCTTCTCCTCTTTGTCTGATATCTCTTTTTGTTTCTTACTTTCCTTTGGTGGATCAATTGGATCTGTTTGCCGGATAGTTTTTTTGGTATCTTTTAAGGTTCAGATATTGTTTTTCTTGTATGAATTCGGCGATTGACATTGCTTTGTGTAAAAATGTCAGTTAGGCTAAATCTACAATATCAGATTATCTTTCTTCTCCAAGTTTTCATCTCAAATATCAGATTTGCTTTAATTATAGCTCTGGTGCATTCAGAGAAACAGATATGGACTCCATTGAGTTCTTTCTAGTTTTCATCATAATTATCATGACTCTGTTCTTCATGTACTTCAGATCATTAACATCTTCTTCTTCTTCCACTTCTTCTGTTGCTGCTGTTGATACTTATATCCCCCCTCTTCACAAAAAGTATGATGTGTTTATTAGCTTCAGAGGTGAGGAAACACGCGATGGTTTTACCAGCCATCTTTACAAGGCTTTGCTTCGGAAGAACATTGAGACCTACATGGATGAAAGACTTGAGAAAGGAGACGACATTGGACCTGCCCTTCTAAAAGCAATCGAGAAATCGAAAATTGCACTAGTCATTTTCTCAAAAGACTATGCTTCTTCCACTTGGTGTTTGAAAGAACTTGTGCATATACTTGGATGCAAGAAAAGGCATGGACAGATTGTTATACCCATTTTTTATCGCATAGATCCATCACATGTACGAAAACAAAAGGCAACTTATGCACTTAAGGGCAGTAGGGATGAGGTGGCCAACTGGAGGGCTGCTTTGGAGGAAGCAGCCAATATTTCTGGGTTTTATGATTTAAGAAAAACAGGGTATACTAAATCTCTAGCTCGTATCAATTTCTACTTGTTTTCATTTGATTCATACTCATACTATTGTTTGTCTTTCATAACGATATTTGCCAGGAGGACAGAGGCCGATTTTGTTGAGGAAGTTGTTCAAGCTGTTTTGACAAAATTGAATATGTCTACAGGCTTCCCAATCCTAAAGCCCAAGAATAATACTAAGAGAGGTAAGGCCAAAAGAGGCGATGCCTTCAACTTTTCTGGGAATACAATTAAGGGGAGAAATTCAGGTAGGGTAGGAATTTTCGAGTTTGGCAACAAAAACGAATATAAAGGCCACAAGACAGAAAAACAAGCCGACTCAAGTAGTGGAGAAACCGACTCGGCCTCCGGTGGTGAAAACGAAGAGTGAACTCGGGTGATCTCTAGTCTGTAGGCCTCTTTATGTATGCACCATTTCTTATGTAATTTGATAATAAAGATTTATCCTTTATACAAACCCTTTAGTTTTGAGTTGGTTTCCTTTGCCAGATTCCCTCGTGTAGTTCTACCATCTAAAGATTATGTGAAGCGATCAGTGATCCATGATGATTGATGACTATCATAGACAGGCAATAAGGTCCCCATGATTGATGAAATTGTTTCTTCACCAAAGGTGTATTTCCTTTTAGTGAATGAAATGAATGGAATACAAACTCATGTGCAGAAATAGAAATCATGAACAAACTCTGCTGGTAAACTCATACAGGTGTAAAACCAATTAGACAAGAGTTGTAGCAATCCTACAAGATATGAACATCGTCGGTGAGCTGTAAAGCTGTAAAACCAGTCAATGTGCAACCATTCACTTATGTAATGATCATTGGGAATCCTTGTTAAATACATGATGGATGAAGAACATGGGAAACAAAGGATGGTGCTCAGCGAGTGGAAAAATGGGGGACCACTGTGAGCAGGGGGAGGGTGATGAGCAGAGGAACACGGCTGAAGGAGGGGAGATGGGGGAGATGGGGGAACGGGGGGAGTGCAGCGATGACCGATGGAGAGAGATGGTGCGGCAAATGGCGTGGGTCAATATCCATGGGCCCATCGGTTGGCCAGAGACACCATACGCCAGCCAAAATGGAAATAAAATGAAGGTCTATCTTCAGTTGATATGAGGATCGTGGAAAAAAAAAAAATTGGAAAAAAGGTGGTCTTCATTTCACCAAAATTCCTAAATTATAAGAAGGAAAAAGAAAATAAGAAAAAACAGCTGGAGAGAGAGGAAGAAAGAAGAAGTGGAAAAGGAAGAAAGAGGGTTATAACTTATAACCAACGGAGAGAGGAAGAAGAACGTTTTAATATTTTTACTATTTTAACCTATATATTATATCTATTTCTTATAATAATATTACATATGGTAGCCTACCCAAGCCCAAGGCACCGGCCCTGCCTTCGTCTCTTCCTCTTTAAAACTAACCCAAGTTAAAGAACACCAACAAAAAGACTTGAGTTAAAGGAGTTGAAAGAAAAAAAAAGGGAAGAAAAAAATAAACACATGTTGTTTTGTAAAGAAGCCACGTTGGTTGTTGAGGAGGAATGGCTCCTGATATATTAGGAGCCAAGCATTATCCTAAAGAATTTGGACAATTTTCTCATAACATCCCTTTCAATTGTATCATGATAATATAATTTAATCATAATAATAATAATATCCTTAGTTACTAAATTTTTATTAGATATTTATAAATAAACCCAATCCTAGACATGTATTTATAAAAAAATTCAAACACTATTTAAACATAGAAACATACCCAAAATCAACCCCTCAATCAACAATTGTATATTTTTTGGGTGTGTTTATAAATGGGTTTTGAGTGTGTGTAATGATGAGTTTTGGGTGTGTTTATAAAGTATTTTGGGTGTTGTGTTTTTTTATAATTTCAGCCCCCATTTTGGGTGTTTTAGTGAAACTCCCAATTTTTATACCTGGAGTTTAGAATTTCGATGTGACTAATAACATGTATAAATATGGTAAAAAAATGTGGTGAGTCTAGTATTATTCTAGAAGTATGCCAAAACAAATGATTAACACCATATTAACTTACTAACTGGTTAACATTAATTTAAAAATTAAAGCTGCGTTCACCACTTAAGCATTTAACAGATTGGTTGATGGAAGGAGTTAATATATAAGTTTTATTTGAAATCAACCTTACAATTCGAGGGGTTTTAAGTAATTGACTTTTCGTTGGTCGGCATCATATCCTCTATATATATTGATGATGATCACCAAACAAATAATATTTATGTTAATAGTTGTTGACAGCGTCAAAGTTCAAAGGGTAGTTTGGTAACTAAAGTAGTCCTTAGGAATATGTACAGAGTACTAAGTTAACATATAATCTATATATATAAAGCAAAAGGCAGAGAATGGTGAAACATTCAAAATACCAGAAAATGCCCTTGGTTAATGCAAACATTAAGAATTGAAATTATTAATTAAATGAGGATAATATAGTAAATTCACACTTTTTCATATTTAAAAAAATTAAAATTAAAAGAAAAATAAGATAACACAACTATCCATTATCTTTTTTAATTTTTTTATAAAAAGCCTCTCGAGGCGTGGAAGCGCGTGCGGAGAGGCTAGTATATAAGAACGAAAATGAAGTAGCAGAGCCCTACCTTAGCAATAGAGAACCAAATATACCTATTCTCATAATAAAGGGAGAGCTCAAACAGTTTTAGAGAGAGCAGAAGTCTTGAGCCGTTCCTGTTGTTGCTGGGATTACTGCTGCTACGCATAGGATGAATTCAGAAGCTGTGTATTCAAGGAAGATGGCTCCAGGTATGTCTTCATGTCTCTATACGTATTGCCGGTTGTGTGTAAGATCTAGAACATGCATATAATTAATCTAACAGCATCTTCCCTTACCCTTTATTCCTTATCTCTTCTCTCTCTTTTCTCTCTCTCTCTCGCCTTTTTCTTCTTTCCAAAGAGGGCAAATACATTATTACAGTGGGGTTTCTTTGTTATCTTTTTTCTTTAGGCCACGAGGGAGAAATAACAGAGGGGATGGGGGGAGTGAATGGGTCTGTGTCTGTGGGTTTTTATGTTCTCTTTTTCTTCAATTTTTTTTCCAAAATAAAAATAAAAATTGAACAAAGGTAGAAGAAGAGGCCAATAGAAGCCGACGTCGTGACAATTTTTTGCCCCAAGCCAACCCCAGCACATTGTAGCCAAATCATTCTCATAAAATGAAGAAAAAAAATGAAAGATAGAGGAGAGAGAGAGAAGGGGGAAATGCCCAGTTTTCCAGCTGAGAGAAGAAGAAAAAAATCACCCATCACAAGAGGAAGAAGAGAAAAGGAAAGAGAGTGAGAGAGAGGAGTGAACTCGGGGGAGAGAAAAGAAGAAAGAAGAAGAATAGATATTGGCGGAGAGAACGAAGAAGAAGAAAAGAAAGAGAGAAAGAAGAAGAAAAAAGAAAGAGAGAAGGAAAGGAAATAAAAAAAGAAAGAGGAGAGAGAGAGAGAGAAGACTGAAATCGGAGAGAGGAAGAAAGAAGGAAAAAAAAAAAGACATCCAATCTGAAGCGTTGAAATCATCCCACGGTCAAAAAACAGAAATCCGTAACCACTCCGCATTTTCTGACTTCTCAATGGAGAAGTTTCCCTCATTTCGCTATCTTCTCTAAGTTCTCTGTAGGCCTGGGCGCGGATCGGTTTGGAACGGTAGAGGGCTATTCCGTTAACCAAATCAAAGACTTCGGTAGACCATTTTTCTCTTCTGTTAACCAAACCAAAGACTTCGGTAGACTTCGGATCGGTTAACCTAACATTCGGTTCAGAACGGATCGGTACGCCGTAGTACCGTAATAAAAACATACTAATAAAAATACAATTTATAATACTTTCACATAACATAAGTTCTTGAACAAATACACCAAAATTATCCTTTTAAAATATAAAAATCTAATAACCTAATTCATCCAAGTATGAAATCAAACAACTTAGTCACTATATCATTCAATATGTACTCAAGATGTATTGGGAGCCACTTGTGTTTGTTGTTTGAACTTTTGAGTGTTCTTTTTATTAAATTCTCTACATTTATGTAAATGATTTTGACATTTGTTTTGCAGTGGGTTCTTTATTTTTTTCATGTTAAATCCAACCATATAAAGTTTATAAAATTTGGATCAACAGTTAGAAAGTTATAGCTGAAAAACGGGACAAAGGTCGAAACTGGAAAACATAGGAAGTTCATAAATTCCTCTCTAACCAAAAAGTGCTACAGTACCCGGATAAGTGATACAATGGTGATAAAGTAGTGATACAATGGTGATAAAGAAGTGATACAGTAGTGATAAAAGAGTGATACAAAATGCTGATTGTATTTACCTTTGGTTTCTTGTTTTGTATTTAAATAATAAAATAAGTATAAATATCGGATCGGTACGGGTTTCCGTCGGGTTAGGAATTTTGTTTCCGTTAACCAAACCAAACATTTCGGTAATTTTCGGATCGGAATAATTAAAATTAAAAAATAATTATTTAACCAAACCAAACCAAACCGTCGGTACAATAAACGGTCGGACGCGGATAATTCGAAGTAGCTAAAGGATGCACAGTAAACATAGAAGAATTCTGAGAGAGATTGATTGCAGGAGCTGAGTCCATCTCAATGATGAGACAATTGATGCCTTCCTCAATTGCTAACTTCAAACCAAAGAAAAGACCCCATATCTCAGCCTCAAGAACTTGACCTTTCCCCAGATTAACAGCAAAACCACTTACCCAAGTCACCAGAAGAGTCACGAATGACTCCCCCAGCACTAATGCAACCAGTAACACTTCTCCTTGAACCATCCACATTCAATTTGAACTGTCCAAGCCTAGGAGGCTCCCAGGCAACATGAATTTGAACTTTATTTACCCCTTTAGTGCGATTAGAAGCTGACTTAATCCACTCTTGGGCTGCCCCACAAATAACTTGTCTAGGACTAGAGAGGACTGTATCCTCATTCTGGAAAACATGCTTATTTCTCCAACACCATAAATGCCAGCAAGTAAACACAAAAATAGTACTCCAAGGAACATCATCATTCCATTTCTCCCTGGAAAGCACATTGACCTTCATCCAAGGCTGAGCATCTAAATGATTATGAGCATACGCAGGGATAATAGCATTCCACGTAGATCGAGCTCGCTCACAATCACGAAGAATGTGAAGAACAGTTTCAGGAGGCCAAGAACAAAAGCCACATGAAGGGTCAGAAGCCAACTGCCTTCGAACCCGCTGAATCATTAGATAAAATTTTGCCTTGAGAAGCCAGCCACATAAAGTATTGTAGCTTAGGAGGAACATTTAAACTCCACAAGGATTTCCAACAAGAGTCAGGAAAAGAACAACCTAGAAAGAATAAACTATAAGCAGATTTAACAGAAAAGTTGCCATTAGCACTAACCTTCCAAATTTGAGTATCAGGTAAAGAGCCCAGAAACCCCATAGGGACACTAATGACCTGTTGAACAAGGTCTTCACAAAGAACAAGTCTCAACTTATCAATATCCCACCAATCATTTTTAGAAAAACTTGAAACAGAACATTTGCTATCATGAATGGTGAGAACTCCAGCCTGCTGCATTAAAGGGGCATCAGTAACCCAATTATCCTCCCAGAATTTTCCAACATCTCCCCGACCTATTCTCCAACACATTCCTTGCATAAGTAACTGAGTACCATGTATAATACTCCTCCAGGTAGTGGAGCAAACCTGCCTTGCTCCAAGAGAATTATCTAAAATAGAAGTCCCTTTAAGATACTTAGCCTCATAAATTTTTGCCCATAAACCATTGTCCTTAGAATGCAATCTCCACCCAATCTTAGCAAGAAGAGCCTGGTTCATACTAGCAGTCTTTTTAAACCCCAAACCTCCTTTACCTTTAGGCCTACAAGCCAAATCCCATTGATAAAGATGGATCTTATATTTCTTCTCACTGCTGCCCCAGAAGAAATTACGATTAAGCCGATCCAAATCATTACAAACACTAATAGGCAGTTTAGTAGTTTGCATGGCATAAATAGGGATAGAAGTTGTAACTGCTTGAATTAAAGTAGCTCTGCCAGCTAAAGAAAGAAGCTTACTCTTCCAAGATGCCAAGCGATTGTGCACCTTATCCACTAAAGAACTATAAGTGTGCTTTCCAACTCTAGAATGCAGAAGAGGCATTCCCAGGATACTTGCCAATGTTATTAGTAAGAGGAGAGCCACAAATCAAACTTATCTCCTTAGCAACCTCATTACAAATGTTAGGAGAGCAGAAGACAGCAAACTTATCAAGATTGACTACTTGTCCAGACGCAGAGCAAAACAAATCCAGACAACTCTTCATAATTTTAGCTTGATTAGCACTAGCCTCCGCAAACAACACAAGATCATTAGCAAAAAAAAGATGGGAGATCGAGGGCCAGATTGAGAAGATTTCACAGGCCGCCACTTCTTTTTACTAACAGCATCATAGATAACATGAGCGAGTTTTTCAATACAGAGAACAAAGAGATAGGGAGATAGGGAGATAGTGGATCTCCCTGTCTAATACCATTCGTTGGACTAAAAGGAGTAGTCAGTTCCCCATTCACATTAATCTAATATCTCACAGACTGAACACAATTCATTATCAACTTAACAAAAGGAGCAGGCAGCCTCAATTCAAGAAGGACAAACTCAACAAAACGCCAATTCAACCTGTCATAGGCCTTAGAGAGGTCTATTTTCCAAGCAACAAAACCCTTTTTCCCTTTAGACAACTTAAATTTATGCATTAACTCCTGAGCAATAAGGATATTATCTGTAATATGTCGTCTAGGGACAAAACTAACTTGGTTGGGACTTATAAGATCAGGAAGGATGGGCCTTAAACGAGCCACAAGGATTTTAGAAATAACCTTGTACAGAGTAAAGCATAAGCTTATAGGCCTAAACTGGGCCATAGAATGGGGACTTTGCACTTTAGGCACCAAATTTATTAAAGTGTAATTCAGCTTGTCAAGGATGTTGCACTTCTTAAAAGCTTGAGACACCATTGCAAAAATATCATCAGCACATTTATTCCATTGAGCTTGATAGAAACAAGCTGGAAACCCATCTACACAAGGAGCTTTCAAACCTCCAATCCCAAACAAGCTTTGTTTAATCTTAGCCATATCAACTTTTTTCTCAAGCAACTCCAAATCAGCAGAATCAATAACAGGGAACAACTTAGGTAAAGTCAGATCTCTCCGCTTTACAATCTCTTGAGAAAACAACTGCTCAAAATACGCCATAGCCAAACCTTTAATGCCTTGAGCTTCCTCAACCCAGGCACCCTCATTATTCTTTAATCTCTCTATTTTATTCCTACGCCGCCTAATAATAGTAGTAAGATGAAAGAATTTGGTGTTTCGATCACCTTCCTGAAGCCACTGGAATCTGGATTTTTGTTTCCAGAACATAGCCTCTTGCTCCAACACACCATTATACTCCTCAATCAAAGAAATTTCCAAGTTACTCAAAAAAATATTTGAACTACTGCACAAAGCTTTTTGAATACCATTAAGACGAGCCAACAAATAGGCCTTCCGCTTCTTAATATGTCCAAAAACATTAACATTCCAATCTTTTAGAGGCTGAACCAACTGATAAGTTTTATCCAAGGCCGAGCCAACTGCTTGTCCCCAAACATCAGAAATAAACACATTGAATTTCTCATGTTGCATCCACATTGCTTCAAACCTAAAAGGCCTTAAGTGTGGAGAAACAATAAAACGAGAGTGCAACGCAATCTTGATTGGATTGTGATCAGAAGTAGTCCTAGGCAAATGCTGAACATTAGCCTCTGGAAATAACCTTCTCCATTGCATATTACAAATAGCTTGATCTAACCTTGCATATACTCTCTTATTATTCCATGTAAATTTGGGTCAAGAATAACCCAAATCAATCATCTCATTGCCATCAACCCAGTTTCTAAAACCTTTAGATTTGCACTCTAGAGCTCCACCAAACTTCTCATCAACAGCAAGCAACTCATTAAAATCCCCGGCTATCAACCAAGGCATATTATGACTTGCAGCAACAAAGGAGAGATAGTCCCACATTTTCACTCACTTGACAGCATTAGGACTAGCATAAACACCAGTAAAAAGCCAAGGGTCTTGACCATTGCGAGCCACACAAGCAGAAATTGTTTAATCAGAAGTACCAACAACTTCTACATGAACTCTGGAATCATCCCATAAAAGCCACAAACCACCAGAGAAACCCACAGCGTCAACAACTTCAAAGCAAGGAAAGCCAAGAGACTTAACTACATAAATAGCTTTTGCTCCACTTATACGAGGCTCACAGATAAAAAGCATATCCAATCGATGAGTGCGAATCAAATCAAGCACATTAGACTTAAATTTGGAGCTCACTGCTCCTCTAACATTCCAGCAACAAAAATCCATAAAACACCAATTAAAGAATAAAGTAACCTTAAGGGCTAAAACCCTTTTATTAAGACTCAAAAGTCATACCTTCACCAGGAGTGAAGGCATTACTTGCCAATTGTCCACCATGTGAACTAATATGTCCTTCCAAAAGGTCCATCTTCTCTGTGGGAGCCACACCCTCACTGCGAGAAGGGATTAGCACTTCATCATCACTGTCAGAACCAGAGTTGTCATCCCTACTAGTAGCGATCTCCCCTATATTGGGTGGCTGATGCCCAAAGATATACAACCCTTTTTCCTTTTGAACTGGTTGTCCACTGCCCCAACTCGCAAATTGCTCAGGTAGAGAACCAGGTAACAACACTCTTCTTGCCTTGAAATCCCACCCTTCCTATAGAATCAGAAGTGCCAATGGTACTTTTACTTGCCACACTAGCAGCCTGGCGATTTCCAGGGGTATTTCTAATTGCCACACCAGGATTCTGAAAATTATCCTTCACACGGTTCTTCAGGCAAGCTCTTGTTCGAAATATCCTCCAAAGCATGCTTAGCAACAGACTTTTTACCCTTAGATTTTGTCTGAACCTTATTTCCCATATTCAAATCAGTCAAGAAAGATTGCATTGGTCTGTTACCAAGCTCTGATCAAAAAACTCACTGCTATTCCCCTCATCCCTTCCAAAATTCTCACCAATTTGCCTAAGAGCATCAAACCTTGAGCCCTTATTTTTTACCCCAGAATCCTTGCCTCCCACTTCCTTAAAATTAGACTGAGGCCTGCGCCTAGGGGGAACATTCATCCATGGCCCTCTCAAGCTCCTGTTAGACTCATAGTGAGCCCTGTTAATTCCCACTAAACTACCCCCCACAACATCAACACCCATGGCAGTAGGAATCTCATCATTTATGGTTTCAGCATCTTTAACATTCAATTCACACTTCTCTCGTTTATGGCCATACCTCCCACAGAGATAGCATATATCAGGCAGCCCCTCATACTCTATGTTATACCAATTTTGGTTTATTTGGACAAAAGCATCTAAAGGCTTAGTGAGATCCAATTCCACACACAACCGAGCAAACTTGCCCCTATTTTGAGCAGTGGTAAGAGAATCAATCTTTAACAATTTCCCCAATAAATTCCCAACTCGTTTCAGCGACCAAATATAGAGACACTCAAGTTGAATAGCAAAGACACGAAGCCAAACAACCATTCGAGTGATATGTGCAGGAGCTGGACAAAAGCCAAGCCTCCATTTTTGCATGACTAAATATTGACCAGCTATTATCCAAGGACCTCCAGATGAGAATAAAATTGAAGTCCTCCTCAAGCTCAAATTTTACCACAAAATAGTCGTTCACCAAATCTATCAATTTCCACTCCCTTCTCAAACTCCATTTCTGGTGTAATCGATCATGTAAATAATTATAAGTATGAGACCTGCCCAAGAGCTTAATAATCAGAGCATTCTTCCAAGGTCGACATAACCTATCCATTGCCTTATCAAAGAATTGAATACTAGGGCCTCGATCACCCCGAGAAATAACCACATCCTCCTCATCATTGAGATCCTCATAAGCATCATCCAAACAATTAACATCTATACCCACATTCTTAGTCAAATTCACTTTGTTCATAAGCTTATCACGAAAACTATCAGAACCAAGGTGAAAACGAGATACCTGCTCAGAGTCAACAATAGGCGTCCTGGTCCTGCATCATAGGTGAATCAGAATCAGCCACAACACACTCAGGTTCAGCATTCTCTGATGCTCGACTTCGCTTAGGCAAACGATGGTGATTCAAGAAAACTCCAGGTGAGCCTTCCGCCATGAATAGAAGAAAATCAGAGGAAAATAAACCAGAAATGAAAGAGAAACTGTTTGGAAACCACCACAATGGCAGTTTCCAGCAAGAGTCGAATCGAAAACGGACGAGATCTGAAAAGCCAAGAAAAATCGCTCGTGCTTGAGGCGCGTACAAAAAAGGCAGCTGGTCTAACTAATACTTTCTTCTTTTGTTGAGTTTAGAATTTCGATGTGACTAATAACATGTATAAATATGGTAAAAAAAATGTGGTAAGTTTAGTATTACTCTAGAAGTATGTCAAAACGAATGATTAATACCATATTAACTTACTAACTAGTTAACATTAATTCAAAAACTAAAGCCGTGCTTAAGCATTTAACAGATTGGTTGATGGAAGGAGTCAATATATAAGTTCTATTTGAAATCAACCTTACAAATAATTGATGATGATCACCAAACAAATAATATTTGTGTTAATAGTTGTTGACAACGTCAAAGTTCAAAGGGTAGTTTGGTAACTAAAGTAGTTCTTAGGAATATGTACAGAGTACTAAATCATGCAGATGATTAACATATAGGGTAAACTGCCAAATTGCCCCTTGAACTTGCACATAACTATCAATTTATCCCCTGACTTTTTTTTTAGTGAAATAAGGGCTCGAATTAAATTTTATTATCAATGTTCCCCTTGCTGTCTAAATCATCAACATTTCATCCAATTTGCTGTTAAATATGAGGGCAAATTGGTCGTTTCATATGTTAAAAATAATTAAATACTGTAAAATAAAATAGTATGACATATAAAATGAACAAAAAATCATTTTAATAAACAGAAGGGTGGAACCCACCCATCCTTTCTTCTTCTTCTTCTTCTTCTCTCTCTCTCTCTCTCTCTCTCTGCAACCAAACCCTTTCTTCCCTCTCTCCCTACGACTCCCTCTCTCTCTGACTCTCCCCTCTCTCTCTCTCTCTGCCCTCTCTATCGATCTCTCTGTCCTCTCTCTCTCTCTCTCTCTCTCTCTCTCTCTCTCTCTCTCTCTCTCTCTCTCTATAAGACCAAACCCATCAGCCCCCACCCTCCAAACCTCCCCATTTTATTCAGATCTTGAATCCATTGATGAGTTGTGCAATTTAGGGTCGAGATTTTGGGTGAAGGGGCAATGAACTTGTGAGGTGAAGAGGTCTGGACCTTTAAGGCTATGGGGAAAAAATCATAGGGGAAAGGGCGCGAATGGGTTTGGGTTTGTGGGTAGGGATAGGGTTTTCTTTTCTGCAAATCCCGATCTCATTTCTTCCATGGCTGAATTTAATGAGGCTTGCCATTTGTGATTTTGTGCTTCTTTTTCTTTACTCTATGTTCCATGTTTCTGATTGGCACAAAGCCACGCCTGTGGCTTTTGGGAATTATCATGATTCATGAAGCTCCAATGGCTGTTTGAATTTGAGAGGTTGAGTAAAGAGATTGAGGTGAGGGTGGTTGTGGCTGCCAGGGGTTGGGTAAAGAAAGAGAAAGAGGAGGATTAAAAAATTTAGCCTTGCCTTGCTTTTGGTTGTCAAAGCTCTGTGCTCAATGGCGAGGTGTGATGGCGATGGTGGGGAAGAAAGGTGATGGCTGTGGGGAGAGTTTTTTGTTTTTGTTTATTTTCTTCTCTTTATCTTTTTTTAAAAAAAAATTATTTTAAAAAAAAATTTATTTTTAATCATTTAACTGAAAATTGGATGAAATGTTAAAAATTTGGACGGCAAGGGGAAAATTGAGAATAATATTTAGTTTGAGCCCTTAATTCGCTAAAAAAAAGGTCAAGAGGTAAATTGATAATTAGGTACAAGTTCAGGGGGCATTTCAGCAGTTCACCCTTAACATATAATATATAAGAACGAAAATGAAGTAGCAGAGGGACCTTAGCAATAGAGCACCAAATATACTTAAGAGCAATATTAGGAAAAAGAAAAAAAAAATTGTTGCTCCAATGAAGCGAAACAAGTTGGTAAACATGAAAGATGCTTTGGTGCTATGCAAGCATAATAATTAGGCTAAAATGCAATTTTGCTCCCTTTCAATTTTCTCTTTATTTTTTTGTTGTTGATAAATTAAGAACTTATACTACATAAAAGGGCCAATTAGAGACTCGCCGTCAATTAAGAGGTAAATTCATAATTTTAAAGGAAAATAATAATAATAATAATAATAATATATATAAAAAATTCATAATTTTTTTGGATGTCCATCCACATTTCCGCCATCTCCCCCACAACCCTTACCCCCTCTCTTCGATGCACCTCCCCTGCCAACCTAGCCCCACCCTCGATCCACCTCCCTCTCCTTTCTAGCTCTCTGTCTCTCTCGACCCCTCCCAAACAACCCACCCACTATCATCAACCCCTAAGGCCATCTCCAGCCATAGGCCATAGGCCAAATATAGCCCTAAAATAATGCAAAACTCATCTCCAGTCATGGGCTAAAAAAAAATTTGGCCAAATTTGGAGGGCCACATTTGGCCTTTTAGCCCTCCAACAAGGCCAAATGTAGCCCAGCTTTGGCCTAGGCCAAATTTTTTTGTGGGCTCAGCATATGTGCTTTCCAAGAGAAGAAAGGATCACGCGTGGGTAAGAGCACGAAACATCTCGTGCAACTGGAGATCCAAACAGTCAATATTAAATATTTTTTTATTTATTTAAAACCTTTTTAAATGTTTTAAATTCATTTTGTTTTAATATATATATATATATATATTAAAAAATATTGTCTCTAAATCGTAGTTTAATTAAACAATACATAATTGCGAAATATATGAGTGTTGTACCATAGTTTTTCTCACAATAATAAAATATGAAGGGCCCTAAAATATAGTCATGCATGGCTGGAGATGAAATTTTTTTAGTTTTTTAGTTAAATACCCAATTCTACACCTAGTTCTATTACAAAACCCTATACCATTTAGTCTTTATAAACATACCCAAAATAAACCCAAAAATCAACAATTGTATATTTTTTAATTTAATTAATAAGATGAAATATCTTTATTACCCTTTTTTGCATTAAATTAGTTTTGGATCTCGTTTGAAGCCTCAAACCCCTTTCCTGCTTCAAACCACCATCTCTCCTCTGTTCTCTCCCTTCTTCCCTCCTCTCGCCTTCAAAGTAAACCAAACAGTCTCAAAGCCATGGACCAACACAAGACCGACGACAATCTCCATTACGCCGGTGGCCTCACACGTGTTCTCGCCACCGATGTCTCCATTTCCTTTGCAGGTTTGTTCCATCTGCTTCAATTCGTTATTTCCCTTTTGATTTTTGCTTAATTAACTTGATTTTCGACTTGATTTTAGTTTCTTCGTTGAATTTGGTGCTAATTTCTATTTTTTTGATATGAACAGAGCTAATGGTTAAGCTCGCTGAGTTCTGTGGCTACTCTGAGATTTGAGGTATCAATTGCCGGATGAAGGTGTTCAGAATGCCGACGCTGATGGTGATTGCAAGAAGAAAGAAGATGAAGACGATTTCTCTTTCGCATGCACCAACCCCGACGGATCGCCGATTTCCACCGACGATATATTCCAAAATGGCCAGATCCGTCTTGTGTTCTCGATTTTGAACCCGGATCTCTTGTTTGCAGATGCGACGACGATTTTTCCAGAGCCAGAGGGTTGTCGCTTCCTCTTCCTCTCTGCGGCAGCCATTGAAGAAGCTCATCAGTGACGCCTCTGATGTATGTATTTTCACCGTTTATTCTTATGTTGATTGCTCATTTCAATATTTTCTAATGTTTATTGTATGAATTCTTGTGTTTTCTATTTGTGTTTGGCTTGTGAACATTTTAAATTCAACGACTTAGTTTGTATGGCTTAGGTTAGAGATTTGTAATGTATCTATTTTATGTCACTTGACTAGTTAATTAATGAGAGAAATAAACACATAATTGTATACAACTGTAGTGTTAATGTTTGCACTCCTGAACTTTTTGAAATGCTGCTAATTATACAAAAAAGCAATCGGTGGAAATCCTTGGACGAATTGACAAAACATTGAAGAAAATAAAACGTACATGATTAGACATGAAAAGGAAGGCATTGCAAGAGGGAAACAACTGAGTCTGAGTTCTATTAAAAATAATAATTTTAAAAACAAAACCAGAAAATGACTACTGAGTTCAATGGTCAAAAAGATTGAAAGCTTGTGTTGTGGAAAAAGATTGCAAAGCAAACAGGGCACTCGTTATTTTTAACAAAAAAGTAAGCATCAATCATCACAATTTTCTTCAACCTTGCTTGAGTTTAATCAACAAATATGATTACCCGTTTGTTGTATACAGGTCAAGTAAGACAGTTAGAGAAAAATAAAGTAATTTTCTGTTCATGATGCATGACTTGAAAGTTGGTTTATTTATTGTACTAGTTTTGTGCAATTGTTTTTGCTTTTGAGTTGTAGCTGAAAGAGAGTTGCTCTCTTTGCTTTGCAAGTTTGTAATGGAATTGCAGCTGAATTTAATGGTCAGACTTTGATTTTATTTTGGTCTTCTGTTATTTTGATGAAGAGAGATATTATCATTTTGAACTTATTTTAAGTGTGTCGTGTGATTGAATTTATTCATAATATGGCATTTGCAACAAGCCAATTTTGGCTTTTTGGGTGGTTGTGGGTCTTATATATGACTTTTGTAAATTTCAACAAGCTGGTAAGTTGATTTGTAGTATACAATTTGTTATCTGTAAGTGGTATAAACAGTTGTTAACTTCCAGGAAGTGGTATGAACAGCCGTTATACTGTTCATACCATGCAACTAAGTTGATTTATATAACATAGTATTAACAGTGTACTTCTATGACATAGTATTAATAGATTTTCAGTAACAAATTATGCTCTATATTTTGCTCTATATATGGCTGTGCACTTGAAGTTTATGATATGCAAAATATGATTTTTACTAGGAAAATAGTTCTATGACATACTATTAACAATGCACTTCTGTGACATAGTATTAACAATGTACTTTTTTTTCTTGTAGAGATATTTCCTTTTGCCTTTGCGATTGTATCTAGTGAAATTGTGGACAATTGGAGGTGGTTGCAAAGGATATCGAATCTCTTGTTAGGCTTTTTTGGATTTTTTGTATGAAATGGAATTTACAATGTTTTTCTAATGAAATTGTATTAACAATGTACTTCTATAGCATGGTATTAACAATGTACTTCTATAGCATGGTATTAACAATGCACTTTTATGACATGGTATTAATAATGTACTTTTATGACATGGTATTAACAATGCACTTCTATGACATGGTTTGTGGAGGTTTGATGGAGAATGAAGGGTCGTGGGGACAAACCCTTGGTTTTCTGATTTTTTTTATTTTGAAGTTTGGGTTTTTTCAAAAAAATTTGATATGGGCTCATTGGGCTTGTTTTGGGTTTTTTTGGGAATTTTGTTTTGGGCTTGTTTTAAGTTAATCAATGGCAGAGATGTAATTTATAGGAACTTCAATACTAATTTCATATGTAGTAAATGGTTTTTGGGTGTATTTCTAAAGTGCATTTCATATAGGGGTTTTTTTATAATTTCAGCCCCTATTTTGGGTATATTACTAAAGCTCCCAAAAAATTTAGCCCTACACTATTCTTTAAAAAAATTAATATTTTGGAGGGCTAAATTTTTAGCCCTGTACCACATTTAGCTAGGGCTGCACATTTATACCGAAAACCCGACTGAACCGGATTGGTTTTGGCGGGTTGGTCCAGTTTTTATAATTAAAATTATTGAAATCGGCAGAAAAACCTACCGACCCGATGGTGAAACCAGTTTGAACCGATTTTAATATTTTCAAACCGTCGAAACTTTAAACCGGACCGCTTCCATGTAAATTGTCTAAAAATTCATTGTAAGTGCACTGATGGGAGTCAAACTCTGTTCAGGGCGCAAGCACAAAGCCCAAATTCCACTGGACTGATGCGTTTTCTTGTGAAATGCATGTATGATTGTAATATTTATTACAATCTAAGGGTCTGTTTGGCACACCTCCTTGGATTGGACTAGCTTAGACTGGCTTAAATAACCCCCATAACCCACGTTTGGTGCAGCGCTTCTTTAAGTTAAATGAGACTATACAATCCGGGCCTATGAAAAACGCTTCGCTCGTTCACGCAAAATAGAGAGCTCCGTGGAGGTGCCGCTAAATAACAAAGTCATTGTTTTGGACAATCCGAGTCTGCCATTATCCAATGTTGCTCTGCCCTTCTCTTTCCTCTTCAACATTGCTCTGGCCTTTTCCGTTTTGCTTTGTTTTCCTCTGCCAGACCACCACCATCAGACCCATAACGAGCCACCACAGACCCAATCGAATCATCATCATCACCCAATCAGTCAATCAAACCATCATTACCACCCATAACCAACCACCACATACCCAGGTCAACCACCATCACCACCCAATCGAACCACCACAACTATTATTTAATGGAACCATAGAGAGAGAGAGAGAGAGGTTGATTCAATTGGATCTGTGGCAGCATGAAGAGAGAGTGAAAAGAAGGGAAGGAAGAAGAAAAGAGAAAGGAACGAATAGGAAGAAAGAAACAAAGAAACAAGAAACGGCCTGGGAAGAAGAAAAGAGGAAGGAAGAGGGAAAAAAGAAATGGGCCAGGAAAGAAAAGGAAGAAGAAAGAAAAAAGAGAACAAGGAGAAAAGAAAAATAATAAAAAAAGATAAGATATTTTTAGTCTTTAAAAAATATTAGAATTTTATTTATTTACTTTTTATTTATTTTTAGGTCCAAAATCCTTAATTAAAATTAAATATTAAACTAATTATTTTTTAGTCCGACACAACACCAAACATAGGTCTTCATTAGTTTTACAATCCAGCTTCTTAGTCCAACGCAACACCAAACATAAGTTAGTACTTAATCCAGCTTAGTCCAATCCGAGCTAATCTAAGACAATCCCAAAATTTAGTCCAGTCCATAACAGTCCGTCGTACCAAACGACCCCTAAAAGAATTAAAAAAACATTTAAAAAAAAAGTTAGGTTTCCTGCCCCACGAAGTCTCCTTTTCCTATTCTTTTTTTCTCCTAGCCGTCGCTTTCTTCTTTCTTCTTCCTCATTTTTCTTCTTTTCTCCCAGCCGTCACTTTCTTTCTTCTGTTCTCTCTCCATTTTTTCTTCTTTCTTCCTCCTCTCGCCATTGGCTGCATCTTCTTCTTCTTCTTTTCTTCTTCTTCCTCCCCACGAAGTGGTCTTCAAGCCCTCAATCTCAGTTCAATCCTCTGCCTCAATCTCAGTTCAATCCTTCGCCGAACCGCACCGCACCGCACCGACTTCTCGGCGCGCCGATTGTAGTTGGTCTTACATCTCCTCGGCGCGGTGGTGGTCTCCAAAATAGCTACGCCGATGACCTCCGGTTCGGTATTCGGCAACTCTTCCAAGCCACTCGTCATCGAACCGTGTGCAGCCCTACATTTAGCCCTATGACTGGAGATGGCCTAACCTACCAAAAAAAGAAAGATAGTGAATTTCCAACTCTAGGAAGATGATACTTGCAATGATTCTTACTAATCCCCCTAGCCACCATTTACGTTTTTCTAGGGTTTACTATAAAATCAACATCTTCAGTTTCTCCAAAAACCAGGACCAGTGAAAGAGTAAAATCTAGAATTTTGAATTTTCATCTTTACAAGTCTTGCAAGGTGAATTTCCTCGGCAACCAAACAGATTATACAATTGAAAAATGATGCAGAATTAATAAATTGCGGAGAGAGAGAGAGAGAGAGAGAGAGAGACTGTCGGCCTCTTCGACCTCGCCTAAAAAAGAGAAAGAATCAAAACCCAGAATTGAGCAAAATGAATAAATTGAAGATGAAAAAAAGAAGTGTCTTTTTGAGTTATTCAAGCATGGTAGAAAGAGAGAGTGTAATTGGTACTTAGGTGAAGGAGGTAAATTAAAACCCCAATGGACAGATGTATGAAAATAATGATCAAATAAACCTGGAGACAATATGATTGGTCATTAATTAGTCATAGACCTATGAACATATAAGCATAACACAGATGCACAACATATCAAATATTCAAATCCCTGCAAGCCTAGAAGATAACTACGTGACAACCTAGGCACTCTAGAAGGACCCGTAAATCTAGGCATCCTCTATGCTAGCAACAACTAGAGTGATAGGTGTATGAACATTCATCAACCTTTCAGATATAACGCAAAGAGTATGACTAGGCATATAAATCAGAGAATTGCACTAGAAATGTTTACCCATAAACCAACCATTAGGAAAACTGGGGGTCATCACTCCAACCAGGCAATCCACTAAGTTAAGAAGGTTCTTACAAAAAAAGTAATCACAAGCTCAAGCAATCCTAGGTCTATTTAGGAAATGAGCACTACCTCTATGTGCAACCTTCTTCTCCAAACTTAGTTGAGCTAGTAGCTTGTCCTTCATGGAAATGGCAACTAGTCCATCAGCTCCTTCACCTCATGGCACCGCAACTGAGCTTCTGGATTGACAGATCGATGAATATGTAGATTCAATGAATAAAAGTTTGATTTCTTCAAGAAACATTCTTGAATAAATTAATCCAAGAATCTGATCTAGATATCAATGAGAATGTGTTTTAACTATCCTAGATTCAGATTTTGAATAACAAAGCAGATTTCAAAAACAATTTGAAAATCTCATTTTGGAAACCTCATATCTCACTCATCTCACCATTTGCAGAGGAGAAGAAGAAGATGACTCTCTTTCTCTCTCTAAAAAATGATGAATGAATTAGTGAAGAGGATTTCAAATATCAAAGCAGATTTTAAAAACCATTTTTCAAAATCTCATAATGAAAACCCAGACTTCATTGAGAAGGAAGAAAAGCAAGATAAGGAAGGCTCTCAAAATTCTCTCTTTCTGTCAAAGTGACAGCTACAGTGTTGTAGCCTCCCTTTTTACCCAAAAAGAAATTTGCCCTAAATTCCCCCAGCTGGCAACCACTTATTGACTTCATAATAAGACAAAAAGTCATCAGGACAGAAAACCTATAACTTGTAACAAATGAGAAATTGAATGAGCTGGAAGTGAGCTGGAGGAACGGATAACTAGTCATCACGTTGACTCAATATGTCCTAATATATATGCAATGCATGATTTACCTTTGAAGATCTTGATTGCATCATGCCACTGTTGATCTCAGCCATAGTAATCATCTGAAACTAGCTATCCTAGTCTAATTAACCTAGAGCTTAATGAATTACATGTGCAATTACAAAGTTGTTAAGGGAAGCTAAAAGCCTTAGCTAAACATAACCTAACAGAGAGAGATTGGGTGGCGGGGATGGATCAGAGGTGAGAGAGAGAGAGAGAGAGAGAGAGAGAGAGAGAGAGAGAGAGAGAGAGAGAGAGAGAGAGAGAGAGGGAGCAGCGGAGAGTGGCAGGGGGAGGGTGAGGGTGGAAGGGGAGGGAATTGCAGCATTTTCTTTTTTTCGTTTTAAGTTTTGTATGTTTTTATCATTTTCTAACCTTTTTAGAATAAAAAATTGACCATGTGCAGGTAACGTGACATAAATGTGGATGGACATCCGAAAAATTGACGGCGAGTCCCCAATCGACCATTTGTATATAGTTTAAGTCCTTAACTTATCCACACCCAAAAAAAAAAAAAGCTTAAGGGAAAATTTGACAATTATGGTATAATTCAAGGCAAAACCGCATTTTAGCCATAATATATATTAACATACATCCAATATGTTAGGTCATCAGCTCCAAGCCCACTTGTACAATTTTTATTTTTTGGGTTATTTAGAATTTCCTCTTTGGCTACAATTATTTCATCGTCAAACCTAAGTATAAATATATCAAAATTAAATCTAACAACCAAATTTTTAATTTAAAATTACATCTTGAGATGACAATCTAACTTTCCTCCTTCTTTCCATTTTTTGTTATTGTCCCCAAACCCATTTACTTGGCAATCAAGCCAGCTATATATCGACAATCTATTATATGAGGAGGAGGTCAACATATGAGTTAATTCAAGTGCATATGGATAGGGAAAAAGGGTTTCTCTCATTGCTCCACACTACCCATTCATATGATTGAGGTTGCCATCTCTCTCCATTTTTATTAAGCTATCATAAATTGCTAAAACAAACACACAAACTTAAAATGGAATTAAAAGGATTAGGAAATAAAACCTAAAATGAAAAGGAAAATCAACACACATCCAATTTCATGCTTCAAAGCAACAAGCACCAATGGGTTGTGTAAGCTGGGACTTAAACCCAGTTCTCTTGCTTGTTGGGCAATTGTCCTTTTCTGTTGGACTACAAACACAACTTGTCCATTAACGTCATTAACTTTAAAACAAGAAATTGTCCAGTTAAGAAAAAAAATAAAATAAAGTAGGAAAGCCAAATAGAATCAAACAATGTTACCGATCCCCGGCAACGGCGCCAAAACTTGTTGCTTCGAATTCAGCTGCACCAAAATGGATTCAGCTGCATCCTCAACTTGTGATACTCGCAAGTGCACGAGCCGTTTGGTAGTATAGCATATGTAAGTGCGAGGTCGATCCCACGAGGATTGGTGATTGAATGATCCAATTCATTTCCCCTACACAAAACAGAAATGAAAAAGAAAATAAATAAAACAAGAAAAAAAGGAAATAACTCAAGCAAATAAGTTCCCAAGTTCAATTAGATTAACGGATTGATTCTAGTTAAAGTATGATTAAGCCATGGTGTTTGGTCATAACCTTGTGTTCCTAATTCCCTAATTTGATCATTTGTTGTCTAACCTAAAATAAAGCGTTAGGAACCCATTAAGCATAGAAGAACAATTTAAACAATCAAGCATGTATCTAATCCCTGTTGTTGAATGTCCATACATACTCTTCCTATTCATAGTACAATTCGAATTAAAGCATGGTGTCTACTCTTAATTCAAACCAAGATAGCTAACATGCAAGCCTAAATGGTGATCAATCATTCAAACTACCATATTAACTTATAATTAAGCATAATGAATAAGAACAAAAACCATAATTGAAACTTGGAAACTAATTAAACTTGAATACTTAAGAAAGAATGTACATTACAAATAAAAGTAAAGTGGAACTAAGAAAACTTGAAGGAAAATTTAGTAAAATCATTTTGTTACAACAATTGACAACTTGAAAGGCAACTAAGAGAATTTGAGGGAGAGAAGGGAAGGGAGCTCTAGAGAAGTGTTTGAGAGCTCCCCCCATTGGGGTGTGTTTTGAAGTTTGAAGGCTTCTCTATTTATAGGGCTAATAGGGAGGAACATCATGATGAATTCCAACACCACCATTCCTCTTTTAATACAATCCATAACTCCCACATCATCTTGTCTATGTTAGTGTGGTTGGAATCAATCTCATCCCATACTTCTATGTTAGTGTAGTAGGAATCAATCCCATCCCATCCCATTGCTGGAAAAAAAACGATTCTTCTGAACTAGGGTTGGTGTAGGAAGGCCTGAGGTTTCAACATGTATCCAATGGGGTTCAAATTTGGATATGTTATACTAGACACCCATTGGAACAACTTCTATGAAGAAAATATTCCCATCGGAGCAGTAGAAGTGTGCGTTTTGGCCACTGCAAGTTGGCTGCCGAAACAGAGACTGGAATTGACTTCATTTCATTTCTTTTCTTTCTTTTGCTTCACATGCATGCACATGCTTTCTTTTTAATAGCTCCATCATGTACCAACTTACTCCTTTAGAATTTCATAGCTGGAATGTCTCCATACTTCACTCATTATGTTGGGTACAAAGTCAGTTATAGTTGGGGTGAGGCACATGGCAAAAAAGCTGGCAGCTGCAAATCCTGCTGAGCAAGGTTGAGTGTTGGACGGGCTAAGCACTCCACATATGTCCAATTGGGCTGAAATTTGGATATGTTGTACTAGACACACATTGGAACAAGTTTCATGAAGATCATCACCTCATTCGAGCCCCATAACATGCTCATCCAAGGCCAAGAAGTTGACCTACGAAACTGGGCTGGCAAGGAGTTGTAGCCAAATTGAGTTTGTCTTTAAGCTCTTCTTCCATTCACCCAAATAAGGCCTTAACATGCATGGATTGCATCATTTCCTATCCAAAGTCATCATTGTTACCTAAAGCTCAATGAATAGAAAGATAAACACAAAAAGGATTAAAAGCACAAGTTTAACTCAAAAACATAACCAAATCATAAGCTAGAAGGGTACGAAATAATATACAATTATGAACCGATCAGGGATGGATCAGAGTTGGAGAGAGAGAGAGAGAGAGAGAGAGAGAGAGAGAGAGAGAGAGAGAGAGAGAGAGAGGGAGAGGGAGAGGGAGCAGCGGAGAGTGCAGGGGGAGGGTGAGGGTGGAAGGGGAGGGAATTGCAGCATTTTCTTTTTTTCGTTTTAAGTTTTGTATGTTTTTATCATTTTCTAACCTTTTTAGAATAAAAAATTGACCATGTGCAGGTAACGTGACATAAATGTGGATGGACATCCGAAAAATTGACGGCGAGTCCCCAATCGACCATTTGTATATAGTTTAAGTCCTTAATTTATCCACCCAAAAAAAAAAAAAAAAAGCTTAAGGGAAAATTTGACAATTATGGTATAATTCAAGGCAAAACCGCATTTTAGCCATAATATATATTAACATACATCCAATATGTTAGGTCATCAGCTCCAAGCCCACTTGTACAATTTTTATTTTTTGGGTTATTTAGAATTTCCTCTTTGGCTACAATTATTTCATCGTCAAACCTAAGTATAAATATATCAAAATTCAATCTAACAACCAAAATTTTAATTTAAAATTACATCTTGAGATGACAATCTAACTTTCCTCCTTCTTTCCATTTTTTGTTATTGTCCCCAAACCCATTTACTTGGCAATCAAGCCAGCTATATATCGACAATCTATTATATGAGGAGGAGGTCAACATATGAGTTAATTCAAGTGCATATGGATAAGGCATGCAAGCCTAAATGGTGATCAATCATTCAAACTAGCATATTAACTTATAATTAAGCATAATGAATAAGAACAAAAACCATAATTGAAACTTGGAAACTAATTAAACTTGAATACTTAAGAAAGAATGTACATTACAAATAAAAGTAAAGTGGAACTAAGAAAACTTGAAGGAAAATTTAGTAAAATCATTTTGTTACAACAATTGACAACTTGAAAGGCAACTAAGAGAATTTGAGGGAGAGAAGGGAAGGGAGCTCTAGAGAAGTGTTTGAGAGCTCCCCCCATTGGGGTGTGTTTTGAAGTTTGAAGGCTTCTCTATTTATAGGGCTAATAGGGAGGAACATCATGATGAATTCCAACACCACCATTCCTCTTTTAATACAATCCATAACTCCCACATCATCTTGTCTATGTTAGTGTGGTTGGAATCAATCTCATCCCATACTTCTATGTTAGTGTAGTAGGAATCAATCCCATCCCATCCCATTGCTGGAAAAAAAACGATTCTTCTGAACTAGGGTTGGTGTAGGAAGGCCTGAGGTTTCAACATGTATCCAATGGGGTTCAAATTTGGATATGTTATACTAGACACCCATTGGAACAACTTCTATGAAGAAAATATTCCCATCGGAGCAGTAGAAGTGTGCGTTTTGGCCACTGCAAGTTGGCTGCCGAAACAGAGACTGGAATTGACTTCATTTCATTTCTTTTCTTTCTTTTGCTTCACATGCATGCACATGCTTTCTTTTTAATAGCTCCATCATGTACCAACTTACTCCTTTAGAATTTCATAGCTGGAATGTCTCCATACTTCACTCATTATGTTGGGTACAAAGTCAGTTATAGTTGGGGTGAGGCACATGGCAAAAAAGCTGGCAGCTGCAAATCCTGCTGAGCAAGGTTGAGTGTTGGACGGGCTAAGCACTCCACATATGTCCAATTGGGCTGAAATTTGGATATGTTGTACTAGACACACATTGGAACAAGTTTCATGAAGATCATCACCTCATTCGAGCCCCATAACATGCTCATCCAAGGCCAAGAAGTTGACCTACGAAACTGGGCTGGCAAGGAGTTGTAGCCAAATTGAGTTTGTCTTTAAGCTCTTCTTCCATTCACCCAAATAAGGCCTTAACATGCATGGATTGCATCATTTCCTATCCAAAGTCATCATTGTTACCTAAAGCTCAATGAATAGAAAGATAAACACAAAAAGGATTAAAAGCACAAGTTTAACTCAAAAACATAACCAAATCATAAGCTAGAAGGGTACGAAATAATATACAATTATGAACCGATCAGGGATGGATCAGAGTTGAGAGAGAGAGAGAGAGAGAGAGAGAGAGAGAGAGAGAGAGAGAGAGAGAGAGAGAGAGGGAGAGGGAGAGGGAGCAGCGGAGAGTGCAGGGGGAGGGTGAGGGTGGAAGGGGAGGGAATTGCAGCATTTTCTTTTTTTCGTTTTAAGTTTTGTATGTTTTTATCATTTTCTAACCTTTTTAGAATAAAAAATTGACCATGTGCAGGTAACGTGACATAAATGTGGATGGACATCCGAAAAATTGACGGCGAGTCCCCAATCGACCATTTGTATATAGTTTAAGTCCTTAATTTATCCACACCCAAAAAAAAAAAAAAAAGCTTAAGGGAAAATTTGACAATTATGGTATAATTCAAGGCAAAACCGCATTTTAGCCATAATATATATTAACATACATCCAATATGTTAGGTCATCAGCTCCAAGCCCACTTGTACAATTTTTATTTTTTGGGTTATTTAGAATTTCCTCTTTGGCTACAATTATTTCATCGTCAAACCTAAGTATAAATATATCAAAATTCAATCTAACAACCAAAATTTTAATTTAAAATTACATCTTGAGATGACAATCTAACTTTCCTCCTTCTTTCCATTTTTTGTTATTGTCCCCAAACCCATTTACTTGGCAATCAAGCCAGCTATATATCGACAATCTATTATATGAGGAGGAGGTCAACATATGAGTTAATTCAAGTGCATATGGATAAGGAAAAAGGGTTTAGCCAGGATCAGCCTCCAGCTGAAACAGTAACACTGATGTTGCGCCCAAAAGAAAATGAAATTCCAAAGCTCCAGAGAAAGATAACTGAGGAAGAAGCGAGGAAAAGGAATAAAGAAAGAGATAGCGACGGCAGCAGCAGCAGCAGCAGTAGGAACAATATTTGTCAGAATGAAATTACCGCAACCAACGCCACAGATGTTGGGGTCTCCAACTTTGGCAACTTCGCCGTCCAAGGTAAAGGGGGCAGCGAAGGAACGAAGGGCTTCCCTGATCGTGGCGGTGGTTACAACATTTCTGGCAATAAAATTAGTGCAGATGGAGCCAGGAAAGTTGGGATTCACAACTTCGGCAACACCACATACGGCATGCCTTTTACTACTGAGGAGGATCATGGAGAAGAAGCAGAAGGCGGCCCCAGTCCACCAAAGCCACAAGGGGGGCCCACCGGCTAACTCATCATCGATCATATGGTTTGGGAAAATTAAATATGAAAAAATATATAAATAAAAGAGTAGTCTCTTCTTCCATGTTTAATTTTATTATGTATACAGTATACGGTGTGCGAAAATAAGAACTCGTACGGTAATCACCCAGGCTTGTAAGCCTGTTCTTATGTATATGTTATTTGTGATCATGGCTTAAGGTTTATTAATTACCTCGTACCATATATATTATATAGAAAATTAGATTAAAACCCAAAAGTATTAGGTTCATTATTTTTGTTCTTTTAAACTAGATTTATATATACTTGGTTCATGTAGGGTGGCGTTTATATATATAATTCGTTACTTTGAATTTGTCAGAGTGCGATGTATATTAGGATGATCCCATGTCTAACAAGATTCAATATATGATTTTGGAAGATGATAGATATATGATGTTGTTTATGGAGGAAAGAAGGATGAATGATTTTAATAGTTTACAAGCACTGGTGGACCCACGAATTTTTTAGCGGATGTGCAATTTTGAAAGGCTAAAAACTCTTTGTGGATTGAACATCTAAGGTTTTTTTTTACCTAGACTGAACATCTAAGGCTTTTTACATAGATTGACCTTAGGTCCCTTCATTCATTCATATCATATATGAAAAATTGTTTTATGTAAAAATATTGACTAAGTATGAAAAATGGTTTTTCGAAATAATTATTTTCTTAAGATAATTTTTGGCCTCTTTTATTCCTTACATATCAAATAAGAAAACTTGATTTTATGAGATTTTATTATGAAGTATATATGGACTTAATGAGCCATCATTTTTAGCCTAAATCGTATTTTGCACTAAAACCAATTTTTCATATTTTGATTTGGTGGGAATTTGATTTTCTAGTGTTTTTATTTGAATCCAAATGGGGGGTACTTCCTTATTTACATTTGAAGCTGAGCAAATTGGCAATTTGAAAATGGAAATAAGGTAATTTGTGCACCATCACCAGCTGAGCAAATGGGTAATTTGAAGCACACACAATAGTTTTTCCGACGACGCAGGAGGTGCAGCGCCTCCTTGCGCCTTAATAGGTCCGCCATTGTTTACAAGCACCGGAGGATATTTGGCACCATGATGGCTAACAAATGTTCCAAAAGCTTAGCTTCAATAATATGAGACAAATTTGTGATGTGGTTTCTGAAACAAAGAAGAACGAATGAGAGAGGAGATAGAGAAAGAACAGGGCAATTGCGAGGAGTTACGTGAGTTTTGTTAAGCTCATGAGGCATAGTAGAAGGCCTCCAAATTTTTTGGATGATGATAAGAATTACACAACATTCTTCATAAGAGTATCTTGAATGACAAATTTATTAGCTTAGCTTGATATACATTGTTGGCTCATTTCTTGACAGCTCAACTTTTTGAGTCTTAGCGGTTGTCTAGCATGATATCATACCCCTGGTTCTAGAATGGGGCTACACGTGTAAGGGCGGAGAGTGTTAGCTAGCGTAGCTCGATATACAATTTTCTAAAAACCAAGTAAACACATCACCATCTAAACACTTGCCGGAGCTAGTTCTAAATGTGTGTACTCATATAGAGCATTAGAGCACCCACTGCCGGGGCACCACATTTTAAAAGCTGAACATACAAAAGCATGAAAAACCAGCTGACCCCATGTTTGAATCAAGTTAAAAAATTGTTTTTTTATGTTCCAAATCGTGTTGTTTTGTTTGTTTTCATGTTCTTGATATGATTGTTTCCTTTTCTTTTTCGTTTCTTTGAAGATGGAGCAGAAGTTTCACAACTTTAGTAATGGCACTAAGTTGACGGTCACAGCAATATTAGTGACAATGAATAGGGCGCAAGAGCCCCCACGGGTACCGCCCCCCCGGGGGGCGGGGGGACGAAAGGGGGGAGAAGAAAAAAGAAAAGGGAAAAAACAAAAAAAAAGAAAAAAATAAGAAACGCGGACTCAAATGTGTGTCTCATATAACATTAGAGCACCCACTGCCGGGGCCCACATTTTGAAAGCTGAATATTAATATCCTCTGCTCCCAAATGCGCATGTCAACAACTATAAAAGGAAACCATGAGGCAATGAGTTGTTCATCAAAGCAAACAAGACACAGATCCCAGATCCCAACGAAAAACTAATCAGTGAGAGCCAGAGAATGTCGAGTCAAGGTCAAGCCAACCGCAGCGTTATTAGAATTAAAGGGACAATTGATATGAGCGGCAACGAAGGCAACTCGACGGGATTTTCCAACTTCGACAACAGCTATGATGGGGGCCAAGCGGGCGGCACTGAGATCGAAGCTGAAAGTATTAACATGAAGGGGATCAAGGGCAACATGGACGGGTTTACCAACTTCGGCAATAGCGGTGATGGGCGCGTCCAGCGCAGGCAAACCGTGAGAAGAAGGTTCTGATCAACTAATGGCAATCTGTCGTTGCATGCATGCATGCAATTGAAGAAGGCCATAAAAATATATTGTACTAAAATAAGAGCTGATACAATATCTGAGGCTCCTTGCTTGGCTAGGCCTCCTTATCATGTATGTGTTATTAATATTATCCTGATAAATTAATGGGAGCTTATTATAAAATATCTAAATGCTTTAAGAGCACGTAAATTTGAGAAGAGAGAAATGACTCCTAGTAACTCTCTATAATTTAATGTTGCATGATTTTAATAGTATTTTAACATATTTATTTAGTGCTAACTATTTTTTATTTTTGTTTTTGCATCTACACTTTATTTAAAAATGGAATTTTAAAAAAAATTCAGAGAATTTATGACTCCCTAAACTAGGGAGTATGGTTGGAGTTGAAATTTTGTAGAGAGCTCCTAAAATAGCTTTCTATTGTTTTTAGTTAAATCTTAACTAAAAATTAGGGAGATTGTAGTTGCTCTAAGGTTGAAAGCACTTTGTGGCTAGGGGCAAGCCGAACACCGAGTGGGGATTAATTCCACTCTTCGGGTGGTATTTACCAAAAACAAAGAAGGTTGGATTGGCTAATAAATGAGCTAGGTTTTAAAATTTTTTTTAAAAAAAAAAAATTTGGTCTTTCTAATAAGGAACGGGTATTTGAAAGTAATTATAATATTAAACTAATAAAAAATTTAAATTACATTAACTTTTTTAAAAATAACTAGTTTCAAGTTGAATATACTTAATGTTGTGTTTTTTTTTTGGAGCTGATTTTCCCACTCCTCTTTTATCTACTTACACTCCCTTTGTTAGAAATTGTATGTTCTCACTCCTCTTTTGTCCACTTACACTCCCTTTTTTGTTATAGTAAAAACTATTAAAAAACAAAAGGAAGTGTAAATGCACAAAAGGAGAGTGCAAATGTTGTGTTTTTTTTTTGGGTACAAATGTTGTGTGTTTTTAAAACCTCATATGCTTTTTCTGTCTACGTACATATATTTATACATTTTGTCTTTTCTATAGTATACATACTATACAAATATAAGGATATAGAAACTAAATATAGTATTGGATTAAAATAATACAAGAATTGTGATCCCAGCTATCCTACTGACTATGCCTACCTTTTGAATTTCGTACTATGGAAACTAGCGTACCCCGAAGTCATTCCAATTCCACAACCACATACCAGGTAACTATGTGAAGGACTTTGCACTGCTAGCTACAAGGGTTTTCCTTTTTGTTTTTTAAGTGTCTGGCCAAAACGACTTCGAGAATCAACACGGATGTAAAGACTCTTACTCAGTGTTAGTCCAACCAATTTACATCAATCTCATTTCTATTTTTTTCATTTTAAAATAATTTCAGAACTTTTACACTATGATCCCTTGATGTAACAATCCTAAAATCCGGCATTGTCTCTGCTCCTCCAGAAAGGCTATAATGAGGGGGTTGTGAGGTGAGGGAGTCAATCCCATTATCCAACAAGAGTGAGAAAATATTGGAGTAACTTTTTAAAATGATTGAATGGTGGGATTGAACCCCTTGTTCAACCCCTTCACCAAAATCCCCCTCATTATAGAAGCATCCCTAGTCCTATATTCCGCCCAGAAAAGCAGTGCCAAACTACCCATTCCTATACATGGTGGGAGAAGGTTTTAGGACAAATATTCCAAAATTTGGGTTTGGTACCTAATGGGTATATTTTATATTATATATTTAACCACATTCTTAGTATATTTTGGTTAATATTTTGGAAGAATTTTGATACTTTGAATTATATTTCCAATATAGGACTTTCGACTTACTCTTGAGCAAAACATGATCAAATGGACGAATTTTGGAGTAATTCCAGTTGGAGGACGTTTTTGAGTCACTTAGCTTGATCGTATCAAAATGTCATATTTTTCTAAAACGCGGTTATTTTCTGGAAATAAAATAAAGGAGCAGTGCGCGGTGCTGGAGTAGTGACGTTTTGGGCCTTTATTGCATTTTTGGAGCCCAAGATGACCTCAGATGGGTTCGTGACCTTCTGGATTAGTGTTCAGAACGTTTTTATCTTTAAAAAAAATTATTTTGGGCCGGATTTGGAGGATATTTGAAGCCAAAACGTGGTTGGGCAGATTGTGGGCAGATTCTCCTAATCCAATTTGGACTTTATATCCTAGTATTATTTTATTTTAACCTAGTTTCCTTGTGGGGATTGGGGAGCTGGGTTTTAGGAGGTATTTAAGTTCTTTTTCACAGCAATTTTTAGGACTTTTCTTTTATGCAATCTTGGGGAAGATAGAGACTCTTGCTAGGGTTTTTGAAGAGCTTCTACTACAAGGTGTTTTTATTCTTATTCATTCGAATGATATTTTCTTTGATTTTAATTATGAATATGTGTAACTAATTCAAATTGCTAGGGCGAGGCCATAAGCCTTAGCATGACTATGTAATTTTATTAATTTGCTTGTGAATGGATGCATGCTTGCTTTGAATTATTAATCACCGTGGTTAAAACTATCTATTTATTTTAATGACTGATCACCATTAGGATATTTAGACAAGTAATTTGATGCAATTTCTGTTGGAACATCACCCTGAAATTGAGGAGGGATTCTTGTGATTAGTAGTTGTAAGTTCACTTAAGACGAACATCACGCTCTTAAGGGTTGCATGGTTTTTCAAAGGGTTTTCACAATGCTTAAAGAGTCTTGCATGTTTATATTTGATCTAAACATCATGGACGGATTGCATGTTAGATATAGGTTTTCGCTTGAACATCACTGTTGGCGGCGCAAATCTGACGGCCTGGTGTTAGGGGCCGAGGGATATGCGTTAACACGTGACGTCCTTCTTTTGGATGCGGTGCGGTTATGCGCGGGCGTGCCAGCACGGTCTCCCGTGCATCGAGATGGTGATGTGGTTTGGATAGAATGGTTAAGTGGTGCGCCTGTTTTGAGTTCGACTCCTAATCGAACGATTGTGGCCAAGAGAGGAACTGATCTCGGCCGTCAGGGTCACGGCCTGAGCTACAAGGCCATTTAGTGGTGGTGTTGATGGTGGATTTTGGGCGGTGCTCGCGCGCGTTGCTCAGAGAGCGACGGTCGTATGATATATGAGGTGAATGAGAGAGTAACAGAGATGGTGCTTCGGCGCCTTGAAAATCAAGGGTCGTATGATATATTGATGAATGGATTTTCCTTACAATCTATCACTACTCCCAAAAAAGCAAGTAAAGGTATTGAAATTGCATTACAGAAAATATAATTTGCTCGTGGGAGGCTTTTGGTTTGGTGTTTGAACCCTTTGAATGTAGCTTGAGCTTGGTATTTATAGGAAGAGCTCTCAGATGAGTAATCGAGGCTGAAAATCTGCATGGTGGAGCCTGATTAGAACAAGTGGGTAGTCCAATCGACATTTGGGATCGTGAAGCATGGTGGTGTGACCCCATAAATCCTGGTAAATCTCGACCGCCGCGCCCTGATCGTGGGTTCTGCGCTTCTGGCCGTGGTAAATCTCGGACGCATTTAATGCCCTGGTCTGGTGGTTGGTGATCTGACCTCAAGTTGTAAGAATATTTGTAAGTATGTTTGCGCCTAACCACTCTGAATTTCTGTCACCAAATCCTGACTTTAGTCACTTCCCTTCTTCCCTCGTGCATTAAAAGCCTTTTTGCGGCTAGTGGGTTTGCTAGTCAGAGGCGTTACTTCATTAAATGAAGCGTGGGACCCTGCTGCCACGTGGTGATTTGACTCTAATTCCTTCGGTCGTGACTCTTTCATCCTTCGACCTCGGCCCATAATGCCGTGGTTGAGGCCGAGATGATTATGCCTTCGCGGCTTTCCCTTTGACTTTGGGAAGAAAAAACGCCACGTTCTAGTTCATGAATAAGTGCTAGGGTCGAGAGGAAGCCCCCTTCGGTCATTTTTATGACCGTGATTTACTAGGCACAAACATTGCCCCAACATCCCGGATTCTTCGGCCTCGGCATGGGTAGGGGCCGAATGGATTCCAGGGGATGGACCCTTTGCATTCCTTCTGATGTGATTGGCAATTGGTGTATTAAATGCGTAGGTCAGTCAACGCATTTAATGCACAAGCACGTCGTGCAGGCCATCATTGCCCAGACTTATGCGAGGCGTTGTTTCATCTCGTCAAATGAAACGACGACTTCTGGGCTTCCGACACGTCATCGTGCTTTCGATTTGTGCGAGCCATTTGTTTTGCCTCGTCAATCGAAACGTCAGCCCCCAGGTTTCTGACATGTCTTCGCCTGCTAGGAGTATGTTGTTAGGCCGTTACGTCTTTTGAGGGTCATGCCTTGTTTTTGAATTCTAGCGCAAGTATAAAAACCCTGCCTTTCTTCATTTTTCTTCACGCCTTCAAAATCCTTAAGTCCATGCTCCCAAAAAGTTCACTCTGAACTTCCTAGTTTTCTCAGCCTTCTCTCTTTGATTCTAAAACTCTTCTCTTGCTTAGTGACCTCTTTACTTGCTTTAAACATTCTCGAGCCTTTTGTGATTCCTGGGCTTCGTTCTTCTTCTAGCCCTTTCTCCTCCATTTTAACCTGCTCTAATGGCCCCCATTGTAGCCTTTTCAAAACTGGGGTCGAGCCATATCTGCTGAACCTCGCGGCTTGGCAGTTTGGCCTGATCTAGATGGCACATCTTCTCCTGCTGTCCACCAACTGTCTTTCATCTTGGAAAGTCGACATGAGCCAAGGCCATGATGTGGCCGAGATTCCTTTCCAGCCCTGGAAAAGGATGACCTTCCTCCCTATGAGGCCGAGGAGAACTGCAATGCGATTGATGAAGATGGGAGGGCATGGTATGATGATTCCAACTTGGCCATGTTCATTTGGTTGAGCACCTCGGTTGCACCCATGACCGGAGTGACGGCCCTCCCATGGCCGGAGTGACGAGCCTGGCCAGAGTGACGGCCCTGGCCATTGCCTGAATGACGGCCCTAGCTTCGCCCGGCTGTACCCATGTCCAGAGTGACGGCCCTGGCTTCACCCGGCCGTACCCATGTCCTGAGTGACGACCTTGGTGGGGCCGTGGTTAGTGAAGATATGGGTGGCGGAGACATTTCCTCCTGGGAAGAAACATCTGCCTGCCCAGCGAGGGAATCACGAAGCCGTTGTTCGTAGACTTAGGATGTAATCTATTTTTCTGATATGTATATTTATATGTTGTAATCGGCCATGACCGGCCGTTCCTTTGTAAACGTGACCCCTTTCTTTTGATCTAAATGAAGTATAACTTTTTTCTTCTTCTGACTGAATGTATGCTCTTCCTTTCATCTTCGTCGTGTTGTTTACTTTATTTACTTGTTGATTGTAAACCCCATAACTCTTTCTCGGTCGTCTCCCATAATGACGGGGTATACTTCTTTAAATACTGGCCGTTTATTGGCAAGTTGTGCCATTCTCCATGCCTATCCCTCAACTGAAATGCACCTCGACCAAGAATTCGTTCGATAATAAACGGCCCTTCCCAATTGGGTGAGAATTTGCCGAACCGAGGGTCTTTAGTCCCGATAGGAAGCACGGCTCGCCATACCAAGGCGCATTCGGCGAAAGTCTTTTGCTTGACCTTTCTGTTGTAGGCCCTAGCCGCAATATGCTTCTGTGCCTGCATTAGGTTATAAGCATTGAGCCTGGACTGCTCCAAATCTTCTAACTCTTGAGCCATGGCTTGCGCATAGTCCTTCTTTTCTTTGCCCAGGCCGTTCGGTCACACGAAGAGACCGAACCTTTAACTCCATTGGAACGATGGCGTCATGACCGTAGGTTAAGGCATAAGGAGATGTGCCTGGAGCCGATCGTTTTGAGATTCGGTAAGCCTAAAGGGCTTCAGGGAGTAAATCGTGCCATGCCCTAGGTTTTTCCTCAATCATTTTCTCAAGGATGCCCTTGATTACCTTATTGTTCGCCTCGGCCTGTCCGTTCAGACTGGGTGTACTCCAGAGTCTCGGCCGATGCAAAAGCTCGGCCGTTATCGGCCATGATAGTTTCAGGTATACCGAATCTGTGGACGATGTGATTCTCAAAGAATCTGACCACCTGTGCGCTAGAAATTGACCGATAGGACTTCGCATCGACCCATTTAGTAAAATAGTTGGTTGCCACCAAAATCCATGTGTGTTGGTTGGACGCGGCCGGATAGATTTTGCCGATGATATCCACAGCCCACCCTCTGAACGGCCATGGTTTAGTAACCGGGTGGAGGGCTTCGGCCGGTACCCTTTGTATGGGGCCGTAGATTTGATACTTGATACATCCCTTCGCATATTCTATGCAGTCCTTTAAAATAGTCGGCCAATAATAGCCGTGCCTCCGAACCAACCACCTCATCTTGACGCCAGATCGGTGAGCGCCGCAAATCCCCTCGTGAGATTCGTTCATGATAACCTTGATGTCTTTGGCAAGCTGGGACATAGGAGCAATAAGCCGTCCGATCCCTTTCGATACAGCTCGTTCTGATAAATCAAATAACACCGAGCCCGGAAACGTGTAGTCCTCCCATGGCTGCTGGAGGGGTCGCGCAAATACTTTACTATGGGGTAGCGCCAGGAGGCTTTGGCCGTGTTGACTTCGTCGGTGATCTCGACCGATGACACTTGCATTGTCATTCCCTGTTTGGCCAAAGCCGGTAAGGTACGCCTCTCGATTCTTATCACACGATCGTGGTCACTGTCCGGAATATTCACGCCTGACGCCACCTGGGCCATCTCATTGGCCTCATGGTTTTCGCGCGCTGTACATGAACAAAGGAGATCCTAGAAAACTCGTCGGCCGTATTGAGGGCTGTTACATAATACATAGTTAAATTCTCGCTCGTGCATTGGTATTCCCCGGTCAGTTGGTTAATTACCAGCTGAGAATCACCGTAAACCAAGACACGGGTCGCCTTCATTTCTTTCAGAATTTCGAGATCGATGATGAGCACTTCGTATTCGGCCTGATTATTGGTGCATTTGAAATCAAGTTGGAACGCAAATTGCCACCTTTGTCCTTGAGGGGACTCGATCACGACTCCGGCCCAGAGCCTGGCCTGGTGCACCTGGAGCCGTCGAAGTACATGGTCCAGTAGTTCTTCTCCATGCGGGCCATGCCGATCTCGACCTCAAACTCCTCTTCCTGCCCCTGAGCCGGATGGTGAACCAAGAAATCGGCCAATGCCTGACCCTTGACCGACTTCTGCGCCACATATTGGAAGGTGAATTCGGACAATGCCATCGTCCACTTCCCAATTGGGCCGCGTAATCGGCCGAGTGAGCATATATTTGATGAGATTGGTCTTGGAGATGATCTGAACGACCGAAGGAAGCATATAATGGCGCAACTTGGTAGCTGCGAAATAAAGTGCCAAGCATAATTTCTCGATCGGCGAATAGTTTAGCTCGGCCATGTTAAAGTGCCAAGCACTGCTTGTTCTCATTTAGATTCGTTGTTCTGAGCTAGCAGACAGCCGATAGAGCCCTGAAGCCGAAATGTAAAGCCTCAAGGTTTTCCCTCTTTTCGGCGGCATAAGGACCGGTGGTTGAGATAAATATTTCTTGATGTCGTCGAGGGCCACTTGATGTTCTGCCCCCATACGAACCGTTCCGTGTCTTTCAGTTTCAGCAGAGGAGTCAACGGCCGGATTTTCCCTGCCAAATTAGATATGAACCGCCTTAAAAAGTTGACATTACCGAGAAAGGATTGGAGTTCCTTCTTGATCCTTGGCGGAGGTGCCGCCATAATGGCCGTAGCTTTATTTTTATCTACCTCGATTCCTCGTTGGTGAACCAAGAAACCGAGGAAGTTCCCGGCAGTGATGCCGAAAGCACATTTCTTAGGGTTCATTTTTAGGCCGTGCGCCCGCATTCGGTTGAAAGCATGTCGAAGATGTCCTACGTGGTCGGCTTTGGATGGGGACTTTACAACCACGTCGTCGATATAGACTTCAACGGTCCGGCCAATAAGGTCGTGGAAAATAAGATTCATGGCTCGCTGGTATGTCACGCCGGCATTCTTTCAGGCCGAACGGCATGACCACCCACTCATAGGTTCCGATTGCGCCTGGACATCTGAACGCCGTCTTGTGGACATCTTCCTCGACTATGAAAATTTGGTTGTAACCGGCATGGCCGTCCATGAAAGACAGGAGCTCGTGCTTCGCGGCTCCGTCTACCAGGAAGTCTGACATAGGCATGGGGTACTCGTCCTTGTGGGTTGCAAGATTCAAATTTCTGTAAATCGAGTGCAAACCCTCAAAACCCCAGTCTTCTTCAAAACTGGTACGATGTTAGCCAACCACTCAACGTACCGGGCAGTTGTACTTCGGTCTCCTCCTTGACTTTAAGTTGTACTTCGGTCGAGAACCGCCTCGGCGCGTCTGTTGGAAAGGCCTAAACCCCTCCTTGATCTTTAATTCGTGCTCAACCAAACTTCTTGGCAATCCAGGCATCTCATGGTAATCCCAAGCAAAACAATCCTTATATTCATGGAGCAGGCCGATAATCTCGGCCGCCAACTAAGCGTTAGAAGATGGCTTACAAAAAGAGGCTGTGGTTCGGCCTTCGACCCTACATTTATTTCTAATAAAGGGTCCTGGACCTCAGGATAGTCATCCTCCATCTCGGCGGGCGCCATTTCTAGGTCGTCAAAAGTCAAAGCGTCCGCCTTGTCTGACTTGTGGAGGAATTCGATTAGGTTGATCGGTGAGTTTGGCCGTAAGGATTCCCCCGCCCAATGTTCCAGCAGTCATTATAGCAGGTCGGTCACGGCCGCTGCTCCTTCTTCTTCTTTAGTGAGGTCGATCAATACTTCGCGCGACGAATCCTGTCGAACATTCTCGGCAACTAACTCCAGCACTTTCTGGGCCGTTGTCATGGTTGGTTGGCCGCTTGCATCGTGGCCGGTGAGGACAACCCATCCAACGTCGTTTGTTTCAAAGGGTTTTTCATCGGCCGGGTGTATGGATACCCTCTGGCTATCCCAAAAGAACAACGGTTGGAAGATGGAGGACGGTATGCATCCGGATTGATGGATCCGGTCACGACCGAGCAATATATTGTAGCCCACACTAGATTCGACTACGTAGAAGGCCGCGACTCTTGTTTGGTCAGCCACAGTGATTTTTAAAGGCAATACCCCAATGGTCTTAGATTTATCGCCGACAAAGTTTCTCATGACCACATCGCTAGGGATGAGGTCCTCTTTTGACTTATCCAGCTTCCTCATCAGGGAATAGGGAAAGATGTTGACCGTCACCCCACAGTCAACGAAGACCTTGGACACGGGCACACCCTCTACATGAGCCGAGATGTACAACGGCTTGAGATGTCGGTATTTGTTCAGCTCGTCTCTGGGTATTATCTCGTTAAAAGCCACGGCCAACAACTCTTCCTTTGTCTTTGGCCTCATGGGGCTGAAAACTCATACGGTAGCACCAAGACCATGTTCATGCTGACCTCCTTTGGCTCATGCTGGTCTCCCCTACCAGTTTTTTCCTCAACCATCCCGAGGATCCCCTCGTACTCTTCATAGAGATTCCCAACGTGGGGTCGTCTTCGGCCTCATGCCCAAAGAAAGGGTCACCGGAGCCCTCGATCATAGGCCTTGCAATCCCAGGGATATCTTCTGTGGACACTTTGATCTCAGGGGGGTCCGAGGCCTCGACCTTCTCCTCGAGGGCTCGTCTAGCCTTAGCTAACGTGTCCCTGGCTGTTAATTAGTCGTCCAAACGGCTTACCCGGGCCTTTCCTCGGTCGTCGAGACCAACAGAGTGTCCACCGGAGTCACAGGAAATATTGGCGGAGGTATTCTAAGTCGCCCTTGCTGAAGGGGGTCTTAGCCTCCAATCTTCCTAGGTCAGGCTGTTAACCTGGCATCCCTCGAAGCTCTGGCTTCCCTGTTTGCTTGGTATACGACCTTAATGGCCGAGTCAGATCCGCTGGTAATAAGGAGCCCCTCTACCTTAGTGTTTTTGAGGGCCAACTCCACGATTTCACGATTTTCATGGTCATGCCGTATAGGTCGGTGGCCGAGTGGTCTTTATGGAATTCCATGAGAAAGGACAAACCGTTGGCCGAGAAGGGGGGTCCCTTCCGTGGTAGACATCGATGATACCCTCGTCTGTTTTCTCCAGGCCCATGACCTTCGACTCAACCGAAACGGCCGCCGTTTCACAAGGATTCTCGTCCTGCCAGGGGCGCCACGTCCTCGGAGGCTTGATGCTGACCGTCTTCGCTGGAGAGGGACGATTGGTACGGATGGTGGCCCGTCTACGGTCGCCATTTTCTTTGGCATTTGGAACCCTCGGCCTGGGTTGTTTGTACCCTGGCCTGCTGAACTTGCTCTCTGCATCCTCCTCAGCTGGGTTTTTGTCAGCGGTTCGGCCCCTCCCCAGGTCGTGCATGGTACCAACTGTCATCCCGTATGACCGGCGGTTTGAAAGTCTATACTGGCCTAGGAGCAGCCTCGCCTTTGTGGCCCACCGAGGTCCTGGGGTTTTGTGCCCCAGTCAGTCGAAACAGCTCTCCTGGCTGGCCGACGTCGTCGCACCGCCGCGAATTTCTTCACAGTCGGTTGATATTGGGAAGAACCAGGCCCTGGATGTCTCGACAAATTGCCTCGAACTCAGTGTGGAAGGTTTGAGAGCGGGTTTCGACAAACGTAGAGGTCCTGGAGGCCATTGAAGCAGATTTTGAGTTGGGTGTTTGGGATAAAAAGGAGAAAGAGGTGATGAACGAGAGGAGCGTTGAAAGAGAATCTGGACAAGGATGAAGGTTTGCAGACTTTTGAGAGAGCAAGAAACTCAGGAGTAAGAGGGACTCGCGTTTTCAGGCAAGGTTTCCTGGTAAGTCTGAAGGTTTGGAGAGAAAAGTTTTGACAAAGCTTGGGCGTTTGGGAATTCCTGGAAGCGTATGGAGAAAGCAAGGAAGTCCTGGGTTTTTATATTGGCGCTAGAATTCGAAACGAAAGGGCGTGTCTTTCTCGAAAGACGTAACGTTCTGCCAGCACGCTGGGACAGGCGCGATGACGTGTCAGCAGCCCAGAGGCCGTCTTTTCCTCTGACAAAACGAAGCGGCACCTCGCTCAAGCCTGGGCAATAATGACCTGCACGACGTGCTTGAAGCATTAATGCGCCGCTGACTTGCGCATTTAATGCCCAGTCTGTCAATCACTTCAGAAGGAATACTAAGGGTCCATCCCTTGGAATCCATTCGGCCCTTACTCACGCCGAAGCCGAAGAATCCAGGGATGTGGGGGCAATGTTTGTGCCTAATAAATCACGGCCATAAACTGGCCGAAGGGACCCTTTATCTCGGCCCTCGCACCTTCTCGAGAAACTGAAAACGCAGCGTTTTGCCAGGGTGTTTGGCCTTCCAGAGAAACAAGAGAAAAATTGCTAAGGCACGATCATCTCGGCCTCGATTGAAGGCCGAGGCCGAGGTAGAGCAAAGTCACGGCCAAAGGCATTAAAAGTCAGATCATCACGTGACAGGAGGGTCCCACGCTCCATTTAATGAAGCAAGGCCTCTGTTTATTGCAGCAAACCCACTGGCCAGAAATGAGCATTTAATGCACGAGGGATGGTGGGAAGTGATTGGAGTCAGGGTTTGGTGACAGGGATCAGAGTGATTAGACGCCAACATTCTCACAAAACTCTTTGCAGCTTGAGAGATTAGGTGACCAGCCACCAGAGCAATAAATGCGTCTCCACGGCCAAAGCGCAGAACCCACGTTCAGGGGGCAACCGAGATTCACCGGGATTCATGGGGTCACACCACCATACTTCACGATCCCAAATGTCGATTGGACTACCCACTTGCGCTAATCAGGCTCCACCATGCAGATTTTTAGCCTCGATTACTCCTCCAAGAACTATGCCTATAAATACAAGACTCAGGACTACTTTCAAAGGGTTCAAACACCAAACAAAAGCCTCCCACGGAGCAACTTATATTTTCCTGTAATGCACTTTCATTATTTTACTTGCTTTCCTAGGAGTAGTGTTAGTTTGTAAGGAAAATCCATTCATCAATATATCATACGACCCTTGATTCTCAAGGCGCCGGAGCACCATCCTTATTATTCGCTCACTCACCCCATATATCATACGACCGCCGCTTATCAAGCAGCGCGGAGCACCGCCCTGAACCCACCAACACCACCACTCAACGGCCTTGTAGTTCAGGCTGTGAACCTAACAGCCGAGACTAGTTCCTCTCTCGGCTACAATCGTTTGATTAGAAGACGAGTTCAAACAGGCGCATCACTTAAACACTTTCACCCACTTCAAACATCTCGACGCACGTGAGCCCGTGCTGGCACGCCTGCGCACAACCGCACCTCACCCAAAAGCAGGAAACCCCGTGTCAACGCACATCCCCTCCGCCCGGCACTCCAGGCCGTGAGATTTGCGCGGCGGGCAGGCGGCCTTCCTTTTGTTCTCCTGGAGCCTGGGCTGACCGACCTCACACTTGCATCGATCGCAAAGCACCGGCCCTGGTTCGGCCAACGGTTCCTTTCCTTTTGCCGGTCGACGAATTTCCCTATATTCGGCCCGGAGTTGGGCGTTGACCATGTTGACGACAGGTGGAGGGAATGGCTTGGAGTTAACCTGCATGGCCGCCTTCTCCGGGAAACTGGAGCTTCTTTTCGTCTATCAACTTCTGGATGACGTCTCGCAGGACAACGTAGTTGTTGGTGTTGTGAGACCAAGAACTGTGATATTTGCAGAACGTCTTTCCTTTGAGCTCGTCGGGTTTCGGAATTTTATGGCCGAAAGACAATTTGACCTTTTTCTCGGCCCTTGTCAAGTCAAAAGTGTAGGCCTTCGTTTCCCGAGCCGCAAACTTGGCGTCGGGAATTTTTGTGCGGCTATTGTCGGTGTTCGGTTCATTTTTACACATGATTTTTCATGTTATTCACCCACTATTTTGAGTTAATTCTCAACATTTTATAGCTTTTTACTTCCTTTTTGTGTTTTCTTAGATTTTACCTTGGTAGGAATGAAAATGAGCTAAAAGTGCTTTATTTGTTATAAATTCTGTTTTTGTTCATTTTCGTAGGTCAACTTCTTGGCCTGGGATCAACATGCTCTGGTGCTCGGATGAGGTCATGATCTTCATGAGACTTATTCCAATGGATGTTAACTACAACATATCCAAATTTGAGATTCATTGGACAAGTATTGCCTATCCAACCAATCCAGCATGTTACCACAGCTTTGGAAATCCGGATTTGGCCAGCTTTTACCTCCTTTGTGTCATCTTAATTTCTTGTTACCATAACTCTTGGTAACAAGGAATTACCTTTGTAAATGAGATATTTTTTGAAGCTTTTGGCATCTTTGTGAGGACAAGGCTTCATCATTTTCAAGGGGACAAGAAGACAATGGGTGAAGACTTTGCATTAGAATACTAAAAGTAAAAGCTGGAAAGGAGGAGAGAGGGAAGCAAAGGGAATTGCAATATGAAGTGGGAGAGCTTTTGAACGTGGGAAATGAAGTCATTCCATCATTCTACGTATTGGGAGCAGATTTTGAAGAGCAAGGAAGGAGAACGAGGTGCAGCCAAGGAAGAAGAGAGAAGGCTTCCACCATTGATGACCTTGAAGCTTTCATCATTTTCTCAAAATCTGTAAACTCTTTCTAATTTTATTTTGAGTTTGTATTTGGAATAAGTATGAGCAACTAAACTCCATAGCTAGGGCTTAGGTTGAAGCCCTAAACATGATTACCTTATTATTTTGATGCTTGAGTGTATGAATTTCTAAATATTGTTGATGAATTCCAATTCACCAAATTAATCTATCCTTGATGTGTGTTTTTCCTTGGTTGGCCATCTTTGAAAGCATGCCTCTTGAGATTGTTGGGATTATGTGTATCTTCATGTTTTCCTAAGCAATAGATGGATGGAGTAAGAACCATCCATGTGAATTGGTTTCTTGAATACCTAATGTAAACACCATGCTATTAGGGTTCTTGTGATGTTCATATTCTCTTTGAACTTAATGGGTTTTCCTTGCAATTGGAATTCGAAGTACGAACCATACCTAGGTTCGGTTATGAGGAGGGCACAAGTATTGTAGCACGAACCATGCACTTTACGTATATTAGAGAGAATCAATGCGTCTTGAGCCACGACCCATGGTCTTGATTGCGAACATCTTCATCAATACATTTAGAGTTCATCACTTGAGTATCCATGAACATGGGTAGATTTGTTTAGGGTGGATTCCGAAACCCTAGTGTTTGTTACATTTTAATTCCACTCTTTGATAATTCATCTCTGCCATTCTTGTTAAATTTAGAGTTCATTTACATTCATGCAATAGAAATAGGTCACTTGAACCAAATCAAACCCCCCCCCCCCAATGTGTGTGTGAGTTGTGAGTTTGACACGTTTTGTGTCTTTGTCACTGAATTTTGTTTGTTTCTGTAATTGTTTTGGACTTTTGGTCTGCGCTGTGTTCTTGCATTTTCTGTGCTGAATCCAACCGTATAAAGAACGTGAATTTTGGACATACGGTTGGAAATTTATAGGTCAAAAACTGGACAGAGGTCGAAAACTGAAAGGCAGAGAAACGACTCTGCCAAAAAACGACCGGTCGTCACTGTTCACGCGACCGGTCGCTCATCACACGTTTATTGAAATTTCGACTCTGCCGAAAAACGACCGGTCGTCACTGTTCACGCGACCGGTCGTCACTGTGCACTGTTCACGTCACTGTTCACTGTTCACAGGTGATAAAATGGCGATAGAAAATGCTGTTTGTGTTTTTCTTTAGTTTTTCTTTAGTTTTCTTGTGTTGTTTCATTTCCTTTGCACTTCTTTACTTATATTTATTTTCCATTTTGCATTTGCGTATTTGTGGTGTGTCAATTAAGTGTTCTTGACGTACTCAAATTAGAACTTATAGGGAGCCGACAAGTTCTTCGTGGGATCGAACCCGTACTTACATAATCTATACTTCATTAGATTCGTGCAACGTCGGCCTTGACAAGTCCTTTGTAGACGAATGGTTTGTCTATGCTGACTTCAGCTGAGCTCATCTCTACCTCGTTGCCCTTGGCCTCCGCGGAGCCGTCCGCTTCGGCGTAACTAACAATGGGATTCCTGGAGTAAGTCCCTTTAGAAGCCGTCTTTTCTGCATTTCTTCCTTCAACAAGGATGCATATCTGTCCACCTTTTTGATCAAGTCATGCATGTCCCGGAACTCGATTCCCTGGAATTTTTTTCCGGTATTCGAATTCCAACCCCTCTTCGGCCATCTTGACAAATTCCCTCTCTGGTATGTTTGTTCGGCACAGTTCCTGCATGTTTTGAACAGCTGCAGGAAGTCGCGAGGTGACTCGTCTAGATACCTGACTCATCCTTGCTAACTCGCGACCGTTATCTCTCGATTGGTCTGATAGAAATATTCGTGGAATATTCTTTCCATGTCAGAAGAATCCCTCACCGAATTCGGTGGAAGGTTTATGAACCATGAGAAAGCCGCGCCGGTCAGGGAGTGAACAAACAAACGGAGCTTTTGGGCGTTCGAATCGGCCTCTCCACACTGGGCCGTGAAACGGCCTATGTGTTCAATGAAAGAGGTCTACCCATCCCGGAGAATAGTATGAATTCTGGCAATCAATAGTTCTGGGAGGGAAGAGGGGTTCGGTCAATTTCTGGCGGGTACGGCCTTGTATACCTCTGAGCTAGGCCATCCTCGATCATTCACCGGACATCTTCGAATCGAAGCCCTTGTGGGGGCGTTTCTTGTTGGGCCGCAAACGGCCGCGGGACCTGTTGCGCATCGTTCTGTGGCCTTATCTGCTGGGCCACTAGATGAGCGCCATGGGTTTGACCAAGGTGCGTGTGTGTTACCGTCGGAATGGCCGAACAATCCTGAAGGTGGGAGCCTAACGGAAATGACGCCGCCTGAGTGGTGAAACAGTCGGATTGCTCTGACCGCAACCTCCTGCGATGAATCAGCGGCCGCGTTGCTTGGGCCAGGATGGGTCCTGGACGGCCAAAGTATGAACTGGGCCTAGTTGCTGGATCGCGGAAGGCGTGGGGCTACTTTGCCCTAATGATACGGCCAAAGCATGGAGTGGGCCGCACGGTGTTTCTCCCGGGTAGGTTCGAGTGGTTACACTTTTTTGTAAGTTTGTTGTTTTGTCATCTGCTTAATTTTGGGTGTTGGACTATGATTTCTGTATCCTTTTGTTCCACCTCTCCTCTCTGTTTTCTCAGAGAGGTGTGTTGGATGGAATAAAGTATGTATCACAGGTGGTACGCTGGTGTATGCATAATCTCATTGTCTTTTGTTTTTCAAAAGAAGTGATATGGTACTTCATTGCAGAATACAACAACAAAAGAGAATGAAACACTTTTAGCAATTGGAACTCCTTACGTGCAAGGGGAGGATGTTGCTGCGAGAGAACTGGCTCTTTTATTTTCGGATGGAAAAAGTGCTGGCAATACTCAGACCTTGGTATTTTTCTGGATCATTTGAATCTTCACCCTCCTTAACTTTCTAAGCAATATGTGATCATTTTCAATGACTAAATTTGTTCTTACATGTCAAGATCCTCCTTGGTGACTAAATTTGGCTTATGAACATGAACTTGATTCAGGTCCATTGGATCGTTAGCTCTCAGCCCTTAGGTTAGGCATTTATAATATCCAATGCCTTGTTCATGTGCATCATGTATAGAACCTTGGACCTTTGGCAACTCTTGTTTATTATGCTTAGACTTATTACATTGAAGAATTCTCTTTAAACCCTAATTATATATGTCAATCTCATTATTGAAAATTCATTGTGTTAGTGGTACACTTGAGATCAAATGTTCAAAGGATATCAAAATTCAGGGGTTCATTGGACCATGCACATCTTTGGAGAAGGTTAGACAATTTGGTAATTTAGAACTTGTTTTTATCTACATTAATGGCATAGTGATTAGAATCAAGGAAATATATTTGGATAAGATTTGTGTTTGTGGAGTTTGATGTTAATTTTGCAAGTCTTGCAAACAACAACTTGGTGGAAAATGTGCAAGAAGGCAGAGCTAACTCATACACCGAAGAACAAATTGATGAAGTTCAGATCAAATTAGTAGAATTTGTGACCCACATGTAGCTCCTTTATTTCTAATTATAGGTAGGAAGTATGCAATGGCGGATCCAGGATTCTCAGGCCAAGGGGTCACAATTTAAAAGCTTCGAAATTTTTTTAGAAGAAAATAACACTGAAAAACAGAAAAATAGTACTTTTCGTCCAAACTTTCAATTGTACACGACGAGTTTTCTTTTAAAAACATTGCATTATAGCTTCATAAATCATTTATTTTTTAATAATTTTATGAACTTTTGTTAATGTCTCATCTAAAGAGAATATCATTTTTATATAAAGAATAAAATTATAATGTATAGAGACTACAATTATCTTTTAAATATATTTAAAATGAAACAAGCCCAACCCCCCACTTTGAAAAATAAATAAACAAATAAAAACAATACCTCCCTATTTTCTTTTTCATAGTTTCACTCTCTGCAACATCCACCCCAATCCTCTCTCCCGGTACCTTCTCAACTTTAAAAATAAAAAATAAAAATAAAATATATAACATAACATGTTTGCTGTTGTTGGCGTGCCTACATTCCTCTTCCCATTCCTGCCACTTAAACTTTTGCTACTTTTAATACTTCTAATATTGTATTTTTATGTTGTTTTCAAAGAAAAATAGGCCTTCAGAAAAAAAAACAAAAAACAAAAAAACAAAAGAAAGACTAGCCCACGACACAACACAAATTAAAGATAGACTGTTTTTTCCCCTCTCCAGTCAAACTCTTTGTCTGTGGCTCTTCTTCTAGTGACTCTTTTGCTCCTCTGGTTTGCAACACAAATTCCTTTTGATCTCCTCTGCCTTGCCTTTCCTTCTCTCTCTCTCTCTCTCTCTCTCTCTCTCTCTCTCTCTCTCTCTGGGGACTTTCTTCGAGCACATTCAGTGCATCCAAGGGGTCAACAAGTTGTGGCCAAGGGGTCTGCAACTCTCGCCTAAGACCTCCACAGCCAAACGCCGGCATCCCAAGGGGTCAATTGACCCCTATTGTCCCTTGGTGTGTTTGCCCCTGGAAGTATGTATCTAATATAATAAAGATTGGTTGACTAGAACTATTGAATCTTCAATTTTTATTAAAGAAATCATTTTTCAGTGTATTTTTTTTGTTAATAAAGTATTATAATTAGTTTTCTAGTTAAAATCGTTGTATAGAATCATAGGAAAGAAAAAACTAAAATGTAGCAGCCTGGGAGTTAACTTATTAGACGACGGATTGAAAGATAATAAAAGATGGTTTTATTGTAAAAATAGTAGTCTGTACATATAATCAACGACTATTTTTAACAAAATACCGTCGTCTTTTAACAAACAACCGTCGTTTTCACAATAAATAATGACAGTTTTTTTAAACCCGTCTTGTTTACCCATAAATAACTACGTTTTTTTAACAAAAACCCGTCATCTTTACATCAACACAGTTTTTAGTAACACTGTCGTCTTTACAGATAAACAACTACGGTGAAAAACCGTCGTAGTTTGACGTTCAAAAGATGTCGGTCGATTTAACAACGGTTTTCAAATCATCACAACGACGGTGGATCCGCGTCGTCTATTTCGTATCCCACCCACCCCACTCTCTCCCTCTCTTTCATCTCCCCTATCTTTCTCTCTCACCCAAACCCACCCCTCTGTTTCTCTCTCACCCAGTGTATATTGTATCAAATTTAAACTTGAAGATCTAGAAAACACCAAGGCTCTCAAAAACTAGAGCGAGCATCTACCATCAACAACAAAAACCCTAGAACTAGAAAGAGAATGCAAAACGAGAGATGAACTGGGCAATCAAAGCTTCAAAAGTTAAAGAAGACAGATTAAAGAATAATAACCCAAAGTAGCACGCTGAGGGCTTCTTCTTTACCGTCTATATCTCTCTCTCTTCCTCTCTCTACCTCTCTCACTCTCCCCCACAACCCGACCGTACCCATCTCTTCCTCTCTATATCCATCTCTTACTCCCCTAACTCACACCAACTGACCCCCTCCATCCAGTCTCTCCTTCTCTCTCCCTCACACACACACCACCTCCTTACAACGCCAACAATTGCTGCCTATCTTCTTCTTTTTTTTTTTTTTCAATTATTTATTATTGATTTAAATTGATTTTCTAATTTAAAATTTTGACAAAAATGGAGGTTGTGACAGAAAACTGGATGGAATTCCAGAAATTTAACGTTAAGGACGAAATTAGATATTTATTCGAGGACTTAAATTGGGGGACAATAATTGAGGGGATTAAGTTCAATTAACGTGATAGTTCATAAAGTAAAAAAGCTGAAAATCAATTGTTGATATGATGGGAGAAAGATTCTAATCAGTATTGGGCACTTATAGTAGTAACTTCAATGAGGAATACATTAGACATGGATCTATCTTTTTCGAAAGTTGTCAACTTAATTATCCATAGATATCGAATTCGAATTTAATATGTAAATATTATGATCAATATAGAATCTTTATTTTCCGAAAGCTATGTCAACTTCATTATCCTTATCTATTAACTTGAATTTGATTTCAATTTATTTGAAATGAAACATGCAATATATCATAAAAATGGATCATCCTCGAAGTTAAAGGAATTACCCTATAATAGAAAGCGTTGATATTCATTGTAATTCCATAATCAAAATCATTTTAAACATTTTCGTATCACAGAGACCCACAAAATAGTAAAATATATGTCTGGAAAACTTTAACCACAAGCATGCATTTCCAGATGCCAATGCTTGTAAAACATAACCTAAGCATATTCATATAACCATAAATCACGCTAACTGGAGGTCTCTCCATCAAAGCTCGTAATTAATTTGAAGAACCCTAATTTTAATTTCAAAAAAACCCTAATTTCGAAACATAGAGAGGATCGAAGAAGACCGAGAAGAAGAAGAGAAATGCAGAAAGAAAGAAAAAACAGCGAAACAAAGAAGGAAAGAAAGAGGAAGGAAGAAGAAAACTAGCCCAGAGGGAAAAAAAAAAAAGATAAAAGAAAAAGAAGAGAACGAAAGAGGGAAAAGGAGAGAAAGAACATTAAAGGAAGATAGAGAGAGACTGATTCACGTGAAAAGATAAGGAAAGAAAAAGATAAGAGGAAAAAAGAATCGGACCAAAAGAAACATCACTTTAATCGTAGGGTAGAGTGCTGTTCGCCGACAATGGCTGCTTATCTTCCTTTCTTTCTTATTTTTCAAGTTATATATATATATATATATTAGTTATTTCAATTTATTTTGTAATTTAAAATTTTGACAAAATTGGAGCTTATAACAACAACTTGGACAAAATTAGAAATTTATAATGAGTTCGAGGACTTAAACTGGGGGACAATAATTCATGGGGAGAGTAAAAATGCTGAAAATCAATTCCTAATATGATGAGAGAAGGCTTCTAATCGGTACTTGGGACCTACAATAGTAACTTGAATGAGGAATGCATTAGCCATGGATCTATCTTTTCCGAAAATTGTCAACTTCACTATATATATAATTCAAATTAAATATGTGAATATTATTATCAATATAGAATATTTGTCTTTTCCGAAAGCTATGTCAACTTCATTATCCGTATCAAATTCGATTAATACTGATTTGCTTTCAAGTGATTTGAAATGAAACATGCAATATTATAAGAATGGATCGTCGTCGAAGTTATAGGAATTACCCGAAATTACTAATTGGACTTCACGCCATCCGTTTTCAAGTTATCAACCAAGTTGCTTTGCTCTACTCACGTTTAGAAGAGCTTCATTCCCTCTTCCATTGATTGAAAAAAAACAAAAACAAAAACAAAAACAAAAAAAATCCCCATGAATTTCTTGTTAAATCTCAACTGACCGATTGTTGATGATGGAGAACCTACGCACAATAGTTACTTGAGTGAGGAATATTACAAATGGATGATGGATATCACCGTTTCGAAAAAGCAAACATCAACTTCATTGTCCTTAGTGATGAATTTGTTCTGGATTAGTTTTGTTGAACTCATCATATCAGACAGAATTTTTCGAACTTGCATAGTACAACTTACGTATTCAATTGAGCACCAAACCTAACTAAGCAATTGATTAATATTATATCGCTCGTATTGCCAATAGTCAAGGAAGTTAAAAAGATCCTCTAACAAGATGTATATTATTCCAAGAAGATAAAATGTAAATTATATATATATATATATATATGTGTGTGTGTGTGAAGAATCTGATGATCAATATAGAATCTGTATTATGCTCAGGGTATCGGCCGTTATTAAATAAGTTATGCTTTTGCGCATGCCAACAACTATAAAAGGAGAACATGAGGCAATGAGCTGATCATCAAAGCAAACACACACATCCCAACTAAAAACCAATCAGCGAGACAATGACGAATCCAGGTCAAACCAACTCCAACCAAGCTCAAAATCCTCCCAACCGCAAAGGTATTAGAGTCAAAGGGACAATAACTGTCAGTGAAAACACCGGCAACGCGAAGGGATTTTCCAACTTCAACAACAGCAGTGACACAAGCGGCGTTGATATCGACGCTGAAAACATTGTCCTCAAGCAGAACACGGGTCAGGCGGAAGCATTTACCAACTTCGGCAACCCCAAGTAAAGGAGGGACATTGAAGAAGGCCATAATAATATGTATGTACTAAAATAAGAGCTGATGCAGTATCTGAGGCTCCTTCCTTGACTAGGCCTCCTTAACATGTATGTGTTAATAATATTATTCTAATAAATGAATGGAGCTTGACATTAAATATCAAATTCTACGTTTCACTTCTTAGATTTTTTAAAAAAAAACTTTTTGGTCAATATTTAACTTTTTAGATTGTAATCAATGGAAAAGTCACCATATACACTGTTAGTAAAGTTTACTCTTGTGACTTAATTATGCGACTCATGTACCGACGGTGCCAGTTTCATGGACAACCAGAACCATATGATACAGTAAATTTCTACCACAGTTGGATTTGCCGTAGTTAAATTTCTACCACAATTTATTTAATACCACACTATATGATAAATGATGTATACAAAGGAATCCGGTCATTGGAAAAGGATAAAAAGGAATCCGGTCAAACACACGCGAAAGCTGAAAATGCTCTATCCTCTCACAAATTGGAACCACTTAACTCAACAACCTGTGCCTTCCGTTGGCTGTGAAGTTGTCAACATTTGGAAAGAACAAGTTTCTTATCTTGATGAAAAGTACTTTTTTTTTTTTGGCCAAACACTAGGGGAGGGGGAGGGGTAGTAGCTAATTGAGGTTATAAATGTGCCACCCTTGAGGTGCGAACCCTGGTGCCTAGGAGGGGAAGGGAAAGCCTCACCACTGGGGGTTGCCTCAGTGGTAATGAAACAATGAGGGGGAATGATAGTAACTTTAATGAGGGATAATATATGGATAATACTTGGGTCCAAGTTTGTTCATGTAAATGTTTCCTTTTATGGTCCAAGTTGTTGATTTTGTACTCTATGGTCACACATGCTTCTATGAAATTAAGAGTGCGACTTTGCAGGGCCAGCCCTGAGATTTTCAATTCTCGGGCTGATGCCAAACATAGATCCTATATATGTATACCACACAAGAAAAACCTATGTGGGTATAGAATATTATAAACTGAAAGACACAATATCATTTATTTTATATATATTTCTACATAAGAAAGGATCGAAGATGAAAAATAAAAAGCATTGGAGTACTAAAAAGAACCTACTTATCTTATACATCTCTCTATAAGAATTAATGGAAGACGAAAAAACAAGAATGCTGCTAAACAAACCCTAAAATTAACTGAGTACACCCTATGATCTAAATACACCCTAATATTTAAATCAAAACATAAAATTAACTAAGTAAACCTTATTTAAGAATAAAAAAATACTCATGGTACCCTTTAATACACTCTATCACACAACACCTTAATATCAATCCTAAACCAAGTTTCTCTTTCGACATGAATTTGTGCCCTCTTTTTAGATTTTGAGTCAGCATCAAAATCTTTAATTTGATAAGCTCTGTAGGAGTAGATTAAGTGTGATGAGATGTTCAATGTCTGATGGGACCTTGTCCAATGCATTGTTCCCCATTCCACCCTTGTGCATCTAAGTTCATCAGATTTTTGAGACCTAGATGCTTGACCTTCTTAAATCCTCCAGCTCCAAAGCAAAGTTTGTCTCCTTCAAACACCTCAGATAGTTCAAGATGTACTAGATTGGGCAAATACTGAAGGAATACAAGTGGATCATCCTTTAACCTACTCCATTTCAAATATAATTTTATGAGGCTATGAAGAGAAGGTATCCAAGTGAAAGCCTCTATTTTTCCTAACACCTTTTTTTTTTGGTAACTATTTTTGCTAGCACCTTAAAACCATATTTTGAGTGAAAATTTTCATGAGGAACAAAACTCATAACGATATACCAAGAGATGGTACAGATGTTGGAGTTTGAGGATTTCAACTGGAAGTCAGTAACCCGAGAATTTTTCAGATCCAAAGTCTCCAGGTTTTGAAGCTTCCCTATCCAGGTCGAAATGATTTTTACCTTGGTATCTCTCAAGCTCATTCATTTTAGAAAGAAAAGGTTGACAACTTCAGGTGGGAAAACATTTGTAGTGTAAAGCCTGTGAGGAAGAAAGGATCAAAGACGAAAAATAAAAATCATTAGAGTACTAAAAAGAACCTACTTATTTTCTATACATTGGAAGACAAAAAAACCAAAATGCTGCTAAACAAACCCTAAAATTAACTGAGTACACCATATGACAGGACCCAACCCGAATTCCCCCCGGAACACGTGTTGGACCCTACTTTCATCTGGCATCCGAAAGATGCCAAACCCACTGCTAAAATTTCACCTCTCACCCGTAAGTTTAAGAAAAAGAGGTCGAGACTTCTGCCGAAATTTCGCAGAGTCTCCCTTGAAAAACTAACATTTACCCAACTAATTTAACCTGCAAACAACAACAATTTAACCATCCCAACTGGCAGCACACACAAGGTATAGCACACGCAACTTGCAAATGGCCTCCGACCTCAAATTCAATCATATGTGGGAAATATATGAGCAACTGCTGAAATTTAGTTTACAAAGTTAGTTTCCAAACAATGAAACGAAAATCGAGTCCTACTAAGTGAACAGGCTAGGAATTCACTGACGACGGAGTAGCTTACGTGGTCGTCTGAACTCTGAGCTATCTACTTACTGGGGGCGCAAAACAGGTAAAGATGTCAGTGGACAAAAAGAAAGTTTTCTCAAAAATAAATATATAGGACATACTAACCCCTATGTTTTCGCAAACCTTTGAAACACTAATACATTTGTAAATACACATACAGGAATGAGATATGAAATATACAAATATACGTAAAACATACTCGGAATTAACTGGTAAGCATAAATACAATTAACACAATATTTATTTCAAAACATCAATTTAAATCCAACACATCAAACAATCGTTCAACAGAAATCAAGTTTCAAATCTTTTTTTTGAATTCAATAAAACAAGCAAGCCCAAAATACAATTCAACCGAATTCCAGTCTCAATCCAATTCATACAAAAACTCTCCACCCAAGTATACCTATGAGGAAACTGACCAACCCTGTGTAGAAAATCGGTAGGGTGGTAGGGGAACATACTGGGAACAATCATCACTGGCCAGACACTCATGTTTGTAGTACGAGTACAGGCAATACACACACTGGCTAGACACCTATAGAGTAATCTCTATGCAGGTACATGCAATATCCACTGGTCGGACACCTACCACGTAGGTGCAGGCAATACATTCTGGCCGAACACCTACTACCGTAGGTACAGGCAACACACTGGCCAAACACCTATCCACGTGGGTACATGCGATTCCCACTGGCCGGACACCTACCACGTAGGTACATTCATTACTCTGGTCGGACACCTACCACTGTAGGTACATGCAATATCCTAGTAATGTGTACATACTCTATCAAAGTCAACCGTTATATTTTTTCTGAAGGCAACCAGGAATGGGTACCTAGGTTGGGTTTGAAATCCATTCTCAACACTTTTTCATAGAAATTCCCTTTTTAGCAAATTCCTTTTTCCACTCTTTCTCATATCCTTTCTTAGTTTTCTCAAAACAATACGAAATCCTTTTAAAACCATTCAAAATTCCAAGTGTGCATCGATAAATAATTAAATAAACAAAACCCCCTTTTAACCCCAAATTAAAACCCTAATTTCACTATTTGACTTCCAACCAATGAAAATCTTATCAAAGCATTCTCAAAGTAAATCCGAATAATAACCCACAATTAAAATCCTTAATAACTATTTAATTAACAATCTCGCATATTTACCACCGTTAAACATATATAACCATTCAAAAACATTTTTCCCAAACATCCCAAGCAAATCACGTTTATCAAAATGCATAATTGTTTAAAGTCATTTATAACCAAAACCGAATGCTTGGAAAAATAAAAACCCAACTTACATCATCCATAAACATTTAATAACTCTTTAGTTGTAAAAACCATCATGGCACGAAGGAAATTGTCAAAACCATAATTAAAACATAATTAAATTATTTCCACCGAAAACCAAATGTTCAGAAAGTAAACACCGGAAAAAATTCATTTCTTAAAACATTTTATTCAAGCATCATTTCATAAAAAAATATTTATAAAACAAATGTACACTCACACACGGTCCAAAGCACACTCAACCCTCTCCAGTTTTCGTAGGAGTGATTCGTTGAGCAAAAGAACCTATTTGATAGAATACCAGAATTATCTGAATAATCAAACCCAACACTGAACTTTAAATCAATACTCTAGCTCTTGGGACTCACAATGGGTGTACGTCCTTCAAGAAAATCCCTAAGGCCATTTTAGTACTTAACAAGAGACGAGACGGTCTCAAAAGACCCATGGTCAACTGTCCAGTCAAAAGACCCAATCAGGCCCATTGGGCCCACAACCTCCGAATTTTCAATCCGAAAGTTCCTATAGGTCCAACTGAGTTTACTAAACACGTCCCGAGAGTATGGTCTCGATTGGAGCGGTCATATCACTCTCGAACGCACTATCGGACGGTCACTTTTTTCTTAACCATAAACTCATTGATTCGGAGTATTTGGGACTCCGATTCTTGATCCTGCGAATTCCAACACGATCCTGAGGGTACGGAAAACAACATACTTGGAATTGGAGCTGATCCAACAGTCCGAACATATCGAACTCCGATATCGCCTAATAGGCATTAATCCGTTCGACTGTCATACGATAACCAAATTCGAATTCGAGTAAATCGTCGTGCACCGGCAGCACGTGGGTAGGAAATTTCTCAAATCACCAAACAATACCTACACCTATGTGATCATGGCAACTAGGGGAGCAACTTATACAACTGGGCCGACCTCCAATTTGGCTGGGAAGTGGCTAGAAAACCACTTCAAAGACCAGAATTTTCTAGGTTTAAAATCGAACTTCCAAAACTCGAAATGGACCCAAACCAAACCAAAACATCAAGAACACACTGAGAGGATGAAAAAACACACCTTACTCGCAGATTCCGTTGCCGGAATTGCCGAAAACGACAATCGAAAAATCGCGACTTTCCTCCTCGTTCCAGTCGCTTCATGGCTCGAAATTGGGTCTGGAAAATCAATGGGTCGTGTAGAGGATGTAGAGAGGAGAGTTTTGCAACTCATGGAATCGGATTTGGTGGCTAGATGGCGATGCAGTTCCTGTATGAAATTCCAACTTTGAAAGAGAGAGATTGAGAGACATCGAGGGAGAAAAGACGTGGGTGCACTACTACATTTTAGCGTTTGGGCGACGAATCCAAATGGTCGCGCAAAGCACAAAGCTGTCGCGGAAATAACAGCGCGACAAAGATATCGTCGCGCAAAATCAGTCCCGCAAATACCGTCACATAAACCTTTGCGCGACGGAAAATAATAGTATCGTCGCGCTTTATCCTTCGTTGCGCCAATAGTTCAGGGACGACAAATGTTCTGTCGCTCAAAAGTTTGCGCGACGAGTATACAGGCGTTGCATGAACTACACGACGACAAAACTTTGTCGCACGATTGTTTGAGCGACAAATGATCAGATGTTGCAAGAACATAGTGCGACGACTTAATCTCGTCGTGCAAAAGTGTTTGCGCGACGATTATTTTCGTCGTTGCAACTACTTTGTGCGACGAATAATAATCGTGATGCAAACCCTTGCGCGACGATGATTTATTTGTCGCATTTTCTTTAGGGGGAAAATGCTTCCGTCATGCGTAGAGGTGGACGGGGGAACAAAAGATGGTACGGGAATGCCGACTGGGCCATGGACTGTATAATCTGAGCCATCTGGGCCATCTGGGTTTCAAGCTGGGCCACCTTTGCTATCAAAACACTGTTTGACTGCGACGATGAACGGGATCTAGGTTCCCGCCGCGGGCATTCCCCATCCCTCGCAGTATGTCCCTGGCCGCCTCCCAGAAGTCTGATCCAAGGTATCCGTCAAGATCTGAAACCCCGCATCATGTGGAGGAGCCACAGACTCGAGCGGCGTATCGGGAGGAAGCTGGAGGCGGACTCCTGAAGAACCAACTGGCTCTTCTCAATCATGGTCGTCTGTTTAACATAACATAAAATAGAAATAAAAACATTTATATAATAACTATGAAACTTGAACGCGTAAAATAATCATTAAAATTAAAGACTACTTACATGAAGGGACTCCGCCAACTCATTCCCAGGTCGAACATAAACGTCGCGAAGACGTCAATCTCTGGGAATTTGGACCCCTCCTAAATTGAACAAGAGAAGAAAAATGTTAGTACAAAAAAAAACAAATTAACATTAATGACATATTAAAAATTAAATAAAAACGACTTATTATTACCCGACGTCGCGCCTCCATCCTATAGGAGAAGGACCTGGAACCTGAATGATGGAGAAGAGTCTTCTTTTCCCTATTGCCCTTATTTGCTTTAGCCATCTTCTGTTATACAAAAATTAAAACGTATTATTTGAAATTGAAATGAAATAAACATTAGTAAGAAACGTGTAATAATTTTGACCTTAATATAAAAAAAATACCACATAATCAGCCTCCTGAAAATGACCACAGAGCCACTGCCAACTATCCTCCCGCCCCTCAAGCTCCTTCGGGCAACCCTCCTGAAGAGCAGCTTGCGGATCATCAAATGCCTGAAAGTGGTAGTGCAGGTCGCTCTTCCACTGCTTGTACCTCAGTTAAAGAGTCTGTTGATGTACCCCAACAACTCATCGTTGACGTTCTCTAAATTGTAGTTCATCTACAATAAAATAATTACATACATTAAATATTTAAAATATATAAAATTGGAAGGAAAAACAATTAAAATGTAAGATACATACCGACAGGTGTCCATGCATCTCGTTATGCACCGCATCAGGCATGGCCTTCCAAGACTTCCATTTCATCGAACAATAGGTCCGAACGACTGAACCAACATCGTGCGCCAATGAGCTATGTTGGTCTGCCGTTGGGGCAGCCCGATGACGATCGTCGTATCTGATGTTGATACGAGAGTTGTTCACCCGGGTGACCTTCGATGTAGCCAACTGGCGACACGGTCCCGGGTGTTCTTCTTGGCTGCAAAGAAATATGAAATTAATGTTAGTTAACAAATTTGACTAAAATATTGGTACGAAACATCTGTAGTTGAAGGAAATCTTTACCTGGTCCGCTCGAAGTGGTGTCGGTGGTGCTGGAAAGGCGATGACGCCGCCTGGCGCTCATAGGTTGCGCCACTGATGACTCTGATGACGCCGGTGCATGGGGGGCACTGGGACCCACTAGCAAGTCGGGCAGCTGTGGTGGGCCAGAGGGAGGTGACATCATAGTCGGGGGAGGCAAACTACGTGAAGGTTGCACCGGCTTATGACTTCTGCTGATTAGGTTTGACATCTTGCAATAAAAACAAGCACCAAAGTTTAAAAAAAATAGTTACTGTAATACAACAATCTAATAACAAATATAACATTTATTTCATTTCATTTAAAATAGAGTCAACGTCTAATAACAAATATAACAAATATAACAAATAAAACAAATAAAATATAACAAAAATATAAAACATTCTTCATTAATTATAAAACATAAAAATTATTCCAATTTAGGGTCATTATATAAACTAAGCTAACAAACATACAAATAAATCAAATTTACCAATATATAAACTAAGCATATTTTAACAATATTACAAATTTAATTAAAGCATATATGTTGGCGTACACTTTGCGATTTCGGAATATCCGGGACTCCAATCCACAATCCGTTGAATCCTATACGATCCTAGACATACAAGGTACATCATACGTGAGTTTGAGTTTCATCCAATGGTCCAGGACAAATCAAACCGTTACATCGCACAATAGGCGAAATCCATTCGAGGCTGAAACGGTATCCAAATTGGAAACCGAACACACCTACGCGCTCATGACAACTAGGGGATCGCATTGGGACACAATGTGATTTTGCTACAGTTCCCTAGCGCTGCCATACACGGCAGCAGCGCATGGATGTGAAAAGGCGATAACGATCGCAGGAAAAATCTCAAAATGAAGGGCCAATCTTCCTACCCTAGGTTCAGGACATCGAATAGAGGCAGTTTGGTTCTAGACATAGGCCAAAAAATGGCCGAAAGTGGCCGGAATTTCATCCCGAAATCCGGCCAAAATCTTAGTTACAAAATTAGACAACGTACGCTACAAATTTAACAAATCCTACCCAACCATCAGCTAGATAATAAAAAATAGGGGGAAAAGCATATCTCACTCGTAGATTTGGAGGCCGGACGAGGGAGAACGAAGCCGGAGTTATTCGCCAAAGGGATAAACTCCCGCCGGTTTCTCGAAGCCAATCATCGCGGCGGCGGCTCGAAAAGGTCTGAGTTCGTTGGCGGTGATCGCCCGGTCGTTAATGTGGAGAGTTGAGGTGGTGGCCGGAGGAGAGAGAGAGAGAGAGAGAGAGAGAAGAGAGAGCGCGACGAGAATGAACCAGAAGGTCTGAAAACTGTCGAATTATTATCAGACCTTTGCGCGACGAAACATAATGATTTCGTCGCGCAAATCAGGTAAAGTGTCTAAACGATGCGTTTTCGATTAAAATTTTCGCGCAAAACTGAAAATATTAACTTTGCGCTACGAAAACTCATCCCCATTATCGCGCAAAGTCGTTGCAGGAGCGGCAATTGAACCGCCAAAATTTGACGACCTTACGCGACGGGGTCAAAACTTGCGTCGCGCAAACATCATACCCTAAACCCTAAACCCTAAACCCTTAACCCTAACCCTGATCACATAAAACCCATAAAACCCTAAACGACATCATCACATTGCGCGACGAACAAAGTTCTGTTCGTCGCATATAGTAGTTTTGCGCGACGTCAGTTACTCGTCGCGCAATTTGTTGTATAAAATTTGAAACAAATTGTTTTGATAGCATACACATTCTACGAAACTAGTTTCAACGATCCCAACCGTCAAACGTATTTGCTTATACTTAGAGATCGTATACACCAAAAATGGGGAAAAAAAAACGTATAGAGATCAAGTAACGGGACAAAAGTTTTCGACGGTTATAAAGGAAAAATCACATTTTAACGGTCAATTTTACTGTGATTTCGATAATTTTTTTACGGATACAATCCTTCACCCAACATGAATCCAATGACAGTATTTGATCTTCATTTCAAATTATTTACACTAGTGGATATCACAAAATCTTATGTTATACTTAACAAGTTTATATATAAACTCTTAATAGTTAGTGACTATATTGTGTGAATGATATACGCATTATAGAAAGCTTTTTTCATCGATCCAACCGTCACACTTGTTTGTTTCTACTTAGAGAATGTATACGCCGAAAATCGAAAAAAAAAAGGTATATAGATTGCGTAACGGGACAAAAGTTTTCAACGGTTATAAAGGAAAAATCACGATTTAACGGTCAATTTTACCCCAATTTCGAAGATTTTTTACGGATACACTCCTTCACCCTATATGAATCCAATGACAGAGTTTGATCTTCAATTCAAATTATTTATACTAGTGAATACTGAGTTAAAATTTCTAAGTGTCATGTATAGAAATATTTTAAAAAAAATTAAATTGGTTTACGCAACGAAGATAAACTTTTCGCCTGTAAATCGTTTTTGCACGACAACGATTTTCCGTCGCGCAAACGTTTTTGTGTTGAGTTATTCGTCATATCGTCGCGCAAAGATCAGTTTTAAACTTTTTCCTGACACTTGTGTTTTTTTGGGAAAATTAACCTTGCGAGACGAAGAATATCGTCGCGCAAGTGTTACTATAACGACGCTGGTATTATTCCGTCGCGCAAGAGACACTTCGAAACTATTCCCGGACACTTGTAAATTTTTTTGGACAATTATTCTTGCGAGACGGAGATAATCGTCGCGCAAAGGTGTTTGGGCGATGCCATCATATTTATTCGTCGCGCAAAACGTTGTTTTTATTTTTAAAACTTAAATTGATATTTAGTGTAAATATTTTTTGATACTATATTTGTATTTACTATATAAGCAAAAGATGATCACAACTTGTTTTAGGGGACGTGACAAAGCATATATTTATATGGTTTGGATATCATATATTTATATGATAAAGCATATAATTGTCATACTATATTTATATTTTTTCATACTATATTTGTATTTTGTCATACCTTTATTCATTCGTCTTTTTACAAAACTCTATGCATATATGTGACGTTAATTAGGAAAAGTCACTGACACAAAGAGAAAACATGTACATTTCATTAAATTACAAATAAATTACATTATTCATCAAGATGAACTATAATAACCTTCGTTATCATCACTATCATCACTATCCGTCTCCCAATCCTCTTCCTCCTCCTCTTCTTCCTCCTCCTCCATAAGTACATCATCGTCGTTGTTGTCCCCCATGGTTGGATCGTATCGCGGAAGATCACCGAGGTCAATTGTAATTGACTGAAATCGGTATTTCTCTTGAAGACACTCCGTCAATCTGAAATGGTTCTTGAACAACATTTGTATCGAGAAGTGTATGTGCATCATTTTCCATGGAAGAGTCTAAACGTTGGTCAACGACGTCGACGTCGTTGTCCGATGGGTCTAGTTCTGGTATAGCATACACGTTCTCTGATCCATATGCTGAACAACTTTCCAATCATTCGCCGCTTTAGGGTCATTTAGATACACAACTTGTTTTGCCATCACTACAAGAAAAACACCCTTTCCTGACGGCTAAAAAGCATCAAGATAGTCATTAATTGACGGCTCGGAAAAGCGTCATGGATGCCACTGCCTGAAAAGGGGTACCCCTATTCTTGACGCTTATTATCCGTCAAGATTTAATGTTTCCTGACAGTTATGGAACGTCACAAACCCGTCAGGATTTCCTTCTCTTGACGCTTTTTAACTATCAACAAATTTTTGTTTTTTTATACTTAGGAGTTGTTTCTTGATGGTTTTTAGCCGTCAAGAATAGCATGACTGAAAAAGAAAAAAAAAACAAAAGGTGCAAAGAAATAATTAAATTGCTAAATAATTATATAAAGCATTAAGCTGAAATCTCACATCCACTAAAATAAAATTATTATAAATATTAAGCACTACAAAAATGTTATAACATGTCAACTATCTAGGAAACGATATTAAAAACATATAAACATAAGGAAATAAACCAAATGATCTAATATCCAGTAACTGTAGGTCTCAAACTATATAGAACTTGTCCCTTGGAAGTCTCGACTTTCCTTGATGAGCCTAAGATTGCCTTTGTGGTATGAGCCGCACTAATCACATCAATCTGCTAAGATGAAAACGTATGAATTAAAGAATTAATTAATGCATATGGAACTAAGATTAAGCAGAACTCAGATAATTGATTATGTGCCTGAAATAATCTCTAATGTTTAATAATATGTATAATGATGAAAATTTTAAACTCGCATACAGGAAGGGTAGACAATCCTAGGATGGTAAGCATGAGAGGAGGTAATAAGTAGAGCTTCCTATGCAGATGTACACATGAGGAATTGGGCAACTGATTTCAGTTTCATTATACATAACTTTATCAAAGCAGCCCATTTCTCTTAACAAATACTCACATACTTACCAAAAACAAAACGAGAGAGAAATCTGCCAAGAGAACATTAGATTTGTGGGTAGAGAAGAGAATCAGTCTCTTGACAAAAACAAGATCTGCATACTCAAATGAAGCAAGAAAAATCAGTAAATTTGTTAGTAAACTAAAATAAATTAAAATCAAAACCTATATTAGCAAATCCATGACCATTGAATACCTGCATGCTTCAGAAGATAACAAATGTAGCAGCCAAACTGGAAATCACAAATACATAAAACATTCAAAACATAACAAATGCAGCAGCAATAGGCATTTAGAACATAACAAATGCACAAACCCAAATTAAACCAAACTATGAGATTATGCTATCCAAGCACCAACCCATTTATTTCTTTCTTTCCTACAGGATCAAAAAACATATGTCAAATATGAGCACATTTATGTACTTTCTACCAAGGATTCTATCCAAATACATAGATGTCAAGCAACCTGTACTTTGTTCGAGATAGAGATTTGCATAAACTTATACATGCAAAATAACACAAAGTCACTTATACTAATTTAGAGAATTCAAACACAGGCTTGGATTGTTTTGAGGAAAAGGAAATGGTAAGAGGCAGGGAGTGAGAGGGAGAGGTTATCCACATGATCCAGATTCCTCACGACTACCAAAGATTTTGGGATAAAGCTACAAGGACTAAATTGGCTATGCAAAACAAATCTCCATACAAATTAAAAAACCTACTTATTGCTAACTTGTGTTATTCAACTAGAAAACAATAACACTTAGTTAGCAATAACACTTGCCAATGGTTCAACCAAAATATCAAACAAAGCAAAATAAAAAAGGTGAACGAATCTATAGACTAGAAAGAAATAGAGAACCAGTATAACATTAAAAATTGCATAGACTATAAGGAAATTAAAGAAACCAACAGAGGCTTTCATAGTTTGGCCGTTAAGTAGCTTTCATTAAAACCCCAAAAAAGAGGCAGCCTTCACAAGCATTTAGTAGAATACTGACAAGAAAGAAAAAAATCAATCATAACAAGCTTCCAAAATCAATCTCAGGTTTTCTAATTAAAGAAAATACCTTGGTAATATTCACATATTATCCTCATCATCCTACAGACATCGTAGCACAATTTTTTTTAAATAGAAACGAAGATTATATTAATCAATCAATGAGGCTACAGGAGGATGAGAAATCCTCAAACCCCCCAACCCACACGACCAAGACTACAAACGAAAGGAAAAAATTACAGAAAACAGAAGAAACATAGCTAAACAAAGCCAAACAAAGCAAAACACCCAGAGCCCAGAAAAACAGAGGTTTAAGACAAACATAATAGCTCATTCAGGAATTAGAATAAGAAAACAAGATGCAACTTCTAGACACGGGAACCAACTTCGAAAAATAAAAATATCAATTAGAAAAGAAAAAACACTAAAAATTTATGAATGCAGCAGTAAACTCAAAATTAAACTAACATAACCAAATCTGCATCTAGTTCAAAACTTATATGAAATCCTCACCTTGTCTCCAAATTACTGGTCCAAATAGAAATTAAAAAGTTGAAAACCTGCACAGACTAGCCCAAAATTAAAACCTAAAACTTACAATATAAATTAGAAAACTCAAACCTTAAATAATTAAAATTATCTGTTGGCAGAGGGCGATGTCGTTCCTTGTCGTCAATCTCCAGTGGTGGGACTGCAAACTAGGACACTCAAAACCTATGAATCTAAAAAGTACCACTAAAGACGCAGATCTAGATTTTTGGCTAAGATGGTTATCAGTGGTTAGCTGGTGCAACAAAGAGAGTAATGCGAGAGAAAGAGAGAGGATAGGGGCTGTCATGGCGTCAGATCCCGAAAAGAGAGAGAGACATGGTGGCTTGAGATCTAGGAAGAGACATGGCACAGTGTAGCGGCTATCATGGCCGCCCCAACCATCAGAGCAAGAACCCACTAAGATTTGCGATTCAAAACGTTTTCCTCTTCTGATTTGTGTTTCCAATTTCAGGCTAGAAAAAAAAAAGGTGGGAAAAACCTAGGGCTTACATTTTGGGTTTCAGAACGAGGTGGTGACCAAGATAAAAAGAATGAGTTTGGCCAAATACAAAAGATAAAAAGAACGAGTTGATTAGGGCAGAACACTTTAGAACATTTGGAGCGAACTCGCAAACTCTCGCGATTTTTTTTTATAATTTATTTATAAAAAAAAATTAAAAATAAGCGTCAACTATAAGGGGTTTTTCTTGATGGTTATTAGGAAGTGTTAGGTATAGAGGCCTTTAATTGACGTTTTTTATCAAACGTCACGAAACATTGGTATATAGTTGACGTTTATTAAAAAGTGTCAAGGTTTACTAGAATAGTTGATGGTTTTTGAACAAGCGTCAACTATGAAGTGTCAACTAAGGCCTATTTTCTTGTAGTGCATGTTTGCCAAAATGTAAGGGTCGTCATCATACCAAGTTCTGCTTATGTTCACAGATAGTAACCCATGATCGATTTTAATACTTCCCTGCCTATTTGGGTTCGTATCAAACCATCGACACTTAAACATGATGACTTGGTATCGGTTTTTGTAAAGCAATTGCACGACAGTTGTGAGTTTTCCATAGAAATCAATGTCTGTACTTTCGCCTCCACCTGGAACATGGACACCGCTGTTTTGCGTACACAACTTGTCATCTCGTGTAGTACCTAAAAACTTGACGCCGTTAACATGGCAACCTGAGAACAATTCTCTCTCGGAGTGGGCCGAATGCCAAGTTATATAACTCTTCACTAAGTGGGGGAATTCTCTCTTTCAACTTATTCACCTAATATTATAAAAAAAAAAACATTCATAGGTTAGTTTGGAAAAATGTAATAGCACAATATATATATATGAATTAGAAAACACTTATAACTTACATATTCCAAAAACCATTGTGGAAACAATTCACGGTGTTTCTTGGAATACAAATGTGATGGATGTTCTCGCTTCATCATCTCTTCATGTTCATCTAAGTATGCCAATATCTCATCACAATTGTTCAATAGGAACCAATGAGCTACCTCCATGTCATTTCTGGAAAACGATTCTCCTCGTCCAGGATCTCCAAAGGGTCGTGCGCTTTGGGCAAAAACAGAAAGTTGCTCATTTCTCAGACCTCCGTCATTATTGCGCTGAGGTCGATTGAAAGCCGTGTCCACATCCTTTAAATACATTCCACAGAAAGTAAGCGCCTCATATTGAACCCAAGCCTCTACAATTGATCATTCGGGCTTCGCTCTCTTGCGTACGCTTTTTTCAGCTCTAGGAGTAGCCTGCCAAAATAAAACAAATTAGCAAGTAGTAAGCATGAGATAATGATGCATACACAAATGATGATGATTATATACCTTTCTATTGGATACATCCAGCGATATTTGACTGGACCAGCAAGCAATGCCTCTTCTGGCAAGTGAACCATCACGTGAATCATACTCGTGAAGAAAGCCGGAAGGAATATCATCTCAAACTTGCATAAGACTTGGACAATGTCTTGGCGCAACTGATCAATGTCTGTCTTTCGCAACGTTTTTGCCGTCAGTTGGGAAAAAAATCTGGACAACAATATGATTGGCTTGACTACATCTTCCGGCAATAGGTGTCGAATCCCCACAGGAAGTAAACGTTGCATAAACACATGGCAGTCGTGACTCTTGAGTCCAGTAAATTTACCCCCGTCAACCCTCACGCAACGTGCGATATTAGAAGCATACACGTCAGGAAACTTTACAGATGATACGAACTAGAAACACTTTGTTGTCATTCGGTTTCATGGAAAAAAATGCAAGATCCCGTATAGCTTTATCACTGCCCTTTTCAGCCATAAACCCTTTTGTATGCCCATTCTTTCCAAATCAAGACGCGCTTTTGGAGTGTCCTTTGTCTTGCCCTTGATATCTAGAATCGTTCCCATCAATGTGTCAAACACATTTTTCTCAACATGCATAACGTCGAGATTGTGCCTCAATTTTAGTTTCGACCAATATGGGAGCTCAAAAAACATAGACTTGTGTGTCCAGTTCATATGTGTAGCAGGTCTGGTCGAAACTAACTGTTTTTCCGAACGGAGCAAAATCCAAATGGTTAAGTTGTTCCAAGATTGATCACCGGACCATTCTCTAGGTTTTGCGCGACGCTCTTTGTTCCCGTCGAACTCTATATCCTTCTCCCGCCACTCGTGGTCCCATGGCAACCATCTTCGATGCCCAAGGTAACACACTTTTCCAGCGTGCCAACCGGAAGTTACATCTTCCTTGCATACAGGGCATGCCATATAACCCTTTGTGCTCCACCTCGAAACCATTGCATATGCGGGAAAATCATTCACAGTCCACATAACTGCCGCCCGCAAAGTGAACATCTTCCCAGTAGATTTATCGTACGTGTGCACCCCGTTTGTCCATAAATCTTTGAGCTCATCAACCAACGGCCTTAAGTACACATTGATTGACCTCCAGGATCCTCATTATCAAAACAGTCATCATCATGTACTCTTTTCTCATGCATTTCCAAGGGGGCAAATTATATGGAAATACGAAAATCGGCCAAGTGTTGTGGTGTTGGTTTAGAACCCCGTACGGATTGAATCCGTCAGTGGCAAGTCCCAACCTCACATTTCTGGGATCAGCAGCAAACTTGGGGAACGTTCGATCGAAATCTTTCCATGCCTCCCTATCTGCAGGATGCCGCATCACATCGTCGTCTACCCATTTTTCCTTATGCCATCTCATGTCTGTGGCAGTATGCGTCGACATATACAATCGCTGCAACCTTGGTTTCAGGGCAGAGTAACGCATGACTTTTTGTGGAATCTTACTCATTCTATTCTGAGATGTCTGTTTGAACCTCGATTCATTGCATATAGGGCATGTATCCAACGTTTCATACTCTTTATAGAATAACATGCAATTATTTTTGCAAGCGTGGATCTTTTCATAACCCAATCCAAGACCACTCAACATCTTATGTGCCTGCCTGTGATCTTTCGGCAAACAATTGTCTGTTGGAAGCATTTTCTTGAAAACCCCCAAAAAGTAATCGAAACACAAGTTCGACATACGATACTTTATTTTCCCGTGCATTAGCTCCACAATCGCCGTCAGAACGGAAAAGCACTCGCACCCGGGTATAACTCCTGGTTGGCATTTCTTAACAGGTTTTCATCCTGTTCGAACTCTGCACTGTCCATTGGTGTAGGCACATCATCTTCTCCTTCCTAAGTGCTGCTGGTCGATGCAAATGGAAAAGCATCATGTATAATATCCCTGACTTGTTCATTAGGATCCACAATAGGTTCAACATTGTCCACTCTTGTGGCCCCTGAAGACGAAGCGATGTCTACTTGTTCCCGTGATGATTCCAAGTGCTGTATGTCTCAATCATTCCATTTCTTACTAAATGAAATCGAACATGTTCAATTGTCTCCCACAACATGTTGTTACACCTCCTGCAAGGACACCGGATTCTAGTTGCACCTGGGTTGTGTGTCCGTGCAAAGTCAATAAAATCCTCGATTCCATCCAAGTATTCGCCTGCGCACCTATTCGGGTTCTGGATCCACCTCCTGCTCATCTTTCCTGGAACCACAATCACAATACAACAATCATGTTGTATTCGTACAAAATCTTTCCTTATGCCTCCAGGTAAGGGCCTTATCCCATTCGGAAATGCATAGCCATGTCATGTAATTTACAGCTACATGAGATTAGATTTCAACGTGGATGAATTTCGGCAGCATCTCGGTACAGTTCTTGAGGTGTACCGTAGATATAAAATACCTACGTACCACCCGAAGAACGTCCAAGACTACACCGAAATCTCCACAATTCGAAACCTAATCCTGTATCTAAACTACGTGACATGACTATGCATTTCCAAACTGTCCAAAATATGGGACAATTCAAGAATTAATTGGACCGTAGTCGTGGTTTACCCACCCATGCGCGGTCCAACTTTCGGTTCATTTTTACACATGATTTTTCATGTTATTCCCCTTTTTTTTTGAGTTAGTTCTTGACTTTTTATAGCTTTTTACTTCTTTTTTATGTTTTCTTGGATTTTACCTTGGTTATGATGAAAATGAGCTAAAAGTGCATTATTAGTTATAAATTCTGTTTTTGTTCATTTTCGTAGGTCAACTTCTTGGCCTGGGATCAACATGTTATGGTGCTCGGATGAGGTCATGATCTTCATGAGACTTGTTCCAATGGATGTTAACTACAACATATCCAAATTTGAGCTCCATTGGACAAGTATTGCCTATCCAACCAATCCAGCATGTTACCACAGCTCTGGAAATCCGGATTTGGCCAGCTTTTACCTCCTTTGTGTCATCTTAATTTCTTGTTACCATAACTCTTGGTAACAAGGAATTACCTTTGTAAATGAGATATTTTCTGAAGCTTTTGGCATCTTTGTGAAGTCAAAGCTTCATCATGGCAAGGGGACAATGGGCAAAGGGTTTAGAGGAAAGAATGAGTTTTATATTAAAAGTGTGAGCTGGAAATGATGGGCAAAGGAGCAAAGGGAAGTGCAATCTGAAGTGGGAGAGGTTTTGAACGTGGGTAGCCTATCCATTCTATGATTCTACACATTGAGAGCAGATTTTGGAGAGCTTGGAGCTAGGAGAAAGCCAAGGTGCAGCCAAACAAAGTGGAGAAGAAAGCTTCCACCATTGATGACCTTGAAGCTTTCATCATTTTCTCAAAATCTGTAAACTCTTTCTAATTTTATTTTGAGTTGGTATTTGGAATAAGTATGAGCAACTAAACTCCATAGCTAGGGCTTAGGTTGAAGCCCTAAACATGATTACCTTATTGTTTTGATGCTTGAGTGTATGAATTTCTGGATATTGTTGATGAATTCCAATTCACCAAATTAATCTATCCTTGATGTGTGTTTTTCCTTGGTTGGCCATCTTTGAAAGCATGCTTCTTGAGATTGTTGGGATTATGTGTATATTCATGTTATCCTAAGCAATAAATGGATGAAGTAAGAATCATTCATGTGAATTGGTTTCTTGAATACCTAATGTAAACACCATGCTATTAGGATTCTTGTGATGTTCATATTCTCTTTGAACTTAATGGGTTTTCCTTGTAATTGAATCGAAGTACGAACTATACCTAGGTTCGGTTATGAGGAGGGCACAAGTATTGTAGCACGAACCATGCACTTTACGTATATTAGAGAGAATCAATGCGTCTTGAGCCACGACCCATGGCCTTGATTGCGAACATTTTCATCAACACGTTTAGAGTTCATCACTTGAGTATTCATGAACTTGGGTAGAATTGTTTAGGGTGGATTCGAAACCCTAGTGTTTGTTACATTTTAATTCCACTCTTTGATATTTCATCTCTGCAATTCTCATTTAAATTCAAAGTCCATTTACTTTCTTGCAATAGAAATAGGTCACTTGAAACAAATCAACCCCCCCCCCCCAATGTGTGTGTGAGTTGCGTGTTTGACACGTTGTGTGTCTTGTTTACTGAATTTTGTTTGTTTCCGAAATTGTTTTGGACTTTTGGTCCGCGTTGTGTTCTTCCATTTTCTGTGCTGAATCCAACCGTATAAAGAACGTAAATTTTGGACATACGGTTGGAAAGTTATAGGTTAAACACTAGACAGAGGTCGAAACTAGAAAAACAGAAAAACGATTCTGTGAAGAACGACCTGTCGTCACTGTTCACGACCGGTCGCCACTGTTATTTTCACTGTTCGCGATACTGTTCACAAGTGATAAATAGGTGATAAAATGGTGATAGAAAATGCTGTTTGTGTTTTTCTTTAGTTTTCTTGTGTTGTTTCATTTCTTTTACACTTCTTTACTTATTTTTAGTTTCCATTTTGCATTTGTGCATTTGTGGTGTGTCAAGTAAGTGTTCTTTACGTACTCAAATTAGAACTTATAGGAAGCCGACAAGTTCTTCGTGGATTGAACCCGTACTTACATAATCTATACTTCTTTAGATTCGTGCACTTGCGGGTATTTTTAATTGGTTGTTTGCACATTAATTTGTGTCCTTTTAGGAATGCAACACCAACTAACCTCGAACGGGAACTAAGCTTTACAAAAAAAAAATGTACAAAGTTAATTTCAATTAACTTCGTACATTAACGTACATTCATAATTTAACAACATATTATAAACATAATTTCATAAATCAATATAAATATAATGTAATAAATTTTATATTATAAAACAACGAAAATACCTTCTAAATCGTTCTCCTCCAATCGCTAATCACATATAATATTCCTATATACAAAGAAATTAATGGTGTTAGTATGAATTTACAGTAAAATTTTTACACTAACGATAAAAAATGCATACCCAATGACCGTCTGAGGAGGCAGAAGTAGCTCAACTCATAAACGAAATGAAAATGACGAGTTTTGTGGGCCGAAATCTCTTGAGAAAGATGCAGGAACAGCAGAGGCAAACTACAATTTTTTTTGCAGTTTGCCTCTGCCATGGACGTGCTAAGCTTAGTATAGACGACGAGTTTGCGCGACGGATAAGGTTATCGTCGCTCAAGATTCTTCCTTTTGCGCGACGAACAATTAGTTCAAAGTCTCGCGCAAACCACGTCACCGTCGCGCAAATGTTATTTCCAAGTCGCGCAAGGTTCTCTGCGACATCGATTTTTGCGCGACGATGCAGTCCTATGCGTCGCTCAATAATTCGTCGCCCAAACAATGTGCGACGAAAGTTCTCTCGCGCAATCTTCTCTCGCGCAATTTTTTGCGCGAAATGCTATCGCAGTGCTCCGTTCTCGCGCCTTTTTTTGCGCGCGAAAGGTTTTAGTTGTCGCGCAAAATACCTTCGCGAACGATAGTCCTGTCGCACAGTTCACGTCAAATAAATTTTTCCGCGCGTTTTCCAGCTACTTTATGCGACGCTCTTTGTTTTTGTCGCGCAAACGGTATTTTGCGCGACGACTGATTTTGTCGCACATTATTGCGCTATGCTTTATTTTACCCGTCGTGCAAAACTTCTTTGTGAGACGAATTATCCTCCGTCACGCAAGGGCTAAAATGTAGTAGTGGTGGGGGTTTCTGACGTGTGTATGCATCTGAACTGGGTAGTTTTATGGTTTTTAAACAAAATTTTAAATGACCAAAAATTCCTTTTTGAGTTCCACACCTCCGATTCAAGTGTGCAGCCTGTTTGCGGACTCTTTCGACGAGCCCGTCGCAATGGTGCAATTCGTTTCCCCAAATTCCTTCCAAATTAAAAAGTGACCAAAATGACCCTACTTCAGAGGCAAAATTATAATTTCACAAAAAGATATTAAATTGAATCAAATAATTAAAAATTAGGTTGGGGATGTTACACCCTATGATCTAAGTACACCCTAATATGTAAATCAAAATATAAAATTAATTAAGTACACCCTATTTAACTATAAAAAAAATACTCATGGCACACTTTAATACACTATCACACAACACCTTAATACCAATCCTAAACCAAGTTTCTCTTTCTATATGAATTCGTGCCCTCTTTTCACATTTTGAGTCAGCGTAAAATCTTTAATTTCGTAAGCTCTAAGACAGTAGATTAAGTGTGATGAGATGTTCAATGTCTTATGAGACCTTGTCCAATGCATTGTTCAATACAAGGCATTGTTCCCCCTTCCACCCTTGTGCATCTAAGTTCATCAGATTTATCGAGACCTAGATGCTTGACCTTCTTAAATCCTCCATCTCCAAATCCTAGTATGTCTCCTTCAAACACCTCAGATAGTTCAAGATGTACTAGATTGGGCAAATACTGAAGGAATACAAGTGGATCATCCTTTAACCTATTCCATTTCAAATATAATTTTACGAGGCTATGAACAGAAGGTATCCAGTGAAAGCCCCTATTTTTGCTAGCACCTTCCTTTTTTGGTAACTATTTTTGCTAGCACCTTAAAACCATATTTTGAGTGAAAGTTTTCATGAGGAACAAACTCATAATGATATACCAAGAGATGGCGCAGATGTTGGAGTTTGAGGATTTCAACTGGAAGTTCAATAACCCGAGAATTTTTCATATCCAAAGTCTCCAGATTTTGAAGCTTCCCTATCCAAGTTGGAACTATTTTTATCATGGTATCTCTCAAGCTCATACATTTTAGAGACAACTTCAGGTGGGAAAACATTTGTAGTGTAAAGCGTGAGGAAGAAACTCCGTCAGTGCTCACTGCATTGTTCATGACCGTGGGCACCAAGCAATACGAAAATTTCTCTACGTTTGATTATAGTTGAATATGATGAGTATGGTGTACTTATTAAAATTATATTTGTTTCACAATTCAATATATCCTTTTTGGTTATTTTATATTAGGGTAAAGTACTAATTTAATAAATAATTTGGTAGTATGATGTACTTAGTTAATTTTAGAGTTCGTTTAGCGACATCATTGAAAGGGATGTGAATTAAAAACCAGGCATCACCATCTACACTGTTGTTAGGTTATGACAATATATAACTTTTCTTTTATTTATATACCCATTAAATATGACCTAGAAATGAAAAAAATAATAATTTGGGGCCCTCTTTTGAGCCAGGCCCAGGGTCGCACTTTCTTAAGCATAATTCGTAAATAAAGTAAATTACATGGACACATTTGATCCCATGTGGCATCTAATTCTAAAATTGAATTTTATTTAAAGATTTTGTTATTAGTACGTTATGGTCTAGTTGTTTTGAATTGCATGGGCCTATATTAATGTGACCCTAATAAAAAATCCCCAATCTCTCTCTCCCTCTCACCCAGTGTATCGTATGAAATTTAAATATGAAGATATAGAAAACACCAAAGCTCTAAAACACTAGAGCGAGCACCCACAACAACAAAACTATAGAACTAGAAAGAGAAAGCGAAACGAGAGATGAACTGGGCAATTAAAGCTTCAAAACTTAAAGAAGACTGAGATTAAAGAATAATAACCCAAGTAGCTCGCTGAGGGCTACGTCCCCTAACTCACACCATCAGATACCCCCAACCCAGTCTCTCCCTCTCTCCCTCGCACACACAACACAACTTCCTTAACAATGGCTGCCTATCTTCCGTTTTTTTAAAATCAATTTTCAGTTTTTTATCATTTATTTGTTATTTTAATTTAATATGTGGAACTTCAATAGTAACTTCAATGAGGAATACATTAGACACATGGATCTATCTTTTCCGAAAGCTGTCAACTTCATTATCCATATATATCAAATTCGAATTTAATTTGTGAATATTATGATCAATATAGAATCCGTATTTTCCAAAAGCTATGTCAACTTCATTATCCGTATTGAATTCGATTAATATTGATTTGCTTTCAACTTAATTGAAATGAAACATGCAATATCATAAGAATGGATCGTCGCCGAAGTTATAGGAATTACCCAGAAATTACTAATTAGACTTTCTGCCATCACTTTTCAAGTTATCAACCAAGTTGCTTTGCTGCACTCACTTTTAGAAGAGCTTCATTCCCTCCTCCATTTATTGAAAAAATAATAATAATAATAAACCTTACGAAACAAACCTTGAATTCCTTGTTAAACCTCAACTGACCCATTGTTGATGATGGAGAATCTACGCACTATAGTTACTTGAGTGAGGAACATTACAAATGGATGATGGATCATTGTCCTCAGTGATGAATTTGTTCTGGATTAGTTTTGTTGAACGAAATTTTTCGGACAAAATTTTTCGAACTTCAACTTCATTGTCCTTCATCATATCAGACGAAATTTCGAACTTGCATAACACAACTTACGGATGCAATTGAGCATCAAACCAAGAAAGGCCATGAGTCAAAAAAGTTATTAAAAAGATCCTCTAACAAGAAAGGCCACTACGGCCGCACTGTAGTATATTATTCCAAGAAGATAAAATGTAAATTAGATATATATATATATATTTATATGTGAAGAATCTGATTATCAATATAGAATCTGTATTATGCTCACACACAATTATAAAAGGAGACCACGAGGCAATGAATTGATCATCAAAGCAAACACACACATCCCAACTAGAAACTAATCAGCGAGACAATGGCGACTCAAAATTCCACCATCAAAGGTATTAGAGTTAGAGGGACCATATCTGTCAGCGACAACACCGGCAAGTCGAAGGCATTTTCCAACTTCAACAACGGCAGTGGCCCGGGCGGCGTTGATATCGAAGCTGGTAGTATTGGTGTCATGAAGAACACGGGCGACTCTGAAGCATTTACCAACTACGGCAACCAGGACAGCCAAAAGAAGGAGCCCGAAGCAAATGAGGTACAGATCAACTGATGATATGTATTGTACTAAAGTATGTACACTAAAATAAGAGCTTATGCAATATCTGAGGCTCCTTCTTTGGCTAGGCCTCCTTATCATGTATGTGTTATTAATAATATTCTAATAAATGAATGCAGCTTATCAAATTCTACGTTTAACTTCTTAGATTTTTCCTTTTTATTTTGGTCGATATTCCAAACCCCCTCCCAGCCCTCCCCCTACCCTCCTTCCTGGAAGTGCTCTTAGTGAATATATTGTTTTGATGGCATACGCATTCTACGAAACTAGTTTCAATGATCCAACCGTCAAACTTGTTTGTTTATACTTCGAGATCATATGTGCCAAAAATCGGAAAAAAAAAACATTCAGAGATTAAGTAATGGGACAAAACTTTTCGACGGTTATAAATGAAAATCACGATTTAACGGTTATTTGAACTCTGATTTTGATGATTTTTTACAGCTACACTCCTTGACCCTATATGAATACAATGAACTAATTCGATCATCAATTTAAAATATATATTTTCTAACAAAAACCCAATCCAAACTACAATAATATATTTTTCTAACAAAAATCCAATCCGAACTAAAATAATAAATTTAAAGCTACTTAATAAATATATATACCGTTTAATTTCTTAAGTGTTATGCATACAAAATAAAAAAAAAAACAAAAATAAATTGGTTTGGGCGACGAAATATTTGGATTATGTCATGCAAAGATTTTAAAAAATAATTTTTTTATTTTAGTAAAGACTTTGCGCAACGAATCTAACTTGGTTGCTAAAGACTTTGTGCAACGAAGTTTAGTGATTCGTTGCGCAAAGTCATACAAAGATTTTTAAAAATAATTATTTTATTTTATTTATTTTTGTGAAGACTTTGAGTGACGAATCTAACTTGGTCGCTAAAGACTTTGTGCAACGAATTTTAGTGTTTCGTCGCGCAAAGTCATACAAAGATTTTTAAAATTAATTTTTTTATTTATTTATTTTTGTAAAGACTTTGCACGACGAAATACAAATCGTCGTACAAGACTTTGTGCATCAAAGTTTATTTTCGTTGCGAAAAGTAACTTAGAGCGACGATGTTTTGTCGTTGCGGAAAGGTTTGTTGCGCAAGTGACTTTGTGCGATGATGTGTGTTTCGTTGCGCAAAATTTAGTCGTGTAATACTTTGAGCGACGAAGTTTTGACTTTCGTCGCACAAAAGTTGGTCGTGCAAGGGTTTTTTTTTTACTAGTGGGGGTTATAATTCAAGAGAGTAAAAATGCTGAAAAATCAGCAATTCCTTATATGATGAGAGAAAGATTCTAGTTGTATTGGGGACGAGTTTTTATCAAATTTAATTAGTCAAAATTTAGCCCCCAAATTCATAAATGTCAGTTTTTCAAAAACTTTCAAATATAACCAAAAACTCACTTAAATTGTCATAAATGCCCTCTAAATTAAAACCTAACAAAAAGAGCTTACTGTCATGCTCTACCAAGCTGTCGGCAGAGTACTGAGCACAAGGGCACTGCCCTTAAGTGGGCTAAGCCTCACTCTCCCCCACCCTACCCTCAAACACAAGGACACTGCCCCTCGTAAATCGCCCTTAATGGATTTTCTTTGCAACAGTTTTTAAGGGTTTGGATACATACATTTCATGGAAAACAATTATCGACAATATCATGTTTTACATACACCCACACTAGATGTATTTTTGGTTTTTTACTCTCTTTTTTTCATTTCATTTTATTATTAGTATTTTTTATTATAAAGGTATACGGGAAAGCAAAGTTAATATAGGCAAGTTTGTGTTGTGCGAAGATAGTTTGCCATGCAATTTTTCTGGAGTTCTTGTGCTGAGGGAAGGCAGAAGCACATATGCTGGTTTGCAAGAAAGTTTAATCCCCACATCAAATGCGGAGCATACACAAATTTATTCATTTATGATACAAATTTTGCGAGAAAGTTCCACTCTATTTTTTCAATTAAAAATTATTATGTGAAGAAACTGCCTTTTTACTTTTTTTTTAATTATAAATTTATGATAGGATTCATAGGCATATGACTGAGTTGACGAAGCCAATTTTGTTTTAGTGCTCATGCTATTTTGGGTTTTAAGTGTAATTGAGATTTAAATTAAAGGGTATTTTGGTCAATTTAAGTGAGTTTTTGGCTATATTTGAATTTTTTTTTTTAAATTGACATTCATTAGGGACCTACATTAGTAACTTCAATGAGGAATACATTAGACACATGGATCTATCTTTTCCGAAAGCTGTCAACTTCGTTATCCATATATATATATATCGAATTCGAATTTAATATGTGAATATTATGATCAATATAGAATCTGTGCTTTCCAAAAGCTATGTCAACTTCATTATCTGTATTGAATTTGATTAATATTGATTTGGTTTCAACTTATTCTAAATGAAACATGCAATATCATAAGAATGGATCGTCGTTGAAGTTATATGAATTACCCGAAATTACTAATTAGACTTTCCACCATCACTTTTCAAGTTATCAACCAAGTTGCTTTGCTCTACTCACTTTTAGAAGAGCTTCATTCCCTCCTCCATTTATTGAAAATAATAATAATAATAAACCTTACGAAACAAGCCTTGAATTCCTTGTTAAACCTCAACTGACACATTGTTGATGATGGAGAATCTACGCACAATAGTTACTTGAGTGAGGAATATTACAAATGGATGATGGATATCAACCTTTTGAAAAAGCAAACATCAACTTCAAAGAAGTTATTAAAAAATCCTCTAACAAGAAAGGCCACTACGGCCGTACTGTAGTATATTATTCCAAGAAGATAAAATGTAAATTATATATTTATATTTATGTGAAGAAACTGATGATCAATATAGAATCGGTATTATCGGCCGTTATTAAATATCTTCTGCTTTTGCGCATGCCAACAACTATAAAAGGAGAAAATGAGGCAATGAGCTGATCATCAAAGCAAACACACACATCCCAACTAAAAACCAATCAGCGAGACAATGACGAATCCATGTGAAACCAACTCCAACCAAGCTCAAAATCCTCCCAACCGCAAAGGTATTAGAGTCAAAGGGACAATAACTGTCAGCGACAACACCGGCAACGCGAAGGGATTTTCCAACTTCAACAACAGCAGTGACACGAGCGGCGTTGATATCGACGCTGGTGATATTGTCGTCAAGCAGAACACGGGTCAGGCGGAAGCATTTACCAACTTCGGCAACCCCAAGTAAAGGAGGGACCGAATCAATGGCAGTCTTTCGTTGCATGCATGCATGCAATTGAAGAAGGCCATAATAATATGCATGTACTAAAGTAAGAGCTGATGCAATACCTGAGGCTCCTTCCTTGACTAGGCCTCCTTATCATGTACGTGTTATATTAATATTATTCTAATAAATGAATAAAGCTTGATATTAAATATCAAATTCTACGTTTCACTTCTTAATTTTTTTTTTTTTTGGGGGTAAATATTTAACGTTTTAGATTGTAATCAATGGAAAAGTTACCAATTACACAGTTAGTAAAGTTTACTCTTGTGACTTAATTATGCGACTCATGTACCAACGTTGTCAGTTTCATGGACAATCATAACCATATGATACAGTATATGGGTGAAGTGTTGTCAGGTCCATTTAAATTTCTACTACAATGTAATACGAGTACTGCTATTTCCTCCCACATGTTCTATTTTTCCACTCACTTTATCTTCTCACCCATCTTGTAAATTTGAAAAAATAAAATCATATCTTTCCACTCACCATTATTCCTAAAATACCCTTTAATTATTAATTCAACCAAACACCATCAACTCCAAGTTAAAAACATAAAAATTTTAACAAAAAAAAGAAAAAGAAAGCACTCTTCATCTTCTTCATGTCTTTTCAACTTCACGACCAAAAATCCCAATGAAACACCATTCCAGTCAACCCCTCAATCCTTTTGGAAGAACTACTCAAATTTACCCTACCATATCAATATTCTCATTAGCCCCTTAGCAGTACTGGTGGCTTCACCACTACGACACCACCACCACAACAACACAACTACGACCAACAAGACTGCCATGGATTTTAATTGAAATGATGTTATATGGAATAAGGACTTGCATGTGGGTTAATCAGACTGAAAAATCTTTAAAATGGCATAAAATTGAAGGACAATTTGGCCTCTATTGTCAATACCCATCAACCCTGACACAATATTAAAGGTGGAGTTGAGAATTTGATTTTTTTTAGTTTTTAACTTTTCAAAGGATTGGGATGGGTAGATAGGTGCTCACTGGATTTGTTGAGGTCAGGAAGATGGAAAGAATATGGAGAGTTAAAAGAAAAAATTTATTTTCTTTTAAAAATTTGTTTTATTTTTAGGGTTTTAAAAGTCATTTTACAAAGGAATAAATTTGCCTTAAATTTTTTTAAGATAAGGTGTGTAGGAAAATACGACAGGTAGTGAAAATAATAATACTCTTTAATACATATGTAAAGTACAAAATGTGGTATTTCTAAGAAACATTGGAAAAGGATAAGAAGGAATCCGGTCAAACACACGCGAAAGCTGAAAATGTTCTATCCTCTCACAAATTGAACCACTTAACTCAACAACGACCTGTGCCTTCCGTTGGCTGTGAATTTTTCAACATTCGGAAAGAACAAGGTTCTTATCTTGACGAAAAGTACTTTTTTTTTTGGCCAAACACTAGGGAGGGGGAGGGGGAGTAGCTAATTGAGGTAGGTTTTAAATGTGGCATCCTTGAGGTGCGAACCCTGGTGCCTAGGGGGGAAGGGAAAGCCTCACCACGGAGGCAAACCCCACTGGCACACGAAAATTCCTTAATGAGGGGGAATGATAGTGAAACAATGAGGGGGAATGATCATTAATAAGGGATAATATATGGATAATACTTGGGTCCAAGTTTGTTCACGTAAATATTTCCTTTTATGGTCCAATGTTGTTCATTTTGTACTCTCTGGTCACACATGCTTCTATGAAATTAAGAGTGGGACTTTTCAAGGCCAGCCCTGAGATTTTCAATGCTCGGGCTGATGCCAAAAACAGATCCTATATATGTTTAACACACAAGAAAAACCTATGTGGGTATAGAATATTATAAACTGAAAGACATAATATATATCATTTATTTTTTATATATCTCTACACAAGAAAGGATCGAAGACGAAAAATGAAAAGCATTGGAGTGCTAAAAAGAACCTACCTACTTATCTTATATACATCTCTATGTAAGAATCAATGGAATGGAAGACAAAAAACAGCAGTGTTGCTAAACAAATCCTAAAATTAATTGAGTACACTCTATGATCTAAGTACACCCTAATATTTAAATCAAAACATAAAATTAACTTAGTAAACCCTATTTAACTATTAAAAAAAATACTCATGGTACACTTTAATACACTCTATCACACAACACACCTTAATACCAATCCTAAACCAAGTTTCTCTTTCTACATGACTTTGTGCCCTATTTTTAGATTTTGAGTCAGCATCAAAATCTTTAATTTCGTAAGCTCTATGGGAGTAGATTAAGTGTGATGATATGTTCAATGTCTGATGAGAGACCTTGTCCAATGCATTGTTCCCCCTTTCCCCCCTAGTGCATCTAAGTTCATCAAATTTATCGAGACCTAGATGCTTGACCTTCTTAAATCCTCCACCTCCAAAGCATAGTTTGTCTCCTTCAAACACCTCAAATAGTTCAAGATGTATTAGATTGGGCAAATACTGAAGGAATACAAGTGGATCATGCTTTAACCTATTCCATTTAAAATATAATTTTACGAGGCTATGAAGAGAAGGTATCCAGTGAAAGCCCCTATTTTTGCTCTAGCACCTTCTTTTTTTGGTAACTATTTTTGCTAGCACCTTAAAACCATATTTTGAGTGAAAATTTTCATGAGGAACAAACTCATAACGATATACCAAGAGATGGCGCAGATGTTGGAGTTTGAGGATTTCAACTCAATAACCCGAGAATTTTTCATATCCAATGTCTCCAGGTTTTGAAGCTTCCCTATCCAGGTCGGAACTATTTTTACCATAGTATCTCTCAAGCTCATACATTTTAGAGACAACTTCAAGTGGGAAAACATTTGTAGTGTAAAGCCTGTGAGGAAGAAACTCCGCCAGTCCTCGCTACGTTGTTCATGACCATGGGCACCAAGCAATACGAAAATTTCTCTACGTTTGATTATAGTTGAATATGATGAGTAGGGTGTACTTATTAAAATTATATTTGTTTCATAATTCAATATATCCTTTTTGGTTATTTTATATTAGGGTAAAGTAATAATTTAATAAATAATTTGGTAGTATGGTGTACTCAGTTAATTCTAAAGTTCGTTAACGGCATCATTGAAAGGGATGTGAATTAAAAACCAGGCTTCACCATCGACGTTGCTGTTAGGTTATGACAATATAACTTTTCTTTTATTTATATACCCATTAAATATGACCTAGAAATGAAAATAATAATAATTTGGGGCCCTCTTTTGAGCCTGGCCCAGGGTGGTCGCACTTTGTTAAGTATAATTCGTAAATAAAGTAAATTACATGGACACATTTGATCGCATATGGCATCTAATTCTAAAATTGAATTTTATTTAAAGATTTTGTTATTAGTACGTTATGGTGTAGGGGTTTTGAATTGCATGGGCCTATATTAATGTGACCCTAATAAAAAATCCCCCAATCTCTCTCTCTCTCTCACCCAGTGTATCGTATGAAATTTAAATATGAAGATATAAAAAACACCAAAGCTCTAAAAAACTAGAGCGAGCACCCAACAACAACAACAACAAAATATAGAACCCAAGTAGCTCGCTGAGCGCTACTTCCACTTAACTCAACAAAATATAGAAAGAGAAAGCAAAACAAGAGATGAAGTGGGCAATTAAAGCTTCAAAACTTAAAGAAGACTGAGATTAAAGAATAATAACCCAAGTAGCTCGCTGAGGGCTACTTCCCCTAACTCACACCAACAGACCCCCCGACCCAGTCTCTCCCTCTCTCCCTCGCACACACAACACAACCTCCTTAACAGTGGCTGCCTATCTTCCGTTTTTTTAAAATTAATTTTCATTTTTTTATTATTTATTAGTTATTTTAATTTAATATGTGGAACTTCAATAGTAACTTCAATGAGGAATACATTAGACACATGGATCTATCTTTTCCAAAAGCTGTCAACTTCATTATCCGTATCGAATTCGAATTTAATATGTGAATGTTATGATCAATATAGAATCTGTATTTTCCAAAAGCTATGTCAACTTCATTATCTGTATCGAATTCGATTAATATTGATTTGCTTTCAACTTATTTGAAATGAAACATGCAATATCATAAGAATGGATCATTGTCGAAGTTATAGGAATTACCCGAAATTACTAATTAGACTTTCTGCCATCACTTTTCAAGTTATCAACCAAGTTGCTTTGCTCTACTCACTTTTGCTTTGCTCTACTCACTTTTCAAGTTAGACTTTCTGCCATCACTTTTCATTCCCTCCTCCATTTATTGAAAATAATAATAATAATAATAATAAACTTTATGAAACAAACCTTGAATTCCTTGTTAAACCTCAACTGACCCATTGTTGATGATGGAATATTACAAATGGATGATGGATCTCTCCCTTTTGAAAAAGCAAACATCAACTTCATTGTCCTTCATCATATCGGACAAAAAATTTCGAACTTACGGATGCAATTGAGCATCAAACCAAGAAAGGCCATGAGTCAAAAAAGTTATTAAAAAGATCCTCTAACAAGAAAGGCCACTGTACGTAGTATATTACTCCAAGAAGATAAAATGTAAATTAGATATATATTTATATGTGAAGAATCTGATTATCAATATAGAATCTGTATTATGCTCAGGGTATCGGCCGTTATTAAATATCTTCTACTTTTGCGCATGCCAACAACTATAAAAGAAGACCACGAGGCAATGAATTGATCATCAAAGCAAACACACACATCCCAACTAAAAACTAATCAGCGAGACAATGGCGACTCAAAAATCCACCATCAAAGGTATTAGAGTTACAGGGAAAATATCTGTCAGCGACAACACCGGCAATGAATTGATCATCAAAGCAAACACACACATCCCAACTAAAAACTAATCAGCGAGACAATGGCGACTCAAAAATCCACCATCAAAGGTATTAGAGTTACAGGGAAAATATCTGTCAGCGACAACACCGGCAAGTCGAAGGCATTTTCCGACTTCAACAACGGCAGTGGCCCGGGCGGCGTTGATATCGAAGCTGGTAGTATTGATGTCATGAAGAACACGGGCGACGCGGAAGCATTTACCAACTACGGCAACCCGGGCAGCCAAAAGAAGTAGCCCCAAGCAAATGAGGTACAGATCAACTGATGATATGTATTGTACTAAAATATCTACTCTAAAATGAGAGCTTATGCAATATCTGAGGCTCCTTCTTTGGCTTGGCCTCCTAATCATGTATGTGTTATTAATAATATTCTAATAAATGAATGCAGCTTATCAAATTCTACGTTTAACTTCTTAGATTTTTATTTTTTATTTTGGTCGATATTTAACTTCTTATATTATAGCAATGGAAAAAAAAAAGAAATAAAAGAGATTTTCTATTTAAACCCCACAATTTTCTTTGTTTCCAGCAAAAAAACACAAACAAATAAAACTCCAAACCTGAAATTTAATACTTTCTAGAGAAAGAGAATAGTTTTACCTCTCTCCAAGAACTGTAACTGGAATTCCAACACTTGGGTATTGTTGAGTTGATAATCAACAAGCCTTTCCATCAACTCCCACGCATATTTAAAGAGGTAGGCTCGTCAATTTTCTACGTCTTTAAAAGAGAAGAGTAATATGACAATAGGATGTAGAGGAGTTTGTATTTTTTTTAAAACTTAATATAAAGAGTGGTGGGGTGTGGGGTGTGTGTATAGATGTACTAGGGTTAATTATTAAGTTGGATGACCTTTTTTTTGTCTTTTTACACAATAATAAAACTTACGGCTTAATAATTTAAGTATTGGGGTGAACAAAGAGAAGTGCGGGGTTTAAATAGAAAATCTCTAATTAAAAATGATTTTAAAAAGTCCCTAATTAACCTAATGTGAAACTTAACCTCTTGGAACCGTTTGCTCTTTTTTCTCCTTCATTTCTACTAGCCTCTTCGCACGCGCTTCCGCGCCTCCGAGAGACTTTTTTAAAAAAATTAAAATTTATTTTAGAATTAAAAAAGATAATGGGTAGTTGTATTCCATAAAAATAGGCCATTATCTGAATTTTGTTTTCATTTTAATTTTTTTTAAATATGAAAAAGTGTGAATTTACCATATTATCCTCATTTAATTAATAATTTCAATTCTTAATGTTTGCATTAACCAAGAGCATTTTCTAGTATTTTGAATGTTTCACCATTCTTTGCCTTTTGCTTTATATATATAGATGCAAAGTCTGCCCCCAAAACTTCTTGCACAATCAATCCAAAAACTCAATCTTTCTCATCGAAAACTCATTGATGGCAACGTTGTTTTGAGTAATATGTTCATGATCAGTGTATTCTTATATATTTTATGTTTTCTATTGTAACTTGATTTTATTTATGTGGGTTTGTGGCTTTGGATTGGATTCAAAAAAAATTAAGAGCATAAAAAAACATGAAATAAATAATAGGTTAGACATAAAGAAAAACTATTTATCAAGAAGACCTTTGTGAGAGCTTTTTATGGTTTATCTCTCATTTTTTAGAGTTTTATTTGTATTGTTATGACTTGGTTTTTTCAAGTTTTGTCTTTTTTTTTTTATTATTATGAGTTTTCAATCTTTGTTGGGATGCCTCTACCAAAGTTTCTTCGATCACGCGTGTAATCGTTAGTGGAGGCGCACTAGATTGCCTTAATTTTGATGTTAGACTACTCCGTTATTATAATGACTCTTTGTGGCTAGTGGTTTTTTTGGCTGAATTATGAATGCAATCCTAGAATTTCTCAACAAAAAAAGGACTAGTTTTTATTTCAAGAAAAAAAAAATAGCTACAATCCATGTTCACCATCTGTAATTGGTATCTATAGTTGCAACACAGTTAGGAAGAGAAGAGATCAGGGAAAGAGAAGATATCATGAGGTGGGGAGATAGATGTTGTAGAGGTTTTCAGGGGAAGAAAAAATTAGAGTTGAGGATCCATATCCCAATTTAAAACCACACTATATGATTAATGATGGACACAATCAACATCCAATGAGATCAAATGATATACACAATTTAATACCCCACCTCCTGAATCTCTCTCTCACATGTCCCTTCATTTTGTTAAAACCCCTTTCCGTCCCAAACTCAGAATCAGACCAAACCAAACATCTACCATCCAAACCCAAACACAGTCCAATTCGATAAAGTGGGTAGGGAATTTTTGTCGTAGTTTAGTAAAAGAAATGAGAAGGTAGGTGAGCTAAAAGCGAAGAGGCTTGGAAGTTGGGGGGGTGGTGGGGGTGCGGAATTGGGGGACAAACGGGGTAGTTGGAATTTTTCTGAATTATTATTTGTTTTAAAAATTATTAGTAGGGGCAGAGATGAGACAGAGATGTTGATCAAGATGCAGAGAGGGAGAGAGGTGGTGCTGTTGGAGCAATGCTATTGTACACACATATATATATATATATATATATATATATAGCTTTCATTAAGCTTATTTGAGGGACACTCTTGTAGGGCCCACTCCAAATTGTATTCTACTAATCCAAACCGTCTATTTTTTTAGTTAATCATCAAAGATTATCTCTACAAAAAATCACTTGAATCCGATATCATTTAATCACTCAATTGAGTTATTGAAATTTAATACTTTCTTGAAGTACTGTGTTCGTTGATTTTGTAAGACATAATTGGATGTCGAAACGGTTTCTGATTTGTCTAATTTTTTGTAAGGATGATATATGAATATAGACTTAAAAAACAGATGGTTTGGATCGTTGAAAAAAAATTCGTAGGTGACCTTAAAGAGTGTCCCTAAAATAAAATTATTTAAAAGATATCCCTCAATCGAAGGGAACTGTATATATATATACATAAATTCTCCTATGCAGACATCCGAACATTATTATCATGCGGAAGCCATGTATTTTGTATTACCTCTCCTTGCTTTCCTGCCTGTTTATAATAGCATCAGCACGATAATAATGTGCGAACATCCAAATAAGAGAATAACTGTATCCTCAATAGAAGAGGATTGTATATATATGCAGACATCCGAACATTATTATCATGCGGAAGTCATGTATTTTCGTGTTACCCCTCCTTGCTTTCCTACTTGTTTACAATAGCATCAGCACGATAATAACGTGCAACGCTTTTATGTTTTTTTTTTTAACTCCTGACCAAGACGACGTGTTTTGGCCAAAAAAGTTAAAAAGAAAATAAATAAATAAAGAAATATAGGAAACTTGCCTTTCCACGACTTATCACTTGAATTGAAGACGAGGCAATTACTAATTAGCCTTGCGTTGAAGAAGCCCAACCCATACCTTGCGTTGAATTAATGAGAATTATTAAGTTAACTAAATTGATTATTATCGCTCAGTGAGGATACTCGAGGCTTGATAAGAGCTTTGACTCAACTCAAGGTCTAGTATTTTGTTTTCTTCTTTGCCATCACTGCCAGCGTTTCTTTTTTCTATTTTATTATTATTTTTCATTTTTTGTTTGTTATTTATTTATAATATGTTTATTATTATAATAATAATAATTGTTTTTATTTTTACTCATTTGGCTCTATCTGTATTTTGTATGATCAATACAATAGCATATGACTCGATGATCAATTATGATTTATTTATTTAATTGATAATTTGATATGCATTTCAATTAGATTAATTAAAATTGATTTTTTAAGATTAATTTTCATTAGATTCTAAAGGTATTTGGTTGTCTAATTATTTTTTATTTTTTTAGCTTTTAGTCTTTTATTTATTGTTCCTTCCCTGAAAAAGTTCTGGATCGGCCTTAGGGTCCCATACAAATTTTGTCTCAATGATCCAAGCACTCTATTTTTCAAGTCTGTATTCATAGATCAACCTTGCAAAAAATTAGACAAATCGTAAACCGTTTAGACATCTAATTGTGTTCTACAAAATCAATATACACGGTGCTTCAAGAAAGTACTAAAATTTCTATAATTCAATTAAGTGGTCAAATGATGTCAGATTCAAGTGATTTTTTGTAGAGATGATCTTTCAATGAATATCTACAAAATAGACAATTTGAATTAGTGAAATACAATGTGGAGTAGGCCCTATTTGAGGGATCCCTCAATTGAAGCTATATATTTATATATAGTCCCCTTCCATTGAGGTACATCCTTTAGGGTATCCTACAAAAAAAAAATTCAATGATCCGAAAACTGTCTATTTTTCAAGTCTTCATTCATAGATCCTCCTTTGTAAAAAAAATGGATAAATTGAAAATCATTAAGGTACCTAATTGACAAGGACATTCGTGCCAATTGAGGTTTTTTTTTTTACTTTTCGTAACCAAGCTGATTTCCGCTCCTTCAAACAAACTAAAATTGAGCTTTGTTCGACCAAAAAACTTAAGCATTGTTCTGTTGGGCTTGTACTCAAAGAGCAATGGCGGACCTAGAAATTTTTGAAAGGAGGGGCAATATTCAAATCAACTAAAATTTATACCAAATAACAATTAATCTAGCGAAAAATCAATATCAATTAATATAATTGAAATACATATCAAGTAAACAAGCAAACCATAATTATCATACAATTGTTTACTGTGTAGCCTATTCCTCTTCAAGTTTGCTACTTATCATACGAAATCAAAAAGAATGAAAATAGAAAAAGAAAATAAAGACATATTATGAAAAAAAGAAAAAGAAGAAATGAAACTAAAACCAAATATGTTTTTTTTAATTATTAGGACCAGATCTTGGCCGAATAAAAAAATTATAATAAAACATATTAAGAAAAAAAAATTGTTAGGTTTTGTTTAGCTAATGTTTTTAGTTTTCCTTGACAAACTTGTAATACTATTTGTAATCATACAAGCTCAAAAAATTTAAGCTAGTTTAAGACTGCATTCAAGTTGATTACATCATTTGAGATTAACCGTGTCATGGCTTAAATGCAATCAAGCTCAACCAAGCTCTCCAAAAGTAAATTGTGAAACCCCGTATTTTTAAATAAATAAATGTATATATATACATATACATATATATTATATTTAAGGGAATTAAATATTTTGTTACATATTTAGTTTATAACTTATATATATATTGTCTTGTATACTAATAAACGTTTATATCTTATTTTATTAAATATATTATTCTATTATGATAAATATCTTATTCTACATATATATATATATATATATATATATATATATATATATGGATATGTATTTAATAGTCCTTGTAGTTTTGTCAATTCATAAACCTTATTAATTGTCCTTGTACGTGTCAACTCCTTTTTTGTAGCCTTGTAATCACCAACGTGTCTTCCTAGCACTATATTCTTATCTATTGTTAACTTGGAGTGCAAGGTCATTTACTTGGAGATTAAGTTCTTACACGCCGCCTTCACTACAATATAAATAGGAAGCTTGCAAGTTTTACTATTGCTTCCAATGTTAACAAACATGCAACGTGAAAAAGAGAGAGAACGTGAGAGAGAGAGAGAGGTGATGAATTTCTTGCGGGAGATGTAGAACGTAGCTTGTATTTTCTTAACTTGGAGCAATGCCTTGGAATCGAGGTAGGGATTTCTTGGGGTGCCTTTACGGGGATTGATCTAATTAAATTTTGTATATTATGCGTGATATGATTATTTGATTAATATTCTTGTTACAATTGAATGTTATTCTTGGAATGTTTATGTGTTCTTGATTGGTTGAACAATGTTGGTACATTGGTGATATTTTGAATAGCTACAGTGTTGTGGGATATATGGATATGTGAAATGCATAATTATATCATGTCATGGAAATTAGTTGAAGATGTTGGTTGGAGATAATAATGATGGAAAAGAGGGTAATGGAAATAGTCTTTTGTGTAGTTGAGTCTAACTCTTGGCAGGTACCAGGTCTAAGGGATCCCACAGTGCACATGGTTTTTATTGGGTGATTCTGGGACTGGCGAAAGGGAGTTAGGCAAGATGACTAACAAAAGGGGAAATTATGGGATGATTGAGATGGGTGTTAGTTCATATAAATGGGCATTCGGGACCAAGTGGTATAAGCATGGTATGGGACGTGCAGATTTTCTTGTCCAGTTATATGAATTAACGGGATTAGATGAAGAGCATTCATTCATGCATTATTCTTAATTATATGATATTTGGCTGTGTGATTGCATGACACTTAATTTAGTTATATCAATCTACTGAAATAAGGTCCCATGTCCCTCCTGAGCGGTGGTTGCTCACCCTTACCCCTGTTTAATTTTTCAGATGAATTAGTGGGCAAGACAAGGACTAAACCAGTTGAGGTTGATTAAATGAGAGTGATAGAGCTTTATTTATTATTTGTAAAGTTGTAAGATTTTTGGATAGATTTTTATAAGAAAAGTTTATTTTATATTTCGGATTTATTTTATTTTACTCACGCACCGAGCGCGAGGTTTCCACCTACCCCCGGGTCCGGGGGCGTGACATAAATCATGCATTGCATGCATTAAAAAACAGTAGGGTATGACTAGTCATTGTTGCCAGCGCATTAGTAGTTGTAGATTTTTGTCTTATTACTACTCCAATCACTAGCAGCCAAGTATTCTTTTGACTGCCCAATTTTATCAAAAAAGCTAGGACTGTTCTGGACTCATCAACTCTCATTTTACATTTTAAGAGAGAGAGAGAGAGAGAGAGAGAGTTCTAATGAGAGATTGGACATGGGTTCTTAATTCTTTTTGGGGCTTTCATTGAAATTTCATTTCTAAAAAGTTTTCATCTCTCATCTATTTCATTTGCACCATTTTGGAAAACTTGGTTTTCTCTTTGAAACGTACTTCACTCATTGAGAATTTTTTAGAGTAAAACTTATACTCTGCATTCTCTACTTGGTAAGGTCTTAGTTTTCATTATGAGATTTTGAAAATTATTCTTTGAAATCTGATGTGTTTTTTAAAATATGCACATGTATTCAGTTATGACTAGTCATCTTCTTCAGTCTGCATTTGGGTTCATTATGACTAGTCATCTTCTTTAATCTAGATCAAATTCTTGGTTGATTTCTTCAAGAGTATGGTTTTTTGAAGGAATTGACCTTTTTATCTCAGAATCTATATTTCGTTATGTATGTTCAATATGAAGCTGAGTCGCGGTGTCATGGAGTGAAGGAGCTAATGGACTAGGTGCCACTTACACGAAGGACTAGCTACTAATTCAACTAAGTTGGAGAATAAGGTTGCACAGGGAGGTAGTGCTCATTTCCTAAATAGACTTAGGATTGTTTGAGCTTGTGATTATTTTCTCTTTAAGAATCTTCTTAACTTAGTGGATTGTCTGCTGAGATTAATGACCACCAGTTTTTCCCAATGGAGGGTTTCTGGGTGTACATTTCTGGTATGTTGTTCTTAATTTCTTGACTAGTCATAATCTGCTTATTATCTGTGCTTGAATTTGATGGATGTTCACACACTTTCCACTCTAGTTGTTGTTAACACTGGAGATGCCTAGATTATGGATCATTCTAAGTGCATAGGTTGTCACTAGTACTCTTATAGGCTTGCATGTGTTTATATTTGATCTGTGGTAAATCTGTGGATTGTTTACATATTCATAAGTCTATGACTAGTCATAGACTAGTCATATTGTCTCCAGGATATTTGATCATTGTTGCATAGACCTGCTTTGTTAAAGTTTTAATTTATCCCCTTCACCTGAGTACCAATTTCAAAACCAAATTGGAACCATAGCTTGACTCAACAAAAGGCTTCTTCAAGTATCAATCCAATGACTCCAAACCAAGTCGCTAAAATTCAAATTGGGAGCATCGTGATTCGTGATAGTGTAAGGATTCTTCAAACTATGAAGGATGGCAACTTGGAAATCTGTTTCATCAATGGCTTCATGTAGCCTATAGGGCTGCAAACAAAGAAGAATATGGTTGTGCCATTACTTATATAGTTGGTGAGCAGTAGAGTAGAGGGGTAAATCCAGCCTACATTAATTTCTTTTTACTTCACTTTTATAATAGTTCTTTTTCTGTGTACTTAATTTTCCAAGTTGCACTCTATTTTCAATATTTTTTTTCTTTTAATCAAGTAAGAAATTCAGTATTTTTTCCCTTTAATACTAAAAATGGAATGTAAGTTGGAAAATTAAGTATAAAGAAAAAGAAATAATATAAAAATGAAGAAAAAAAAATTAATATAGGGTAAGGATAGAATATGAAAGAGAAATAACAAAATTGATTAAAAAGTATTAAAAAGTAAAAGGGAGTGTAAATGGAGAAAACGGGAGTGGGGAAATCAGCTCCCTTAAATAATAGCATCAAAGCATTATGTCCAAAAGTAAAAAGTCAAAGCATTATGTTGATTTCCGCTCTGTATTCTTCTTAAATTAGCATGCTTGTGTCTTTCTATTTGAAGCTATATGTTGAAAAATTATTTTTTAAATGCTAAATATTAATGTCGTTTGCTGTTAATTTATTATGTTTCAATTTCAAATCAATATTTATGATTAACTCAAACAAAACCAAGCTCGACTATTTGTGATTAAATTATTGTAAATTGACTTGGTACAATTCAAGCTCGACTAGTTTTAGCTCGTTTGAGCTTGGCTTGTAAGAAAAACAAAAACAGAACTAAGCTGGAAATCGATAAGTTTTTAAACAAAGCCAAGCTTGATTACCAATGATATACTATGCTCGAATCCTATGCAACTGTATATATATATATACAGGAATACAGAGAGGGGTAGTACAAAATACACTACGTCCGCACAATAATAACGTCCGGATGTCTGCATAAGAGAATTTCTGTATATATATATATATAATATCAGTCCTCTTTTATTGAGAGATTCTTCAAATAATTTTATTTAAGGAACACCATTTAGGGTCCCCTACAATACTTTTTCAATGATTCAAACATATCTATTTTTTAAGTCTACACTCATAGATCATCCTTGCAAAAAAATTGGACAAATCGGAAACCGTTCGATATCCAGTTGTGTCCTACAAAATCAATGAACACGGTGCTAGAAAGTAATAAAATTTCAATAATTCCATTGAGTGGTCAAATGATATTAGATTCAAGTGATTTTTTTGTAGAGATGATCTTTGAATGAGTATCTACAAAATAGATGGTTTGGATTAATGAAAATACAATACGAAGTGGGCCTATACAAGGGTGTCCCTCAAATAAGTATATTTGAGGGATCCCTCAACTGAAGCTCCATATATATATATATATATATTGAGGGATTCTTCAAATAATTTTATTTGAAGGACACCCTTTAGAGTCCCCTACAAAAAAAAAAAAACAAAAAAAAATCAACGATCCATACCTTCTATGTTTCAAGTCTTCAATCATAGATCATCATTACAAAAAAAATCAACAAAATTGAAAATCATTTACGCATTTAATTGGAACCAACACGGTGCTTCAAGAAAAGACTATAATTACATCAATCTAATTGAGTGGTCAAATGATTTTAGATTCATGTGATTTTTTACAGAGATGATCTTTAAGGAGATATCTAAAAATTAGATGATTTAGATAATTAAAATATAATGCATGGTGGACCCTACAAGAGTATCCTTCAAATAACCTTATTTGAAAGATCCCTCAACTCAAATTCTATATATGTGTATGTATATATGCATGCATGATGCGAGGCAATGCTTGTGATGTAAAATTCAATGTGATAATCCATTGCTATTCGGTTAAAGAGGTGAAAATTTAAGACTGTCGTTGTCTGGATTAGTTGAGAGAATATTTTACACTTTGAATAAAGTTAGTGGAATATTATTCTCTCTTATACAGGCATTCATTTTCAATCAATATAGCATCCTCCAATCTTATCGCCAGTTTCAGGCACAGAGAGTAGTTTGACAAGCTAAGGGTACTTCAAAAGATTCCTCTCATCATCTATACAAGGGACGTGACATATGCATATATACGCTTATTCTCACAATATAAATATAATGCTAGCTAGCGGACAAGGCAAATTAACCCAAGTATCATGACAATGGAATTCCTCGAAGGTAAACTCGAGACTTACTAATTAAACTTTTGTACCTCAGCTCTCATTAAATCACATTAGCATTATATTGACTGGCAATACCAAGAAGAATTAATTGAACCTAAGACTGACAAGCAGTATGCTCTCAAAGCATCCACAATCTTACTCTTTATTTTTTAGTTAAAATTTAGCTAAAACCACTAAAAAGTTATTTTAGGAGTTCTTTATAAAATTTCAACTCCAACCATGCGCTCTAATTGTTGAGAGTATTTGTCCCACATTGAAAAGTTAAGGGACCTAGCCTAGGTTTATAAGGAGTTGGGCTACTCCCTCTATTTCCTATTGGTTTGGGGGCGGAACCTCAACTTCTTTTATGGTATCAGAGCAGGGCTACACGTGTGGGCCTAACGGCCACACGTGCTCCCACGTCACCCAATATGTGTTGTCCATGTGTTAGGCTTGAAAGTTCGCCACACGTGCGGGGGTGTGTTGAGAGTATTTGTCCCACATTGAAAAGTTAAGGGACCTAGCATGGGTTTATAAGGAGTTGTCCAATCATGCTCTCTAGTTTAGATAATCATAAATGCTATAACTATTTTTAATTGACATTAAATTATAGGGAGCCACTAGGAGTCCTCTCTCTCTCTCCTCAAATTAGGAGCTCCTAGAGGTCTTCTTATTTTAGGAGGTGGATGGGAGCATTGGACTTGTATTTTTCCAATTCCTCTCTTAAATTTGTCTAAAGATGTGGTTTAGGGAGCCCATTGTAGATGCTCTTAGGAAGTTCATTGTGGATGCTCTCAACTCAAGCTATGAATCAAGAGTTATTGAGTTCAATTTTCCTGTTATCAAATCCCCTGTGCCCCTAAACAAAAATTTAACACTGTTAACAATATTTCAACGCAATAATATTGAAAAACACACAAGTTCCTCCTCATCATCTCTTTCGTTCACCACCGCCACCTCCATGTCAGCCCAAATCATGTCGTCCATCTCTAGTACCAAAACCATTCACCTTATCTTTTGTGCATCTCATTGTCTTTCCTTGCTTTAGTACTTTTCTTATCTAATTTCCATTTGATTCTCAGAGTTGTGGCCAAATCTAAAGAAAAATTTGTTATATTGATTAAAAAAACTCAATTATTCAAAGCCAAAATTCTCTCTCAAGCTTGGCCAATATTGCATCCATTCAAGATATTCACCATGAGCGACAAACAATAACCCAACAAGTGCTAGTTTGCATGTGGATTTTGGTGTAGTCTTTAATATCGTTGAACCCCATATGAAATTTCCAAGCTTTCCCTTTTGGGTTTTTCTGATTGATCAATTCTTGGTCTGTGCATCTCATTGTCGTTCCTTGCTTTAGTACTTTTCTTATCTAATTTCCATTTGATTCTCAGAGTTGTGGCCAAATCTAAAGAAAAATTTGTTATATTGATTAAAAAAACCTCAATTATTCAAAGCCAAAGTTCTCTCTCAAGCTTGGCCAATATTGCATCCATTCAAGATATTCACCATGAGCGACAAACAATAACCCAACAAGTGCTAGTTTGCATGTGGATTTTGGTTTGGTCTTTAATATCGTTGAACCCCATATGAAATTTTCAATCATGTTGTATGTGTTAGACCTGGAGGTATTATAACCAATTTGGTCACTCAACCGGTCCTTCTCCTCTCCCTAAAACTGCAACTTCTCTTGAACCCATGGAAGCCCCTGCAAGATATCTAATTATTGCAAATGGGTCCTTATAAAAATAAAGAGGCCTTAATCATTATCATATTGAAATACTCTTTTTTTTTCCAATATTGAAATACTCATTTACTGTGACATTTTTTTAATAAAAGGAACATTGAGTAAACCCTAAACCCTACTGTGACATTTAAATGAACATCAAGTAATGGAAAGGACAGAGAGGGGTGGCAGATGATGGCGGCATCGCGATGGTAAGGGGTTGTTTTCACTTTCTATGTATTTCTATCAATTGTTTTAATTTTATTTTGAAGGGTAAAATTGGAGTTTCAAATCCAGCTGGAACAAATAGTTTATTTCTTATAAAAAGAATACACATGGCAAATTTTGAGTGAAAGTATCACCAGCTGACATGGTGATACTGTACTATTCTATAATTTCTCGTTAAGTTGCTGTTAAGCTATGGAACACGTGTCAAAAAAATGTAAGGAGAAAACAGGGAGGCACATGATATTTAGTAACAGGAAATTTGGACTCATAGTTTATGGCTCTACAAAAAGCCACAGACACAGAAAAGAAACAACTCCATTAAGCTTAGTGAATTTTTCCGGATAAGTTTTGTTGAATTCATCATCTTACAATTATTCAAACTTACGTAACACAGTTGACGTATGCAATTGAGAATCAAACCTTGCAAATTGCTCATATACAGGTACGGACCTTAGTGTATTCTTACCTGGGCTGTAGCCCGGGGGCTTTTAACTTTTTAGTGTATTCTTACCTTGGTTGTCTTGTTCTGGTTGTTTTGCTGCTTCGCTGGCATGTTTTGGTTGTTTGCTTCTTTGTTGTTATCTTCATTCTTTTTTCTTCCCCCAATTTGTTGTAATTGAAATTTGGGGATTTGTTGGGGATTATATGAATGATGAATTATTAATTAGGGATTACGTGAATTAATTAATTGCTAATGTTGTCTTCTACTAGGTGTAATATTTTGGTTATCAATAAAATTCACTCTTACCGTGAAGTTTCTTTGTTCTTATTAGATTTTGTATGTAAGGTAAATTTAGCCCGCCTTAATTCAGAATCCTGGGTCCGATCCCTCTCATATATATATATAGCCAAGTCAAAGAAGGTAAATAGATATTTACCAAAAAGGAAATAAATAAAAAAGTTAAAAAGATCCTCTAACAAAGAAAGACCACTACTCCCGTACTGTAGTATATTATTCCAAAGAAGATAGCTATTTATGAAGAATATTATATAACCCTATTATATATATATATATATAATCTGTATTATTATCGTTTGCAAATTGCATATGATATGCGCATGCCAACATCTATAAATGGAGACCATGAGGCAATAAGTCGATCATCCCAGCAAACACACAAATTCCAACTTAAAACTAATCAGCAAGACAATGACGAGTAAACAAGTGAAAAATCAGGTGAGAGATACTTTTGAGGGAGGCTTCGACACCCTCCACAGGGTTGCCGATGTAGTGACTTTTCCTTTGGCCCCTCTGGACGGTGCCATCCATGGCACGGCCCGAGGGTCCTCAACTGGCTCCCGAGAACCATCCTGGAGATAGATCCAACTCCAAGCAAAAATGTCTTCCCAAACCACAACAACAATACAACAACGGCGGTGGCTACCCAGGCTGCTACGGAGGCTGCTAGGCCTCTTTTTTTATGTGTAAGGCTAATATCAAAAAATAAATTAGACAAAAGTTCTGAAAGGTTAAATTAAGGCCCGTTCGTTTAAGTTTTGAGAGCCCATTTTCATTTTGAGAGAACAAAAACAAACAAAATACCCTGTTCAATGGGCAAAAGCAGAAAACATGGAGAACGTTTTAAGAAAATAAGAACAACTTCACGTCTACTTGTAGAAAACAGAAAAAAAAACTGTTTTCTTTCTCACAGGAAACAAAACCCTCGAAACACGCTATTTCTCTCTCTCAAATCTTCCTCTCTCCATTAGACCAAAACCACCTTCAAACTATTGGTGGATTTAGCTTTATGCTTACACAATCTATATATGAAGGGGGAAATGCAATTTAATGAACTAAAGAAATAACATAATTTTGGAGATGTGAAGCCGAAGGCTACACAGAGCTCCTAGACAAACTTACTTGACACAAACTTCAATAAGATTGATACTCTTGATACTCACTTGATACACACTTGATACACACGATACACACACATTACACACACATCTACACACATTACATAGAGTGGATACAACGCCTATTTATAGGCCATAATATTAACCCAACATTAAACATAATCATAAACATTTTACCCACTAAACCTCACATTAACATCCACTCATAAACTAGACATAATAGCTAAACCCTTTAGATTCTAACATTTTATTTCCTTACTCCTAACCTTTGAAATTACCCCAACAATCTCTCCCCGTAATTTCAAAGCTTATTAACATAGATATTTTCCCCCTTACTCTTCTTCCATGTCGCTTATGTTCTCAATAATTTGTGGCTGGTCAATACCATTTTCTTCTGGATTTTCATCTTGTGTTAGCATTCCAATCTCTAGCTCTAGATCCGTCACTTGATCTTGTAGTGTCTCAATATCTTCCTGCAGCTTTCCACATTCGATCTTGAAATTCATCAATGCATTAAAGTTGACGTTGAAGCACTTTAATGATGCCCTATTCAATCCAATAATTCAGACAAAAATATGCCACCAAGTGTTCTGCCTCCTTCTTTGTGTTTTTCCATGTGCTTGAAAAATTCGGATGTGCGCCTCCATCAAAACTAATATGACACATGAATTGCATTGCATGAGCCGGTCCCTTGGTTACAAAATTAAAATGTGGTTCAACATTAAGGTTGGTGCAGCTTCAATCATAATGGGCTTGAATGGCACAACGAGTTGAATATACTCATCTTTTTCTTTTTTTCTGGCTGCAAGAGAGAATGCAATTAATAACCAAACAATTTCCTTCATGAATCAAACAACACTTCATTTTCTTTCTTTCTTTTTTCTTATGGGTCCACATTTGCCCCAATCTTCAAAGGAACCATTGTCCCTTTTTTTTTCTTCTGGCATCCTTGTGCCTTTCTCTCTTCCTTCGGCATCCTTGTGCATTTCTCTCTTCCTTTCGGCATCCATGTACCTTTTCTTCCCCTTCCTTTCGGCATCCATGTACCTTTCTCTCTTCCTTTCGGCATCCTTGTGCCTTTCTCTCTTCTTTCGGCATCCATGTACCTTTTTCCTCATTGGCATCAATATGCCTCTTACTTAAAAGTCAACACACACAAAAAAAAACTTTTTTTTCTTACACATCTCAAGCCCACGATAAAACTTTTAATAACAACAAAAACTCATTTAATCATGCCAACACAATTTAAATATAGAACCACAACCAACGCTTCATGCTACATGCCAAAAACATTTTTAAAAATAATTGGACCATGCTCCAAACACCACACCTCTGATATAGGTCCACATGACCGGATCTAGCTCTGATACCACTTATTGGTGGATTTAGCTTTATGCTTATACAATCTATATATGAAGGGGGAAATGCAATTTAATGAACTAAAGAAATAACATAATTTTGGAGATGTGAAGCCCGAAGGCTGACACAGAGCTCCTAGACAAACTTACTTGACACAAACTTCAATAAGATTGATACTCTTGATACTCACTTGATACACACTTGATACACACGATACACACACATTACACACACATCTACACACATTACATAGAGTGGGATACAACGCCTATTTATAGGCCATAATATTAACCCACCATTAAACATAATCATAAACATTTTACCCACTAAACCTCACATTAACATCCACTCATAAACTAGACATAATAGCTAAACCCTTTAGATTCTAACCTTTTATTTCCTTAACTCTTAACCTTTGAAATTACCCCAACACAAACACCTCCAAAGGAACCACACACAGCGCTTGAACCACCACCATCACCCAATCAAAATCACCACCACCCCATCGAGCCAGATTGACATCACCTCCACTCAATCTAACCCAACATAATCTCTACACAATTGAATTGAACCACCATTGTTGAACAACTAATTGCCGAATCAATTTTCAATCCAAGAAAAGAAAAAGGACGGGAAGCTACTGGAATGTGCGGCGGCATGAAGAGAAAGTGAAAAAGAGCGGGGTTGGTTTGATTCTTCAATTTTGGAGAGAGGAGAGAGAGAGAGAGAGAGAGAGAGAGAGAGAGAGAGAGAGAGGAGCGCTAGAATTGGTGGGTTTGCAAAGTGTGAAAGAGAAGGTTGGGTTGAGGCTTCATTTTAATTTTTTATAAAGATAATTCTAGTTTTATACTTTTAGAATTTTATTCTATTTTTTAAATGATATTCTTTTAGACGATTAAAAAAATACTTTTGAAAAATAATATACATACAATTTTTGAAACTCGCATATTGATTACATAATGTTGTATTAAAAAAAAATTAATGCATTTAATTAAAGTTAATTTCTTTGTTTTTTGAGGATCCGCCCAATTTCCTCGGAAACCGAATTAATTCCGTCTATATTCCGCATCCTATAGATGTCGGGCCCACTTACTAAGAACGGAGACTTCTACCAAAATTGTGGAAGAGTCTCCCCTGTAAACAAGACATATCCCAAAAATTTCAACCTGTCAAGGAAACACACAAGAGTTTTATATCCAAAGTTTCAGCATGCATTACACAAAGTATAGTGTTACAAACCATGGCCTCCGGCCTAAAAAATCACATCCTAAAAGGCGATACCAGAGCAAGTCCTAACAGAATTCAACAAACTAGCAAAAATGAAGTTTTACGAATTTCCAGAGTATAGAACTCTACGCAAGGCTCGGTGTCCTGAAGCTGGCAATTTGGGAGCACACGAACAGCTCGACCTCGTTTCGGTAACCAACCTGGTTGGGGCGCAAACAGAAAATTGTGAGTGGACAAAACAAAATTCAGTTTCATTTAAACCAAAGTAATATAACCCACCTGTTAGAAAACCATGCATGAAACCAATGCATTTAAAAACCATCATATTCATATATATATATATATATATAGCTTGCTCAAAACCAAAGCTAAAAACTGAAACCATAATGAAACTTACAATTCAACCCATTCAAACATTTTCTTATAAATCTCAAATCAAACCCTTGAAACCCGTGCCCAATGGCACGACGAGCGGGCAAGTATCCTCACTCAAAAACGAGAACAAAAAAAAGAATAGCTATATAGTATAGAAGATATCTCTATATATATATGACACACCTAATTGTCCGGGAAAACAATCCAGCAGGGGATTGTCGATTAGCTCACAATTATCAGCCATGAGAAATGGACTATGTGGCTATGGACGAGCCATCCAAGCTGGGACTAACTCTAGCCAAGCCGTCCGGACGCCTGTAAAAGTTCTCGACGCAGCTACCCAATTAAGGGTCTACGCGACACCCGGTAAGGTACGCCCAGGGTTAAGAGACATTTCCCAAGTATCTCACAATTCCATAACCACAATCCGAATTCAGGGAAGGTAGGGTAGTGCTTACCGCACTCCAAACTGACTTTCTACTATCAACTACTCATGCCTTACAACCAATCCCAAGTATCCCCACATAAACTCAACATAAAGTACTTTCCCAAATAGTATAGCATAAATAATTCAAGATACTTGAATATGTCTAAAATCCAAACATAACACCCATACTTTATAAAAATATTAGTTTCGAATAATAAGTATAAAGTAATAATTTCCATAAATCCTTAAATTCTTATGCATAGAAATTTCATCATAAAATTCATGCAATTTATTTGAAAACAAAGTCCACTCACAAGTAATCCCAAGCGCCGTGATGGAGGTCCCTTCGTATGAAGAAAGGTGTCGGATTACCTATTTTAGGAATACGAGCACGATATTAAAATCCAACTCTTCAAAATAAGATTTTAAAGTAAAATCCTAATTTCCAGTTTCCCTTAAATGCGAGGAGACGAGCGTCCCTAAGGTCCAACTAAAGGTTTCAAGCAGCTGAAAAAGTCTAGGAGACACTCTGTCGCGGACAGATCAAAACTTTAGGCTGGTGATACGAACATCGGAGCTCCGATTCACGTAGCGAATCCTTGAACCTCAGAACACCAGGAACAACTGGTACATGAAATTAGGTTTGATCCAACGGTCCAAACACATCAAACCCAAAAATCACGGATGTGTCTAATTCGTTTCAAGGCTGAAACAATATAGAATAAACATTCCGGGAACTCCTCACGCTCGCGACAACACAAGGTTCATTTTAGGATACGATGTGCTCTCTCCGAGGCTCCCCACACGCCGCCCGGTGAGGTTCAGGGCACGTGGATGGCTCAATAACTATTCAGGTAAGGGAAAAAAGCATAGAATCTTGGCTCCAAACTCCTAACCTAGGTAAAACACCTAATTTGGATTCACTTTGTCTTTGGTAATGGCGAAAAAGTCGCGGAAGTTCACGGAAATTCAGGATAAAAGGGCAGATTTTAGGGTTCGAAATTGGAGTTACTAAACTTAGAAATCGTCAAAACCTACCCAACGGCCAGCTGAGCACAAAGAGTGATGAGAAACCATACCTCACTCGTCGGAAACGATGGCCGAACAACGGAGACGAACGCTGGAAGAGTTCACCGACGTAGGACGAAACTTTCTCCTTTTGGGAAGGTGGCGCGCAAGCTGGCCAGAAGATCAGGGTCGTGGCCAGTCTGGGGAAGAGGGGTTTCGCGTCCGGGGAGAGAAGTCGAGGGAGGAAGAGAGAGAGATGAGAAATTGAGGGAAAATTTCTCATTTTAACAAAATGAATTTGAAAATAATTTCAATTAGGCCCTCGATTTTTCGATCGTAACTTCTTCGTTTAAGGGTGGGAAAGTGAGCCTCCGCGTGTCTACGACTGGCTTAGTACAACCATTCTAAACATCACCCGTTGCTTTAAGAGATCTAGGGTGGAGAGTCGACTTTTGCCCCACTTCAGGGGCAAAAATGGAAACTCCGTATTTAATTTAATTCATCTGTGAATGGCGGTGGTGGATCCGCTATGGGGTCAATGGGGAGCCCTGGAAATGGCTTAGAGGTTTTGATTTCTCTTGGCAGCCATGGGAGACGACCCCGTGGAGAAGAAGAGGAGGGGCTTAGGGAGAAGAGAAATAGGGAGGAAGAAGAGAAGAGAGAGGGGAGGAAGAGGAAAGGACGGTGTTTGGAGAGGGGAGAAGAAAGAGAGGAAAAGGGAGGAAGGAGATGAAGATTGATGGAGAAAGAAAGAGAGGAAGGGAGAGGGAAGAAAGATGAAGGTCTGAGAGGGGAGAAGAAATGCGCCAACATAATTTTTTTAAATTGATATTTGTTAGGGTTTTTTTAATATATTTTAATTTTGTAGAGTGAGACCTATAAATACTAAAATATACATCAATAGCATAAAGATATCACTTACCATGGTCGTCTTTGAATTGGAAATGGACCTTAAGGTTAATGGTTTAACACTCACGTGTTCCTTTTTATTTTTTAATATTCAAGGTATTTTATTATTTAGGTTATTTTTGGGTGAGTTTATTTATTATTTGGGTTGGTGTTATTATTTTGATGAAATTTATGGCTTTCGTAATACATATATGAGCTTGATTTATTGAATGATTTTTTTGTTAGTCATAATCATTTTGGTTTTTTTTTAATTTATTATTTTTTTGCATTATTTTTATTTTAAAAAGGAAATCGAAAGTTTTTTGACATAAGTGACCCCGTAGGGTGACAATCCTGGAACTTCACCACTAGTGAATAGTCTTAAATTTTGGGTTGGAATTTACATTTTTGTTATTATCAAATTGTAGATACCAACACGTCCAGCTACTTTTTTTATTTTCTGAAAAATGTTTCGATTAATCTCCGACGCATTTTCGAATATTGAAAATGCAAATTAATTTTTATTGTTTTCATTTCTAACAAATATTCTCAGAAAACATTACGAACGGGCCCTAATAGTTTCCTTGGTATTTTGTATAACCCGATAGCATCACGGTCTAGAGACGAAAAGAAGGAAGAAAAGCTCAATCACTTCAACAACTTTTTACAAAACACACTCCAGAAAAATTGTCATCTCCCGATATTCATCGAAATTTCCATGTTTTTGAGACTCCGATATTTTCGATACTCTGGATATTTAAGCCTCGATCGTGATAGTGCAAGGATTCTTCAAACTGTGAGGGATGACAACTTGGAAATCTGTTTCATCAATAGCTTCATGTTGCTTACAGGGCTGCAAACAAAGGAGAATATGGTTGTGCATTTTTATATAGTTGGTGAGCAGCAGAGTGAGAGGGCGAATCCAGCGCCTCGTGGCCTTTTGCAACAAGGAAACATGCAGCTCCAGCTCCTTGCACCTGAATGGGTCCGCAGTAGCTTGTTTGAAGAATTACTTGGAATGAAAGATATTCTAAATAATAGTATCAAAACATTATGTCCAAAAGTAAAGCTCAAAGCATTATGTTGATTTCCGCTCTGTATTCTCTTAAATTATCATGCTTGTGTCTTCTATTTGAAGCTATATGTTGAAAATTTATTTTTTAAATGCTAAATATTAATGTCGTTTGCTGTTAATTTGTTATGTTTTAAATTTATTAATCACTATTTATGATTAACTCAAACAAAACCAAGCTCGACTATTTGTGATTAAATTATTGTAAATTGACTTGGTACAACTCAAGCTCGACTAGTTTTAGCTCGTTTGAGCTTGGCTTATAAAAAACAAAAACAGAACTTAAGCTGGAACTCGATAAGTTTTTAAACAAAGCCAACTTTAATTACCCATGATATACTCGGCTCAAATACTATGCAACCATATATATATATATATATATATATCTATATATTGGCTTTGTTTACCCATGATATACTTGGCTCAAATACTATGCAACCTATATATATATATATAATATATCAGTCCAATTTTGTGAGAAGAGATTCCTCAAATAATTTTTTTTAAGGGACACCATTACGGTCCTCTTCACACAAAAAAAAAATTCAATGATCCCAACCTTCTATGTTTCAAGTCTTCAATCATAGATCATCATTGCAAAAAAGTAGAAAAAGTTGAAAATCATTTGCGCTTCAAATTGGGACCAACAAAATAGACAAACAGGGTGCTTCGAGAAAAGATTATAATAACAACAATCTAATTGAGTGGTCAAATGATTTTAGATTCATGTGATTTTTTGCGGAGATGATCTTTAAGATAATATCTAAAAATTTGATGGTTCAAATAATTGAAATACGATGTATGGTGGACCCTACAAGGGTGTCCTTCAATAAGCTTATTAAAGGATCCCTCAACTCAAGGTCTAAGGTGTGTGTGTGTGTGTGTGTGTGTGTGTGTATATACATCCAGAGAGCTTCTATTAAGGAGTTCCCTCAAATAATTTGAGGGACGGGGTGTGTAGGGCAACAACTTCGATTATATTTTAAACTAATTCCAAAATCATCTCTGTTTTAGATAATTATTGAAAAATCATCTCCAAAAAATCACTTGATACAAAATCATTTTTTAACCCACTCATTTTTGTTTTTGAAATTTTAGTACTTTTTTGAAGCGCGGGTGTTCTTGATTTTGTAGGATACAATTGGATCTCAAAATATTCGATTTGTCTAATTGTTTTAAAGGATGATCTTTGAATGAAGATCTTAAAAATAGATTATTTGGATCGTTGAAAAAACAATTCATAGGTTACTAAAGGCATCCCTCAAATAAAATTATTTGAAGGATACATCTATAGAAGGGGATTGTATATATATATATATATATATATATATATATATATATATATATAGTTATTATCTAATTTGAAATGTCCGCATGTTATTATCACGTAAATGCTACTTCTAAATCGACAAAAAAAACAAGTGAGAGGTAGTACAAAAAATACACGCTATTTTACAAAATAATGCAAGGCATTGCTTGAGATAATGCAATCATGTATGTTGTCAAATTCAATGTGATAATGCATTGCTATTTGGTTAAAGAGGTTGAGAAAATTTAAGATTGTCGCTGTCTGGATTAATAGAGCGAATATTTTATACTTTCAATAAAGTTAGTGGAATATTATTCTCTCTTATATAGGCATTCATTTTAAATCGATATAGCATCCTCCAATCCTATCGCACAGGGAGTAGCTTGGCAAGCAAGCTAGCTAAGGGTACTTCAAAAGAATCCTCCTCATTATGTATATGACGATGTGACATATGCATGCGTATGCTTATTCTCATAATATAAATATAATGCTAGCTAGCAGGTAAGGCAAATTAACCTAAGGTCCCATTTGGTTTATGGAAAAGGAGGCTTGGAGTTGGGAAATATTTTTCCATATTTGGGTAAGTTGGAGCCATGGGAAATGGTTGTCTGGCACATGGAAAAGTAGGCGGGAAAGTGAAGCCCTCCTCTAAAATTGGGTTTTGTTTTCCCTTCTCATGGGAAAGTTTGGGAAAATGAGCCAACATTCAATGCACATTTTTTCATTACCATTATTTTGTCCCTCTGAATAATTTAGAATTACAATGTCTCATTAAATGCATTCTTTTTTTATTTGATTTATTATTAGTATAATTGGAAAATTATCCGAACTTTTGTTCATTCCTACTCAAAACAAACATGGGAAATAAAACCAGTGAAATCGCCCGATTACTTTCCGATCTTACCAAATGTGGGAAAGAAATCTTCATTTCGAGTCCCTTGAGAAATGACATGGGAAGTGACTTCCCCTCAAATCCGTTCAGTAAATCAAAGGCAATGGAATTACCTCAAAGGTAAACTCGAGAACTTACTAATTAAACTTGTCACCCCAGCTACTCATTAAATCACATTAGCATTATATTGACTGGCAATACCAAGAAGAATTAATTGAACCTAAGACTTACCAAGAAGTATGGTCTTCAGCATCCACAAATCATGCTCCTTGAGCATCCGCCAAATGGGCTCCCTAAACCACCTCCTTAGACAAATTTAGGGAGAAATCTAAAAATGCAACTACAACCATGCTCTATCAACCTCCTGAGAGAATAGGGAGTCTCTAGGAGCTCCTAAATTTTGGAGAGAAAGGACTCCTATTGGCTCTCTCTAATTTAATGCTTCCCCTATTTAATGAGTCTTTCAAACCTATCTTTAATGCTAGCTATTTTTTTTTTATTTTTTAATGGGTGGACCAATGAAAAAAGAGTTATAGCATTTATGACTCTCCAATTAGGGAGTATGGTTAGATTTAAATTTTTTTGAGGGAGCTCCTAAAATGGCTTTCTTATATTTTTAGCTAAATTTTAGCTAAGAAATAAAGAGCGTAAATTAATGCTCTATTTTTTAATTAAAATTTAGCTAAAAACACTAAAAAGCTATTTTGGGAGTTTGTTATAAAATTTCAACTCCAACCATGCTCTCTAATTTAGGGAATCATAAATGATTTATTTTCTTTTTTTTTAGTTTAGCTTAAATGCTCCCTCTTCATATAAAATAATAATAAATAGTAATCATTAAATAAATACTTAAAATAACATTAAAAGTAAAGCGCATTTAATTATCATGAGAGCAAGTTTAAGGAATCCTTTCTCTCTCCTCACATTTTGGAACTCCTAGAGGTCTCCTTATTTTAACTGTTGCATATGGAGCATGGTTGGAGGTTGGGTTTTTTCACTTCCTCCCCTAAATTTTATTTAAGGACGTGGTTTAAGAGCACTACAATAACGCTATCTATTTTTTAGTTAAATTTTAGCTAAAAAGATATAAAAATTATTTTAGGGGCTCTTTCTGAAATTTAAACTCTAAGAGCGTCCACAATGATGTCTGTATGCTTTAGCTAGAATTTGCTAGAATTATAAGAAGACTATTCTACGTAAGCATCCGCAAATCATCCTCTCTATTTAGAGAGTCATAAATGCTATAACTCTTTTTGTAATTGATTCTATCACTATTAAAAAAATAATTACCATTAATTAAAGGTTTGGAAATCTCATTAAATAAAACAACGTTAGATTATTGGGAGCTCCTCTGAGTTTTCTCTCTCTCTCTCTCTCTTCTCCTCAGATTTAGGAGCTCCTAGAGGTTCTTTATTTTAGGAGGTGGGAGTGTTGAAGTTATATTTTTCAAATTCATTCCTAAAATTTGTCTAAGGAGGTGGTTTAAGAGACCATTGTGGATGCTTTTAGGAGTCCATTGTGGATGCTTTCAACTCAAGCTATGAAAGAAGAGTTTATGGCTCTACAAAAAGCCACAAACACTTTGAAAAGAAACAACTCCATAAGCTTAGTGATTTTACTCCGGATAAGTTTTGTCAAATTCATCGTCTTACAAATTATACAAAACTTCATAACACTTGACGTATGCAATTAAGAAACAAACCTTACAAATTGCTTATATATATATATATATATATATATATGGAAAGATTAATGAATTTATATTTGAACAGAGTTTTCAACTCATTAGATTGAAATGGATTGAATGGCTAAAATTAACTAAACTAATTATATATTTTTCTTAAAATATACATTAAAAGTGATTCTAATTGACTTTCTCTTTCTTTATTTCTCTATCCTCAACTAAATGTTTTATAAAATCTTCCTATTTTGGGTGGCTTCTATCCTCAAAAATTCTTCAATTAATGACTTTCCCATCCTCCTCCTCTTTTCTTCAAAAGCTTTATAGGTTTTGGGTTCTTTTTTTTCTATCCCTAACTTTGTTTTTTGCTTTTTTTAAACTGCTTATTTTTTTGGTTTGTTAGTTTATAGCGTCTGATTATGACTCTAGAAGTAAAGGCTTGGGGATTAACATCCCCCACCCGCACACACAATGAACCACACCGCAAACTGTCTTTTGCCATATATTTTTTAATGTTATTATTAATCATAATGAATAAAAGCTTGTAAGCGCCATTTAAGATGTTAGAAGAAGAGAGAGAGAGAGAGAGAGAGTTAGATAGAGAATCAAACAATTCAGAGTAGAAATATTGCAACAAATCTGGACTTTTTCTTTTTGGTTAAATATTAATATCTTATTTTCTCTTCAATATTGGTAGCTTGAGACGATTTTCTATGTTAATAGAAGAATGTCTTGGTCAGTGTAGATGACAATGGCAAGGGGAAGGTAATAGTAAGGTTTCAGCAGGTTATTAATTGAAAAGAGAAATGATAAGAAAACAAAAGGGCAGAAGGATGATTGAGTAATTTTGGAATTATCATAACTACATAAATAAAAAATGAAATTTACTTGGCTTAGAGATTTAATTTAATTTAAGTAATTAGTGAAACATAATCTTAACCATTCAATCCATTCTAATCTAATGATTGAAAATTTGTGTAGAACTTATATAAAGACATAGTGCCACTTATATATATATAGCCAAGTCAAAGAAGGTAAATAGATATTTAAAAAAGGAAATAAAATAAAAAAGTTAAAAAATTCCTCTAACAAGAAAGACCACTACGCCCGTACTGTAGTATATTATTCCAAAGAAGATAGCTATTTATCGAATATTATTATATATATATATAAAGATATCTATCTATCGTTTTTGCAAATTGCATATGATATGCGCATGCCAACATCTATAAATGGAGACCATGAGGCAATAATTTCGATACATTCCCAGCAAACACACAAATTCCAACTTAAAACTAATCAGCAAGACAATGACGAGTAAACAAGTGAAAAATCAGGTGAGAGACACTTTTGATGGAGGCTTCGAGCACCCTCCACAGGGTTGCCGATGTAGTGACTTTTCCTTTGGCCCCTCTGGACGGTGCCATCCATGGCACAGCCCGAGGTCCTCAATTCGCTCACAGATAACCATCCTGAAGATAGATGCAACTCCAAGCAGAAATGCCTTACCAAACCACAACAACAATGATGCAACAACGGCGGTGGCTACAGGAGGATGCTACGGAAACGGGGGCGGCTACGGAAATGGGGGTGGCTACGGAAACGGTGGTGGCTACGGAAAAACAGGGTGAGCTATGGCGGAGGAAACGGCGGAGGCTATGGCGGAGGAAACGGCGGAGGCTATGGCGGAGGAAATGGCGGAGGCTATGGGGGTGGTGGATATGGTGGAAATCCTGCTTCTGGAAATCCCAACCGCAGAACTTTCAATTTTAAAGGGAATGAGGTTAACAACAACAAGGGCCCAGCTTATGGATTTAACAACTTTGGCAACCGGCGTGGCCGCGGCCCCTACAGTGGCGAATCTGAATTCGGCTTGAGAAACAATAAACTGAACGGGAACAAGAACCACGCTGAGGGATTTAACGACTTTGGCAACGAGTAATGAATAGGAACAAGCTCTCAGCGTGCAAGCATGCATGTAATGGGAACAAGAAATCAGATAATTGTTTAAAATAAGACCTGATCCAATATCTGAGTGGCTGGGCCTCTTTTTTATGTGTAATGCTAATATAAAAAAATAAATTAGACAAAAGTTCTGAAAGGTTAAATTAATAGTTTCCTTTGGTATTTTGTTATAACCTGATAGCATCATAATCTAAAGTCGAAAAGAAAAGAAGAAAGCTCAATCACTTCAACAGCTTTTGCAGAACACACTCTCAAACAGTATAATTACCATATTTCTGGATCCAAACAAATATATATAAGAGTTCATAATATCCCTGGATCCAAACAAATATATGCGCAGTATGTTTTCACATGTTTTAGATGATTACTTATGATATAACAAAATGAAAGCCAACGTATGATAGGACATCCTTGCCCATTGACCATTGAAGTTTATATCGGCTCTGTCCATTGACCATTGCAGCTATATGTTGAAAAAGTACTTTCTAAATGTTAAATATCATTATCTTTTGTTGCTAAATTCTGAAATATCATTTCTAATCACTATTTATCATTAAACTATGCTTAGCTTGAAGATTGGTTATAAAAAAAGGAACAGCTTATGACTGTAAATTGACTTAACACAGCTCGAGCTCGAATTATTTTTTTAGCTATTTAAGTTTGACTAGTAAAAAGAAACTAACAAAACCAAGCTTAACTCAATAAATATTAAGACGAAGTAAACTTGATTACCACGATGATACTTCACTCAGATCTTTTGTGTATATATTATAGAATCACTTTACTATTAAGGGATATCAAAATACACTTATTGAGGGAAGCAACAAACAAAACCTAATTTAACTGAATAACCGTAAACCGCTTTAATTTTTACCATATGATCACGCTAGGGTTGATTCCAGTATATATACAAAAGACGAGCTTTAGTTGAGAGATCTCAACTTATTTGAGGGACACTCTTCTAGGGCCAATCCACATATTGTATTTGAGGGACACCCCTTGTATTACTTATGTAATCGAATTCAAGCTCAAGTAATTTCGGCTAGGTTAAGTATCACTCAAGATAATTACAGAAATTGAAATCAACCTTCAAATAGAATCAAAATCCTTGAAGATAAAAAAATTATACATTACATTATAATTAAGTCAACCTAAATGACTAGTCATCTATTCTCATGCGAATTTGTTTTTACTGCTTACTGTAGCTCATCTGTCCTAATGTTTTTTTGTCTTATTGTGAAGCCAAACATTGGCTGCCAACTGGGAAGAGTTTATGGTATTCTTTTTTTTTTTTTTTTTTTGGTAGGAAAATGCAGTATCTCTTTTTGTAGAAAAGGAGGCTAACGTGTAGCCGTCGCTTTCTTAGCAGAGACAGATTTTTTTCAGAGCTTGATCTTTTTGGTTCTGCATTCTCTCTTTTAGTGAGTGAGGTCTACATTTTGTATGAGAGAGAGAGAGAGAGAGAGAGTGGTTTTTTCTTCTTCTATGCATCAGCTGAGTGAGGATTGAGTTTTTCAAATGCATTTTTTAAATAGCTTTTGAAATATGCTTTATTTCTTAGAAATCTCTTCACCCATTGAGAATTTTTAAGTAAAACTTTTACCTTCTTCATTCTCTAAGGTTTTTCATTTATCAAATTTTGAAAATGGTTTTTAAAGATATTGTTCTTTTAAAATATGCATCTTCATTCTAAATCTGACTAGTCATTTTTTCAATTAGATTAGATTATTTGTCGATTTCGTCAAGAGTATGGTTTCTTGAAGGAATTGACCATTTACCTTGTCAGAATTTATATTTCATTGTGTATGATCGATCTCAAGGCATCTCGCATACCAATATAGTGAGTGAAAGAGCGGCAATTGGACTAGCTACCACTTTACGTGAAGGACTAGCTTCTAGCTCATTCCTAAATCAACTTAGGACTGCTTGGGCTTGTGATAACTTTGCGTAAAAACCTTCTTGACTTAGTGGATTGCCTGGTAGGATGATAACCAGGTTTTTCCCAATTGTGAGTTTCTCGGTGAACATTTCTGGTGTTGATTTAGGATAATATGATTAGTCATACTTCTTTTCAATATATGTGTATGATTATGATGAATGTTCACACTCTTCATTATCATTGTTGTAAGCATCAGATACTAAAATTGACAAATTTTCCTTTTAAATGCCTAGGGTATGCGTTAGCTTCTTCTGTCAGATTCCAGGTGTTGATAATTGATATGTTGTGAATCCTCAACTAAAACATCAATTCATAAGGTCTATGACTACATAGTTAACTAGTCATATTGTTATAGGAACATTTTAATAATTGTGTACTAGATCTATCCATAAGGAGTTTTAATTTTAACTCCTTCACTAAGTACCAATTTAGAGTGTCCTTCAAATAAAATTATTCAAGGGATCCTTCAATAAAAGGGGAATATATATATGATGCAAGACATTCATCGTGATGATGCGATACATTGTATGTGGAAGATACAATCATGTATGTTTTTTTTAAATTTTTTTTATAC